>JAWDJE010000001.1:92813645-93353645 GCA_035047345.1 Bradypodion ventrale
TTGATTTCCTACTTTGGCATTCCAGTCTCCTAATATAATTTGGACATCATTTCTTGGTGTCTGTTCTATGAGGTGTTCTAGGTCCTCATAGAACTGGTCCTTCATCTGCACCAGTAGTTGGTGCATATATTTGGATCACAGTGACATTGAAAGGTTTGCCTTGAATTCTGACTGATATCATTCTGTCATTTTTGAGATTGTATCCCATTACTGCTTTTCTCACTCTTTTATTGACAATTATGGCTACTCCATTTCTTCTAAGGTTTTCTTGTCCACAGTAGTAGATATGATGGTTTCCAGAGCTGAATTCGCCCATCCCTGTCCATTTTAGCTCACTGATGCCCAAGATTAATATATGCTCTAAAATATATGCTTTATAACCCAGAATGAGTACAGTAAAAAATTATGACATGAAAATGAGATGTTCATTAATATAAAATTTATTTTATAAAAGAACTGTTGCTCCAGGCCCCACCCTCCCCTGGCTGGGGAAGGGACAGAGAGCCGCCCTATTGCATTGTATTTTTATTCTTATGTTAGATATATTGATTGTATCAACTGTATTGTATTATGATGTTGTATTTATATTTTATATTGAAATATTGTTGTTTCATGGTATGTTAGCCGCTCTGAGTCGCATTGTCGAGTAGGGCGACATACAAATCCAATAAATGAAATGAAATGAAATGATTTTAAGAGATATACTAAACTTTCCAAAAAATTAGTTCAATTTTTCTACTACTCCCACTTCAATAAAAGTGTATATTCAAATAATAAAATAAATTTCATTCTCTCAGCTATTTAAATAATTGAGACAATTCAAAATGAATGGACACTATGGAACAAAGCAAAGTTATCAAATAAGAACTGCGGCAAGCATTAATAATTAGAAATTACCAAGGGCAATTATACAGTAAAAATTGTGAGTTAGAATAGATGACAGGAAACCCCATTATAGTGGAAATTTTTTTAATAGTAGCCGTATTAGTCTGTATTTCAAGCATATGAGAAAAAATTAAAACTAAACTAAAATTGCTGTAGCACTCTGAAGGCTAACTGTTATATTTTAATGTAAGTTTCCATGGATCAAGACGAGGGCGGTGCTGGCCAGAAGAATTGATGTTGGGGGCCAGATCTGGCCCTTGGGCCATAGTTTGGGCACCCCTGGAGTAGGCAGTCAGTACAGGTAAAGAAAAGCTGTGATCAGCAGGCACAAACACGGTGCTCTGTTGAGCATTTCCTCTGTCAGTGAAGCAAAGGAGCAGAACAGAAGAACAGAAACAGTGCCCTGGGCAAACAGTGGGAAGGGAGATTTCAAAACACTCCAGTGAAGGATGGGTGAAAACTTCCCAGGGGTGAAACTTTAACTCCCAATAGCCCTAAACAGCATACCTAATGGGGCAGAATCACATCCCCAACTCTTGCATTAAAGCATTGCTTCCTTTGTTCAAACAGTAGAAAGCAAGGGAATTACTTACGTCTGCCATATTCCTAATGTAACAGAAGCCAACCACAGAAGACCAACAATAAAGAGTTTAGGAAAATAGAATGTTAAGCACTTCCTTTCACCCTAAAAAACAAAACAAGAATATTAAACTTGCTTTTCAGACATAAACTGAACAAGCTGTTGGAAAGTTGAATACAAGGTTAGAAACAACTCATTTCAGAGCTTTAATAAGAAGTTGGATTTGTATTCAAGCCTACAGAGCCTTGCGTCTACCCCAAAAGTACTGCTTAGTCTAGAAATGTGAGCCTCATACAGAACACCAGCACACAGGTGTTCCTCATACAGAACATAAACATAATGTATTTAAAATGGACTTAAGACCAGGTTTTCGATACTAATAAAACCTACATATACAGTTGACTATATTCACTGGACATATAGTAACTCAGCAGCTTTACATTTAAACACATGCAGATTCAATGATTCATAATTCTATGTTACATTCTGCCAAGTCAGAACTAATTTACAGTGACCCTAGCAGGGCTTTTAAGATAAACGAAATACTTTACTGTACACAAATTGCTATTTTGCCAGTTCTACTCCTCCGACTGACTTTCCATGACTAAGCTGAGACTTGAACCCAAGTCTCCTAAATCCTAGCACATCACATAAGTATTATTTCTATATTGTGGGGCTTTGTTATTGTAAATCCAGTGGTGTTTTTTTAGCTGTTACCACAATGGAATATTCTACCTGCTCCTTCTCTTTTTCAACCCTTTGATCCTCCCAAAGGAGGACACCCACCTACCAGAGCAAATCTGAGGGCACGTAGAGGTGATCAGGGGAATTAGGATTATTTATCTCCTAATTCCACTTTTTTAAAAAAAGAAGTTCCACCAGTAAAACAGTATGATTAGGTCCTGCCCAGTTTTTGTAATCTTTATTACAAAATGTAGGCAGTAATAGTACTTATGGCACGTGTGCCAAAGGGGGCACTCAGGGCCATCTCTGTGGGCACGTGCGCCATTGCCCCAGGACAGAGTTCACCCTGCCCCTCTGCCCAGCAACCCAATGGGAATGCTTCCTCCTTCCCCTGGTCTGGGATAAGCGAGCAGCTCACATGTGGCATGAGGGTGCGGTGCAGACAGCAGCCTGTTGAGTCTGTGGCGAAGGTGAGTTTGGGCACTCGGTATCTAAAGGTTCACCATCACTGCTATAAGGAGATTTCAGGGTATACATTTTCATTTGTAAATTGGATTAGAAACAGATGAGAGCAGAGGGAACCACACAGCCAGAACTCTTCATTGAGCTTGACCCGCAAAAACCATAATTCAAATCCCTGCCCAAACATGAAACTCAGATGACATTCTTGGATCACTCACATTCTCTCTGCCTGAACTGCCTCATGGGGTTGTTGGGAGGTTTGGCAATCACATTTGTCTTGAAATGCTTGGAGGAATGGTCAGGACAAAAATGTTGCAAAGGAAAAGCAACTTTGCAAGACTGGTTTGCTAAGACTGTCAAACCAAACTCTCCTAGACCAGTGATGGGCAACCTTGGCACTCCAGGTGTTCTTGGACTTCAATTCCCTGAAGCCCAAGTCAGCACTCCTGCTAATCAGGGCTTCTGGGAATTGAAGTCCAAGAACACCTGGAGTGCCAAGGTTGCCCATCACTGTCATAGATCTATTTATTCTGAATAGCTTTTGACAAAATTGTTTCTCCAACCTAAAACCTGAAGCCTTATATGTTTTTAAAAAATTAAGTACACAATGTAGATGATGTTGAAAGATGAGAATCCCCTCACCTGCACTCTGATTCCATGGTAGACACAGAGCCAGAAGAGAAGCAACGCACAGAGGAACAAAGATTGGAAGAGATCATCCAGCATCCCAGGAAACCAACTGTTGATTAGGAAGGAGAGGGGGAAAAACGGATCTGCAAACAGAATAGATCAAAGAAGGTCACAAGACACTCCCTACCACTTTGTCGTTATGCTCGTAAGCCACTTCCCCAGTGAAAAGACACAGGTATAACCAAAAGCCACAGGTATAACTGGGCAACAGGATTTTGGCTAGTAATTTATTCTCCCCACCCCCACCCCCATGTAATAAAAATGTTCCTCAAGAATAGCTCTAGAACTCCATGATCGCATGGTATGCTTCATATAAATACCATTATAAAGCAACAGCAGAGGAAGGAGGATGGACATCCACTTCTGCTCAATCCCCCAATCTCGCATGGAGAACTTGCGCAGGGCATGTGCAAAGAGACACTGCAAAAGAGCACAGGAGAAAAGGCATGGCAGTGTCCAATGGTCTCAAAAACCATCACAACTAAGGAGAGGCTCTAAAGCACAACCTGTGTAATATGACTGAGCAAGCACTGAAAAGATTCCTTGTACTTTGGATAACACAGTAACTGATTGCAGGAAGATGACGAGTCATGGTATAAATATCCTTGGTGCACTTAAGTGTCTCTGGAGAAATAACAGCCTCAAAAAAAGCCTTTTAACAGAAACTCCTCCAACCATATATGTGCAGAGGGTCAAAGCATGTATAACCATGATGGCGAACCTTGGCACTCCAGGTGTTCTTGGACTTCAATTTGCAGAAGCCTAAGTCTCTGTGAATCCACATGAATCCATTTGTGTGGATTCACAGAGACTTGGGCTTCTGGGAACGGAAGTTCAAGAACACCTGGAGTGCCAAAGTTCACCATGACTGATGTATAAAACCTCATTGTCTGCCTGTGTACCTGATGTGTGTACAATACATTGATGCCATGAGGCCTCACTCTTATGACTGATGAAGTGGTTTTGGTCCATGAAAACTCACATTTAAATACAGGAGTTCGTTTAAGGTGCTGCATCATTTTTTTCTTTCTTTCTTTCTTTCTTTTTTTGCTGTTTACTATCTGATATTCTTTTACTATAATTCTCTTCTTCCTTTATTGTACACAATATCTAAACCTCTAGTTATTTTCCTTGCCTTCTTTCCTCCCTCCCTCCTGCAAAGTAACATTTTCACACAAAGTTAGTTATTATAGGGCTGTGGTCCCCTGTGGCACATGTCCCACAGGGGGTCAATTTGAGCATGAGTTATTAATAGTGAATGGCCTTTGAGGCTTCCTCCACATGAATAGGAGTTCGCCTTTTTATTAATAAGAATTATATGTCACAGGGGGTGGGGAGGGAGCATCAGGATTTTAGAGATGCTTAGGTGGGGCACGGCCAAAAAAAAGAAGAAGGTTGGGAACCACTAATGTAGGGTTTGTTCAGCATGGACAAGGAAATTTTATCCCATTTATTATCTTTTAAAAGCTTCAAATATAAATCACACCAAACATTCCGAACACAGCAGAATGACAACAAAGCAAATAGAGAGACCAGGCCAACAACATGTATTTTAAGAAGACATATCTGAGGTCCCTGCTTTAGTTACCAAATACCACAGTCTTCGTTCTGTACAATTTAATTTAACAGCACCTTCGGCTCCCTCCTTTGGCTCTGCTGGTCATGGGGGGTGGGAGCACAGCTGAGCTCCATCACGGCGAGGGCCATGAAAAGCTGTTGCCGCCCCAATGTCAACCTTTTGGGATGTGGGAGTGCAGCTGAGGACTGTTCCATCGCGGCTGGAGTTGTCAGTTTCGCCAGACCCCCCTCCCCTCCTTGGTGAGAGCAGGAGTGGGGAAAAGAGACTAGCCCAGGGATGGGGCGACCGTCTTGGCTTTAAGACCTTGTTGCTTCTGGAGCTCCCGGACTCGCCATTCCCTGCCCTTGGAGAGAGCAGGGGTGGGGAGGGAGAGAGACGAGAGACAGGAAGATAGACCAGACCAGCTGTTGATGTTTCCTCAGCTGAGGATGTTGAGCTGAGGCTCAGTCTGGGACGTGAGCTGTACTCCATCACCTAGGGACTTTGCGTATAATAGATTTTTTATTGTGATGTGATATTTTGTATTTTTTGGGTTATTATATTGTAATTAGTGACTGTTTTGTATTTAATTTACCTTTGTATTATTGTATGATTATTATAATATTGTATTGACATGTTTTTGCCGCCTTGGCCGAGAAAGGCGGGGTATAAATTGAAATTGATGATGTTGTTGATGATGATGAACTGTCTTAACGCTATGACTGCTCCACAACCACCTTCAGGTCCTTTATCAAAATAAATCAAGGCGGCAACACTCACTGTGACTATGAAGGTGAAAACAACAAAGACAAATCGGAACCAAATTTCCACTTGTGAGAACGATGGATTGTAAGTTTTCCACTGAAAGAAAAGAAATAAATCTATCAACAAAGTTTTACAAAATTGCTGGCACCCACAACTCTTTATAGACCTACTGCTAGCTAGTAGGAGTACCTGCTAGCTAGCTATCCCTGCTGCTCCACAAAAACAGATTATCCATTTTGTTACCTGCTCTCTTATGCATACTTCTGATACACACACTACTGTATTTGTATTTTACTGCTAGGTGTTTAGAATGCCATTTACAGAAAGGTGGAATATAGATTGAAATAAGCAAAATAAGCAAAATCTAATATGTATGTGCCCTAGATCCCAATTTTCTTTCTTTTTTTTTTAAAAAAAGGATCAGGAACTCCCTTTTGACATTCAATGTGCTCTGGAAAATACTTTCATTTCTCTGTTCAATTTTTTATACTTACTGTAAAGGTATAACTCTTGATGCTGTCGATCTGAAGGAGATTCTCAAAGCTGACTGAGATATCGTAGCGAGTGTAGTTCAGGTAACCAAGGTGAACCACAATAATTTCAGCACATTGCTATAAATGCACACAGAGGGGAGAGGAGGGAACCAAAAGCAAAATGTGGACAAACAGATTAGAAAACAAACTGAGTATCAACTGAGTTCCTCAACTGCAACTTCCATCCGCCCTCACCAACATGTCAAAATGGGAGATGAAATTCAACAACATTTGAAAAGGCCGAGCAATTCACTCCTGGTGTAAGCTGATCAGCTGTAGACATGCATCTGAACCCACCAGTTGCTTGCAACATCTGTGGCTAGAATGGGTTTTTGGTCTGGAGCACTGGGTTGGCTTAGTGGTTAAGACACTGAAATTGACAACTGGAAGATCAGCAGGTCAGCAGTTCGAGACCCGACTACTGCATGACTGAGTGAGCTCCTGTCTGTCCCAGCTCCTGCCAACATAGCAGTTTGAAAGCAAGAAATTGCAAGTAGACAAATAGATACCACTTTGGTGGGAAGGTAACAGCGTCTGTGTCTGCAGATGTTTCCATGAACATGTGGCAGGCATGACTAGGCACTGGAGCGCATTTTACTTCCGCTTCCAGGAGCGACGAGGGCGGCGCGGGCTGGATGAATCACAGTAAACCCATTCGTATGGATTCATGGGGACTTCTAGGAATTGAAGTCCAAGAACATCTGGAGTGCCAAGGTTCACCATCACGGGTATATACAATACAAAAACAACTAGCAACAATCTTTCAAGATTTTTAAAGGAAATACTGCCTGGCACTGCTCTTTTAAATGCCAGATTTTGAACCTGGGCTCTCTTAGAATTAAACAACTGTTATTAAAGGAATTTCACCACTGGTTAATGAATGATGCCCCACACTTCCTCCTCTATAATACATTTTCACAATACACATACCTCTGCACAGCTGAGTATCCTTGTCCGATTGTGCTTTTCCTTGTTGAAATAATTTACGCTTGCATTGTCTTTTACACCACGTATTGTAACAAGCATATTGAACCTTACTTTCAGGGTCTTCCATTTGTCATCTGCATTTTTAAAATCAAAACCAAGAAACTGTTAAATTGTTAGAAAATGCAGATTGGAGTACATTAACTTGAAACAGGATAGAAGAAGCAGAAAGATTAATGGATCCTACTACAGAATCAATGGCCCACACAATGGCAAATGTTCTTAAAGTTAGCACACTTTGGAACTTACTGTAAGAAGTTGCACCATCTGATTTCTGCTAAACAGAAAGGAGAACTCTAGCCATTCTTCCATCCTGACTTCCCTTACATCAGGTTATCACTCTTAATAATCTCTTAACAACCTGCCATAACCAGTGATCTTCTCTCTTCCAAGAACAGGAAGACTGTCTTGGCAAAGGTGCAAGACACCCTCTAATTTTTTCAGTCTTCTTTACTTGCACCTGTGTGCAAGACAGGAGCCACTGATATAATAGCACAAACAAAAAGAGAAATGCACCAGAAAGCACTCCCATAACCAAGCTTATTACATGCACTTTGGGTTTAGCAATAGGTATGACAATTGTCACAGAACAGAGCAATTTAGGGTATCTTTAAGAATGCAGATTTCTAGATCACACTGTAAGATAAGATAGTTCAGAAGTCTGAACAACCCCTAGGAAAACCCTAGTTCTCAGTTTACTGAAAATAATCTGTCATGCAAAATAGATGGCAAATATTCTTCATATTCTCTTATTTTACACCGAGCATTGGTTCCTTATCTTACTTATTAACTCTTAATCTCTATATGCCCATCTTTTTGCGCCTCCCATTCCTCTAATGGGTGGGCAGAATCACAACACTGGAAGAAAATTATGGCAGCAATTTATTTTGTGAAAATTTGTTCATTTTCACAATTCATTCTAAGAATAGGTTTCCCCATTACTCTAATGCATCTATGGATAGACTTTGATTCATTGTGTTATTATAATTGATTTGTATGTATGTAATCAGTTAAATAATGATGTGGAAATGCACAATGGCAGGTATCACCAGGTAAAGTGCAATACAAAATTGATACATCATGCAAGGTCCACAAACTTTTTGTTGCACAGGTATGGAACATATTCTTAGTTTTTTGTATGTTCTATATACCATAATTAATATAGCACAGTTAAACCACAAGCCGAAGTACACTAAACAATACTCTTACCATAAGGTGGGCCCAATTGCATTCTACACGTAAGCCATAACTGTTGATTGTAAGTAGATAACGGTTGTGAACTTAAATTAAACAGCCTTATCTAGAACAAAATGGAAGTAAGAGTTAAATCACATTGAGTCACTTCACACTATGTTTCTGTTAACTATTAATAGCATAGACGTGATCTAATCCAAGATCAAGTAGAGTTGTTTAGTAGTTAGAGGGCATACATTTTTTAAAAACTTTTATAAAAAAATAACTATTTGCATGCCACTTGTATAACATTAACACAAATTGCATACAATTTAATAAGAAAGACTTTGGAGAAACAGAACAGTTTTCCATAGGGGGAAGTGCCAGAGAGAAGTGTGAAGAATCAATGCATTGAGGCTCTCCATATTATTCAGAAACCAGATGTTTGGGGATTCTACACAGCACTGAAAGCCTTTCCAGGAAGTGGAAACTTTCCTTCCCTGTATGGTGACAGCTATAATACAGGGATACCACGCTGTGAGGGCTTGTTGTTACTGTTGTTGTTGGGGTTTTTTTTAATCGGTGATGATTAAATATACAGTACAAACCAGCACTAAGCCCTAGGACAAGGGTAGCACTGCAGATGTTTGGGGTACAACTCCCACAGTCTTTGCTCATTGACAGCAAAGCTAGTGATTCTAGGAATTGAAGTCCAAAATAACTGGAGTGCCAAAGGTTCATCATTGCTACCAAGAACTACTATAATCCTCACACACTTCATTTGTCTTGAAGAATTAGGACTCAGCAATCGCTTCTGAATTACTGCTTTTGTTTTCAACCTGAAATATACAACAGATGACCTTTTAAAAATTCCAAAGATGTGTATTTACCTATGCCCTAAAGCAGGGGTTCCCAAACTACGGTCCGTGGGCCAGATCCAGCCCCCAACGGCAATTCATCCAGCCCACAAAGCCCTCTTTGCTCCTGGAAGCAGAATTAAAACGCGCCTGTACGGTGTACGGGTGTGTTTTACTTCTGCTTCTGGGAGCAACGAGGGCTTCACAGGCCAGATGAATTGGGTTCAGGGGACAGATCTGGCTCACAGGACAAAGTGACTTGGCCCCTGAACCACATGACTGGCCCGCAGCCCAAAAGGTTTTGACACCCTTGCCCTAAAGCATAAACTCATTCTCCTGCTTCCAAAAGCATAACATCTTTGAAGGACTTAAGCTGAAGGCAGGTGTTGTTGTTAGGTAACAGATTCAAGGTGTACGCTGATACCACTGTACTACCTGACTTGAGATTCCATGATTGGCACCTCACTGGTCAAGCAGAAGTGGACAGTCAAACTGGAAGGAGCGGCCAACAAACCAAAGAATAAGATCAAGGCCCCATATAGCTAAGCAATGGCAGTTAGCTGAGGTACTACCTCAAAGAACACCTCCACACAGGAAACACCACGTTGAATCTACAAAACAATAGTTGAACCTTTAAGCTACTTACCTTGGAATTATTCTTTATCTGAATTGTATCCGAATTAGAATCAATGACATTGGGACCTGTAAGATAAAGAAAGATAAATACAGTAGTTGTTACAGTATAAAGGCCAACACCAGCCTTTACAACTGAATATTTTTAAAGTGGCAGAATTATATAAATAAGTATGTTAAGTTACAAAATAAACCCTGTTAAGAAAAACAAACATCACTTTCTTTTACATATATATCAAACAAAGGACAGTCTCTTTGTACACTACCCATAGCATTTTACATTTTACAATGCAGAAGGCACTATCTAACAAAAGAGTCAAACTCTACTTTCTAACATTATCAGATACCACAAATGTTAAAGGCATTTCAGAAAAACAGCTCATCACATGATAAAACCACTCATCATATCACTTTCAGAATACACGAAGGAAACTGAACAATCATCTCACCAGTTAATTTTAAAAACTCCAAATTTATTTATTTATTTGTCATATTTCTGTCACCGCCCAACTCAGCGGCAACTCTGGGTGGCTTACAGAAGTAGATATCAAAGTCACTAAAAACACATAAAACCCCAATAAAACACATAAAACCTTGTTACAATCCCACCACCCTCACTCATAAAAAGAGAGACTTCTCAACTGTAATTTTAAACCAGCCAGCAGCTGGGGGTCACCCCTCCGTTGGCACCCCACACCAGCCCTGCCAGCCAGGTTTTCAGTTCTTTCGCTATTCCACTGGCAGGAGGTTCCATAGGGCCGGTGCGGACACGGAAAAGGCCCCCCTATGTGTGCTAGAGAGATGAGCCCCTCTAGCTGATGGTAAGAGTAGAGAGCCCCTCCGGTTCACTCTGGTTGGATGGATGGATTATCTTGGGGTGACACGGTCTCTTAGGTATCCTGGCCCACTACCATGTAGGGCTTTAAAGGTAATAACCAGCACCTTGAATTGCACCCAGAGGCAAATTGGTAACCAGTGCAGCTCCCGAAGCAGAGGCGAGGCGAGAGCATAACACCCACACCCCATCACTACCCGGGCAGCTGCATTCTGGACCAACTGTAGCCTCTGAATGGTCGTCAAGGG
This sequence comes from Bradypodion ventrale, assembly GCA_035047345.1. Taxonomy (NCBI): domain Eukaryota; kingdom Metazoa; phylum Chordata; class Lepidosauria; order Squamata; family Chamaeleonidae; genus Bradypodion; species Bradypodion ventrale. Next base: position 92,824,533 of record JAWDJE010000001.1, read on the forward strand.
CAGCCCCATGTAGAGCGCATTACAATAATCTAGTCTAGAGGTGACCAGAGCATGCATGACCATGAGCAAGGTATTTGCCATGTACCCTGTAATACCTGTGGTCTTTCCTAAGGCAAGAAACAGATGTGGGCAAAAACTGTATGTTTTTCTATTGCAGGGATTCTCAACCTGCAGCCCACAGGCCAGATGAGGCCCACGGTGCCATTTCATGTGGGCCACCACCACCTCCACCACACCCATAAGTGCCATGTGGTGAAGGAAGGGCAAAATGGCTGTCTGGCCCCCGAAGCTGTCTGAGGGAGCATGACCTGGCCCCCAACTTAAAAAGGTTGAGAACTCCTGTTCTATTGACTCAGCCCTAGGTGCAGCCTGAGGCCCATACCGTACCTAGTAGAGCCGGTCTTCTTCCACATTCTGCTATCTCCTCCCATATATCTGTGAGTAAATCCACTGACTTTCCATGAGCTGCTTAACGTCCAATCTGCTAAAGAGTTCAAAAGAACTCAAAAGCCTTCTTCACTATTCTGTGACATTCTGGCTAGTCCAATTAAGGCTCCCCTGATCTGGATTTTCAAAACCATCAACCACAATAGCAAAACAGAACCTCAACCAGGAGTGGGCGATTTCTATCAGTGTTGGTGGCAAACACAAACTAACTATGTAACAAGGAGGAAAAGAACAACAAATAGAACATCACCAGGGTTATAAAGGTCAGGTCCAAACTTCCAATATAGCACAAAGTACCATGTATTGTTTATGAGTGCTTTCATAAAGGAATTTACTTCACTAAACCTCAAAGCAGTGCAGCAAACACATTACCCACAACTTATTCTGCAGATAAAAATATTGGGAAGTGGGTGGGTGTTTACACTCCAATGCAATAAAAATCTAACATAGGGCTCACTTTTTAGTGAGCAGAAGAAACCTCTAGCCCAGGGATGCCCAAACTATGGACTATGGGCCAGATCCGGCCCCCAATGTCAATTCATCCAGCCTGCACTGCCTTTGTTGCTCCCAGAAGTGAAAGTAAAATGCGCCCATATGGGCATGTTTTACTTCTGCTTCCAGGAGCAATGAGGGCAGCACAGGCTGGATTAATTGATGTCAGAGGCTGGACCTGGCCCGTGGGCCATAGTTTGGACACCCCTGCTTAAAGCAGAGAAAAAGCAGTCTAAAATCTATCTCATCCTGTTGCAAAACGTATCTGTTGCAAAACAGATTGCAAGGCAAATTTTACTTCTGCTTCTGGTGGGAGGAACCATGTGACCGGCCCATGGCTTGAAAAGTTTGAGCACCCCTGCTCTAGCCCGGTGACCCAATCAAGCCCACAAAAGTTGTCTGCAGGACAAACAGGGAAGATGCCTTCAGCCCTGCTTGAGTCATGGGGCAAAGGTGGTTTTCTCATTAACAAAGCAAAGCAAGAGGATGAGATAAACAATTTCAAAATCCACCCTTTAAAAAAGACAAACATCTTACCTGCAAACCCAATTAAGGCGGTCAAGCCGAAACAAATGAAAAAGACAACAAAGACCAAGACAAAGTGACGTTTGGACAGTGTATACAACCGCATTGGGGCCAGTCTGTAAAAAAGGAAAGACAGAATTACTCAACAGGTCTTCAATAGGCAGGACATGGTTGTTATTTGTCATGTACCATAAGCAAGTTGAAAACCAATATCCTCAAATTATAAGTCAACCTTGATGTTTATGGTTAAACATGATAGGATATTTTTGAGTAGATATACATAGCACTATATGCTATAAAGCAGAGATCTAACGGCAACATACTCATTCTGCCTATACAGACAGTATATTAAGTTTTCAAACTCATCGCCCAGTAGATACTTCCTTTCATATCAGTTTTACTACCTCCTTATACTTTACCTATTATTAAATTTTAAAAGAGAGTGTTATGGATCCATTGCCATAAACCAATTAAATCAATGTTTTTCAAAAGTAGTGCAACACTTGGTATCCAATACAAATATGTTTATTTCTAACTATGAAACATTCAACCATTTACGCTAGGGATGGCCAACCTTGGTGCTCCAGATGTTCTTGAACTTTAATTCCCAGAAGCCCTGATCAGCAAGTGTTCTGACTTGGGCTTATGGTAAATGAAGTCCAAGAACACCTGGAACACCAAGGTTGGCCATCCCTGATCTAGGTGTATGGGGAACCCACTGTTGATTTATACAGACTCATAGAATAACTGAGTTGGAAGGAAGGGGCCTTTTAGGCCATCGAGTCCTACCAGGACAGGTGGTTGTCCAATTTTCTTTTGAATGCTTCCAGTGTTGGATCACTCACCACCTCTCAAGGCAGTTGGTTTTACTGGTGTACTGCTCTAACTGTTAAGACGTTTCTCCTAATAGTCTGACTATATATGGCTTCCTGCACTCTGGGGTGATGGAAGACAGATCCTTCTCTTCCTCTTTATGATTATCCTTCATGTATTTGAAGAGTGCAATCATATCCCCTCTCAGTCTCCTTTTCTCGTGGCTAAACATGCCCAGTTCCTTTAGTCTTTTCTCACAGGACTTGGTTTCCATTCTTCAGATCATCCTTGTTGCCCCTCTCTGTACCTGCCCTAATTTATTTGCATCTTTCTTAAAGTATGGTGCCCAGAATTGGACACAGTACTCTAGATGTGGTCTAACTAGTGCTGAATAGAGGGGAACTAGTACCTCATGGGTTTTGGAAACGATAGTTCTATTAAGGAAGTGTAAAACAGCATTGGCCTTTTTTGCAACCACATCGCATTAACTCATATTAAGTCTTGTGTCATCTGCAAATTTGATGAGAATTCCCTCCACTCCATCACCCATGTCATTTATGAAAATGGTGAAGGGCCCAGAACTGAGGCTTGAGGAAATCCACTTGTTATACCCCCCCCCCCCCCCCGCAGCTTGAGAAGGAGCCATTTATAAGACCTCTCGGAGTATGATTCTGTAACCAACTCAATAAGAGAGAGATATCAATTAATGCTTTCTGTATGCACAGTCATGAACTAACATTGGGACTGTGCTGCAAGGAACAGGAAGGCAGTACAAGGAAGTTTGATGTAGAAGAATGTCAAACTGTGGCTGGTCTGGCAGATACATATTAACCAAAGTATTAACAGGGTAAACAGCACTTTACTCAAAAGGTACACCTATTCACTGGTCCAAATTTCAGTGTTCTACCTATTGGAAATGTAACATAGAACTAAGACCCTGATGGCGAACCTTGGCACTCCAGGTATTCTTGGACTTCAATTCCCAGAAGCTCCAGCCCCATGTGAATCCACACAAATGGGTTTACTGCAATTCATCTGCCCCACGCTGCCCTTGTCGCTCCCGGAAGCGGAAGTAAAACGCGCCCATACAGGCACGTTTTACTTCCGCTTTCGGGAGCGATGAGGGCAGCGCAGGATGGATGAATCGCAGTAAACACATTCCTGTGGATTCACAGGGGCTTCTGGGAATTGAAGTCCAAGAACATCTGGAGTGCCAAGGTTCACCGTCACAGAACTAAGTTATCATTTTGAAATTCTTTGCTAATTCATTAAAGAAACACTTCCAAACTGTAAAGGCAGTTAAGAGGGGAGCAAGAAAGAAGCACTGCAAACATAACATACAAGAAAGTAAGGGGGACCAGAGGAGCTCCAGAGGGATCTCTTGACACTGGGGGAGTGGGCAAAACAGTGGCAAATGAGCTTCAACATTAGTAATTGCAGAGTGATGCACGTTGGGGCAAAAAAAAAAAACCAACAATTACATTTATAAACTGATGGGGTCTGAACTTTCTGCGACAAATCAGGAAAGGGACCTTGGTGTCCTGGTGGACAGCTCAATGAAGGTGTCAACCCAGTGTGCCTCAGCAGTGAAAAAAGCAAACTCAATGCTAGGGATCATTAGGAAGGGTATAGAAAATAAGTCAGCAAGTGTCATTTTGCCTCTTTATAAATCTACTAGCGTATTTTGCCCGGCGGTGCCGGGCTCTTTAAAATGATTTTGGAAGGTTTTTGTTTTATTTTTATGCAAATGAGGTTAGTTTTTAATTGTGGTTTTTTAAATTTTTATTTTTACACATGGGCTGTTAGAAACTGTGATTTTTTATTTTATTTTTTGGTTTTTCAAAAGAGGAAAGGATGATATAATTTTTTATAATTATTGTATTTAACCAAATAATGTGTTACTATGTGAATTTTTAAAAATAGTTATGCCTTGGATAATAATTTTTAAAATGTGTAAGAATGTTTTTTTAATCAATGTTTCCATACTGTGTTTAGATGTTTTGTTTTTTGAGTGAAAACTTATTTTTTGTGATTAGTGTGAATATTTTTGAATGATTTGATAACTTATTTCAGTAATTTGGGAAGTATTTATTATTTTGAATATTTTTGAATATTTTTTCTCTTGTGGCCTCTGGGTGGGGCTGGTGAGCTTTTCTTGTATTCTACTATTTTTCTCTACTGTCGCTTCATCTTCCGGTAAGTATTCTCTTTCTTTTCTCAGTTTAGTTCCAGTCGTCATGGAGTGAAGACGTCTCCTGGTGAGCTCTCTGGTTTTATTTATTTTTTGGAGGGGGTGTTTTGGGTTTGGGGGGTTGTGTGTGTTTTTTTCTTGTTTGTTTTTGGATGTTTTTGTGTTTCCTTTTTGTATATTTTATTTTTGGTTTTGAGTATTTTTGACTGTTTTTGGATTGTGTTTTTGGATGTTTTTGTGTTTACTTTTCTAGGGGGGGGTCTTTCTTTTCCGCGGGCCAGGCTCAATGCCTGGCCCGTGGAAAGGAAAGGCAGGGACAGGGGGTCTTTCTTTTCCGTGGGCCAGGCTCGATGCCTCGCCCGTGGAAAGGAAAGGGCGGGGGGTGTCTTTTTTTTTTCTACAGGCCAGGCTTGATGCCTGGCCTGTGGAAAAGAAAGGGCAGGGAGGGGGGTCTTTTTTTCACAGGCCAGGCTCATTGCTTGGCCCATGGAAAGGAAAGGGCAGGGGTGTCTTTTTTTTCGTAGACCAAGCTCGATGCCTGGCCTGTGGAAAGGAAAGGGCGGGGGGGGGGGTCTTTTTTTGCGGGCCAGGCTCGATGCCTGGCCTGTGGAAAAGAAAGGGCAGGGGGTCTTTTTTCCATGACCCACGCTTGATGCCTGGCCCGTGGAAAGGAAAGGCAGGGGCGAGCGTGTCTTTCTTTTCCGCGGGCCAGGCTCAATGCCTGGCCCGTGGAAAGGAAGGGCAGCGGCGGCGGCAGAGTTCTTTACTTTTATTTTTCGCACACCGGCTGCCTCAGCATGCTGCGCGCTCTTGGCGCGCAGGACGCTGGGGCTTGTAGTTTGGCATGCGTGATTTTAGTTAGTGCAGCGGTTTGTTTCCTGCGACTTATTTTTGATTGGCCATGGCGTGTTTCCGAACGTTCCTTTTGCTCACGCCGCTCAGCCTGATTGGCTCTGGTGCGGCGCGGCGCAAGGAACGTTGGGAATTGAAGTTCCCATTTTTTGTTTGCGTCTGGGGGGCTCCTGCCCCACTGGCGCAAATTTCAACCCGACAGTTACCTGCAAACCCCGTTCGGGCGAGTGCACAGAGGCTCGGACTGGGCTAGTGGGGCCTGGCTAAATATCCTTTGTCACATTCCAACGGTTAACGCACCATTTTATAGGTACAGATGGTGAGGCCCTATCTGGAATACTGTGTACAGTTCTGGTCGCCATACCTCCAGAAGGATATTATGGAGCTGGAAAAAGTGCAGAGGAGGGCAACCAGAATGACTAGGGGACTGGAACACCTTCCTTACCATCTGAGGCTGCAACGGTTGGGCCTCTTCACTCTTGAACGACGGCGTCTAAAAGATGACCTGATTGAAGTTTATAAAATCATGCACGTTGTGGACAAAGTAGATAAGGAAAAACTGTTTTCCCTATCGCATAACACTAGAACTAGGGGGCACTCCATGAAACTTTTGGGTGCTAGCTCTCAAACAAATAAGAGAAAGTACTTTTTCACCCAGAGGATCACTGGTCTGTGGAACTCCCTGCCAGAAGAAGTGGTAACAGCTGTCAGACTTGACAGCTTCAAGAAAGGATTAGACAAGTTCATGGAGGACAAGGGTATCAATGGCTATAATTATGGATACCTAAGGACAACCTCCGGGTTGGAGAGATAGGCAGGATATCTCTCAATGCCATTTCCAGGGAATCCTAAGAAGGTGAAGGCATCTGCTTGGGAATAATACCCTGAAGCAAATGGTGAGCCACTGTGTGAGACAGAATGCTGGACTGGATGGGCTGTGGCTGTTCTTATGTTCTTATGTTAATTACAAAAGTAGGTTGTAAAAATAAAAACCACCTAAATCAAAGGTTGATCTCAACCACCTGAATACTCAAGGGGGTGAAAGAATTCCTCTGCCTATTGGGGTTTTTTCCTTTGCACAATAGCACAACTACTTTATAGCTGGGGCTGCCCCAAAGTGCAAAAAAATGACTGCAGGAGGAAAGCAGAAATGGGGAATGTAAAACATACACATCTTCACAGTCACCTGCTAAATAAATGTGCTTAAGTTCTGCAGGAGGTGAACGTTCTTGCATGTGACAGGAGAGTTGAACAAAATCCAACCTGACTTTGAGCTAGAGCACATACTGGCTGAAATCCCATCACACCATTTTCAAATCTTAAAGGCAAATTTCTATGGACCTTACCTATTGTACGTTGAGTTGCATGACAGATAATGTCTATGAAGATTTCTTAACTTACAGCAACTCATTTCCAAAAGCGACACATCTGCCTGTTTGTGCAACAGAATGTCAACCAGTGTTTCCTACTTAGGGAGAGGAAGGGAGAAAGAAAAGCTTAAGCTCCAAGCATATTGCTCTACTTTCACAAAAGACAGGAAACCGTTCATACCTAAAAAGGCAGAGATGGGACAGAGTAAGAAGCCACTGAGTCCAAACTCTCCGACCACCCTCTGCCCAGAGAGCAATATTGAAAAGCAGAGTAGTACATCCCACTGAAAGAAGGGCTTGCAAAGCAATTGTTCCAGGCTGTTAGAGTAAGTCTTCGCCTCATAGCCTAACTGGTTGCAAGGCATATTGTGTGTGATGCCTTTAAGACCTTACTGCAGAGACACACAGGTGTTGGGACTATTCCCTGGTGTATTCCCTTAGACCAGTGTATATAGGCCAAAGCAGAGTTACAAACCTTTAGCTTCAATGCTCAACTTGCTCTAACCAAGCTCCGATGCTTGATCTTTCTCTGCCATCAGTCTGGGCGAGGAATCCTGTGAGTTCCAGGACATACTACGAGGACTGAACCTCTACTCTGCTCCTGAAGATGGTATATGCTTTATATGCCATCTGTACTTGCTGAACAAGAAAGGACTACTCGGGGTAAGCTCTCAATCAAGGAGGACAGAAGCTGTAAAGCAGCTTGGCTTTGTCTGTGATTACAGCTTGTATTTACCCTGCTGGAACGGACTACTACTATTGATCTGTATAGACTTGTATATATAACACAAGTGAACTGACCCAGTGAGGTCAACTGAGAAACTCAAGAGACTGCATCTGCTTTGTGTTATTGTTATTTGCACTGTATATACTTGCACCAATTTGCTTCCTGAGTAAACCTGCTTTGAGCTCTTCACGTGCACCAAGGCCTGTCTGCCTGTTATTCCCCCAAGAGAGAGGACCACCTTGCCAGGTGCACACCCCTTGCTGGCCGCTAACCATTTACATCTATACAGGCCTACCATACAAACTAGCCAAGCTTAGAACTTCAGGGAAGGGTGGAATGAAATGTAACACCTTCCAAGGTTATCCACCCATCAGACCAAAGAAAATAAAAATCCTTCCTGCAGGTATTAGACTTTGAACATAACACAGCCACTGAGTCATCCTTGATTTACCTCTAACACAAGAGGCCTAAAGGGAAAGACTTCTTAATCCCATCACTCAGGAGCACCGGAGAAATGGGAAGAGAAGGGAAGGCAGAGAAGGGAACAGAACTATCTAGCATTTACCTCCCAAAGAACATGTCAGTTTAAATATCTATTCTATAGCAAGTTATATGTCTAGCACAGTCTCTAATAAGTTTCTATTTAAACTTTACTCACATAAAGGAAGTGACCAATGTAAAAATACAGTGGTGCCAGAAAGTGGAATCACCTCCCAGAGCCAAGGGAACAGTGCAATATTTTCAAGGCTTCACTAACAATTTGGCATGTGACAGGGCAGCAGCCTAGTTGGTACAAGAAATCAGTTTTAAGGTCTTCAACATGAAATGCTGAAAGTGATTCATTAATCTTATCTTCTTCACATTTTAAAATAATTGATAATTAGGCCGACAAATCTTAAAATAACCTTTTTCATCATACAAATGTCCCAAGCTGGGGGGAAAATCGGCTCACTAAAACCAGAATTACACAGAATATGGCATTGTATAAATGCTGTAAATAACAAGCCTGGAGCCATAGCAGTCCTACTAAGAGATACAGTACTATGAAAGTATCCCAAAGCCATCAATGTTACAAAGAAACAAAATGTCTCAAAATTCATGTGATAAACTACTTCTATTCCTCCACTTTCCTTATAAAGCAGGAATAAGAGCTTGCAGCTTTCATCAATAATTTTTTTGGGGGGGTTATGAGCTTCTCACAGGCAAAGTATGCAAAAACCAAACCAGATTCAACAGCAGAAGGCATAAACTTGACATTTTCCCCTCTGCTAGCTTGTGTATGTACTTACTGACTTATTGACTTACTTACTCACCTACCGCCCCATTGGCCAAAGCTACTCTGAAGTCATATGTAGACCTGTTGCTATAACCTTTACACCTTTTGTTGTTGTTGTTCTGTCACGTAGAGTTGAGTCTGATCCTTTGCAACCCCATGGACCTTGGTGCCTGAACAATGATAGGAGCTCCCAGGATGGCTTGGTGGTTAAAGTGCTAGGCTTGGAGACGGGAAAGACAGGTTCGATTCCTGAGAGCTGCACTTGGGGACATGAAAGGTGCCTCATTCAGGCGTACCTGCAAAAATCCTTTCAACCCAGAGTAATCTCTGACATGAAAATGAACAAACAATGATAGGAACATATGGAGACAACCAACCTGGAGAACGCTGTTGTCTTTAAGGCCTTTTTTCTAAACAAAATCAACCCTGGCTGTTCATTGGAGGGACAAATAGTGAAGATGAAGCTAAAGTACTTTGGACATCAAATGAGAAGGGAGGACTCACTTGAGAAGGCCTTGATGCTGGGAAAGGTGGAGAGCAAGAGAAGAAGGGGGCGTCCAAAGCTAAGATGGATAGATGGTATTGTGGATGTAATGGGCACAGAGCTGGGCAGGCTATGGAGGATGGTAGAGGACAGAGGTGCCTGGAGGAAAATAGTCCATGGGGTCGCAAAAGGTCAGAATTGACTGTGCGACTGAACAACAACAACAATAAAATATGATACACAAAATGATAGGGAGAAGGCAGAGATTTTTAGCCATCAACAAACATATGTTCAGAGGGGAAACTTTAAACTTCAGAATCACGTCTGTATGGATTAGGAAGAGAGCACGAGCCTAACTTGACTAGAGCACAATAACATAATGGTAAGTTTGGAAGCATGTACCGCTGACAGCCATCTATGCCTGAGAGACTTGGAAAGCATCAGCACGTATCATTAAGAGACTTGACGTCTTCCAATAAGAGGTGCCTCCGCCAAATTTTCAAGATTCAATATTGTGACCATATTACCAATGAGAAGGTGCTTCAAAGGAGTGGCTCGTGCAAACTGCATAACATTGTTGCACAAAGAAGACTTCAAAAGGCAAGCTATATTTTTCTCATGGAGGAAAACAGGATCCCCAAGGTGGCAATAAGCTGGACCCCTCCTAATGCCAAGTGACAACGAAGATACCTTTAAAATACATGGCAAAGAACTTTCACAGAAGATTTAAAGACCCTGAAAATGACATGGGAGGATGCCGAAGTACAGGGGAATCTTGATTTACATAATTAATGCGTTCTCCGGGACGTTTCTTACAGTGAAAATTACTTTAACCGAATTTCCCATAGGAATGAATTGAAAACCAAAATACTTTAACCAAAACGCAGTTTCTTAGAGGAATTTATCTGTTCTGAAAAAAATTCCATAAACTGAGCCACTATTTTCTATGGATTTCCTTTTGTTATGCGATTTTTATGTTAACTGAGGTTCCACTGTACTCACCCAGTACCGAAACCGTTGGAGATCCCTTAGCGCCCAATATGCTACATAACATGGAAGGGTCTAAGTAAGTAAGCATATGTGGAAGCATGGCTGCTTATTATGACAGTTTCCCACAGGTAGCTTCCTTCCACCAAGTTAGAAACCAAAGCAGGCATGAGGAACAACCCACATCACTCAGTCAGAAACAGGTCTTATGTCAATATTGCCCAACCAAGACCAAACCACACCTTTCTAGAACCAGGACACCCTTGCAGCCCTAGTCCGTGTCTGGGGGAACCGATTCCTCTCCCCTTTACTGTGGCATTAAGAGGGATGGGTGGCCAGGTGAGTTAAGGGTCCCTCTCGCTTCTTGAACCCGGGCTCCCCCTACACGGCTGCCCAAGGCACAGTCTATATATGGGGGTGCCCAAACCTTTTGGGTGGTGGGCCGGTCATGTGATTCAGGGAGCCTATCACTATGGCCCGGGGGCCAGATGTGGCTCCTGATGCCAATTCATCCGGCCCACCAAGCCCTCCTCGCTCCTGGAAGTGGATATACTTCCACTTCCAGGAGCGACGAGGAGCCGGATGAATTGGCGTCGGGGGCCGGATCCAGCCCCCGGTCCGTGGTTTGGGCACCCCTGCCATATACGGAAGGCTGAGGCTCTTCCTTCCCTGCTTGGCCGCTCCCGGGTGGAAGAAGAAGAGCAAAGGCAGCCGAAGGATTCAGACAAGTAGATGTATGGGGGGCGTGTGCGGGATTCCCCCACGTGCGCGGGCGCGAAACCCTCCGCGTTCGCCCGCGCAGACCCTCCCGCCCAAACTCACAGCTCCATCCTTCTCGCCGCACATGCGCGGTATGCGTCCCCGGCACACGGCTGGTCTCTGACTTAGGAGGCTGCCATACCACCTCCGTGGCAGTATCAGCGGCGCGCGGCGCACAGCCCTTCCGCGTGCGTCACCACCACCACCCCCAGCATGGGACCCGCCCACACACCGGTCACGTGGCATGCCGAAGCCCACCCCGAGCTTCCGCAAGGAGACTTGGGAAGTGTAGTTTTATGTGGCTTCCGTGATTGCGCTGTGATGTTCTCCAAAACTTCAAACGGAACGAAAGAATGCCATTGGCGAGTGGACTGAGATAAAACCCTGAGTTTAACCTTAGTAGTTCAGATCTAACCGAGTTGGGGGTCTTAAAAAACGTCTCCACTTATCACTTCTTCTGTTCCAATACATTCAGTACTTACACCATCCGCATTTAACTTATTAATTGCAGGTGTGTAATGCCACAATGTTTATTTTGCACCCACCTACTAACTAACCATTTACAACTCAACAAAACAACAAAACCAAACTTCACAGTTATAAACCTGGGCTACACTTTGTCCCAGCTCCTGCCAACCTTGTTGTTGTTGTTCAGTTGCACAGTCGACTCCGACCCTTTGCGACCCCATGGACCATTTTCCTCCAGGCGCCTCTGTCCTCCACCATCCCCTTCAGCCCTCCCAGCTCTGTGCCCATTGTGTCTACAATACCATCTAGCCATCTCATCCTTGGCCTCCCCCTTCTTCTTTTGCCCTCCACCTTTCCCAACATCAATGCCTTCTCAAGTGAATCCTCCCTTCTCATTTGATGCCCAAAGTACTTTAGCTTCATCTTTACTATTTGACCTTCCAATGAGCAGTCAGGGTTAATTTCTTCTAAGATTGACCTATTTGTTCTCCTCGCTGTCCAGGGGACTCTCAAAACCCTCCTCCAACACCACATTTCAAAGGCATCTATTCTTCTACGTTCAGCCTTCCTAATTGTCCAGCTCTCACATCCATACATTACTACTGGGAAAACCATTGCTTTGACTATTCTAATTTTTGTTTGCAATGTGATGTCTCTGCTTTTCACTATGTTCCCCAGGTTTCTCATCGCGTGTCTCCCAAGAATCAGTCGCCTTTTTATTTCATGGCTACAATCCCCATCTGCAGTGATCTGCCAACCTAGCAGTTCGAAAGGAAGAAATTGCAAGTAGATAAATAGGGACCACTTCGGTGGGAAGGTAACAGTGTTCCATGCGCCCTGTGCCTGCCACATGACCACGGAAACGTCTGCAGAAGCAGACAGTACTGGGTCTTCGGCTTTGAAACAGAAATGAGCACTGAACCCTAGAGTCAGATACGACTGGCTTTTGAGCAAGGGAAACCTTTACACAAAAAGAGCCTCCTTGAAAATTATGGTATTTTGGAACCACAGTTGGGCATACCCTGATAATGGCAACCTTGTGTTGCCGGCTAATCTTTCTAACACTAGGTCAGGCGAAAGGAAATGCAAAATGAACTCAGCAAAAAGTGCCTTCATTTTGGCAGTTTCACATCTTGCCTAGACACAGAAGAAGTTATAAATCTGGACCCCAATCAGGAATCTTCTGTTATTACCAATTGTAAAGAGCCACACTGATTTGTAAACTTATCTGTTATACTAACCAAACACTGAGCACCTCATTACCTGATATGTATAAATTAATGCCATGAAGTCTCACTCTTACATCTGATGAAATGGACTTGATCCATGAAAGCTAACATTAAAATACAGACAGGAAGAAGGCGATACCTTTATAGGATATCTTAATAGGTATCTCCTTCCTCCTGCATTTATTTTGTGTATGGATCACACGGCTGTCTTTGTTTATTAAAATACAGGGGTTAGTCTTTAAGGTACCACAATGTTTTGGTCTTGTTTTGTTTACTCTATGCTATGCTGTACAGACTAACACGGCTACCACTTCAAAAAATTCCACAGAAATTATTCTTAAGTCTTGGCTCACAAAATGGGGGTGCTGGAAGGACTTTTCCTGTTGCCAGGTGTATGTGTCTTTGTGGCAACACATTTTGAAGAAGGAGTAGGTCAAATGCACCTACTCAATAGATTTGGTTAAAACACACATAGTCGCAGACAACAGATTAATTGCTTTTGCCTCACCCATAGTAACATCAGGTTATGGGCTTCATTGCTCAAAGAGTAGCAGTGGCTATTAGGCATATTGGCTGACAATGGAACCTTATTCAAAGGTCAAATAATCCATTAGCTGATGCCATTGGGTAGAAGGCAATACTATCTCAATCATAATCAGTTAAGAACTTTCCATGGGATCTGATTGATCATAGTTCAATAGAACCCTAGATTAAGGTTGCAAACATACCCTGTTATCTGAAAGTAATTGTCTTTACATTAAAGCTTATTTCTCATTAATCTTACATTGTATCAGAAGTGCACTGTTAAACTATACTTCTGTCATCTACTTTTTAAATTCAATATATTTATTCCTCATCTTTCCTCTAACAAGTTCAAGGCACTATACAAAGCTCTTATCTTTTCTCCTCATTATCCTTCCAAAAATGTAGTGAAAGTAAATCAGACTGAGACTGACAGAGTCATCTAGCGAGCTGCATGATTCAATGGTTCTTGATTATGGATTTACCCCAATATCTCAGGCCATCTAACCATGGCATCACACTGGGTCTCCTGAGTGCTTGTTGTTCTTATGTGCCATCAAGTTGTCTCTAATTTATAGTGACTCTGAATGAATGACATCCAAGATGTCCTCTCATTAAGAGCCTGTCCTGTCCTCAATAGCTCTGCTCATCTCTTGCAAATGTGAGGATGTGGTTTTCTTAATTGAACTAACTTATCTCATATTTGGTCTTCCTCATTTTTGGCTGCTTTTAACTTGGTCTAGCATTGCTGTCTTTTCCAGTGAGTCTTTTCATGATATGCCCCAAAGTACAACAACCTCAGTTTCTCATTTTTTCTTCTGGAGAGAATTCAGGTTTGAGCTGATGTAAGACCCACTTGTTTTTCATTTTGCTGGCCTATGGTATTTACAAAGCTTTCTTCCATCACCATAGTTTTAACAAATAGATTATCTTCCTCTCAGCTTTCTTCACTATCCAGCTTTCACATCCATGGTTGAAATCCTCTTAAGTTAAATTGCATGAGGCTGATGATGTCATTGTGTTTCTCCACCTTCTGCCCTAGAAAAAGGCTCTTGTCAAGAGTACGGGTGATGTATCAGGAAAATCAAATGTGATACACTCATTTTGGGAGTGTCTTTCTTAAAATGTTGGCTGTATGGCATGCACAAAAATCACTTTGGGCACCTTTGAGATCACCCCATTTATTCTGTCTTTAAAAGCTAGTTGAATTTTCACTAAATTTTGAGGTAGCCTTCAAGCTACTGTTACTTCGAATACTCATCACTTTAAATAACTTTAGGTGTCCTTAATGTACTGCAGTTATGTTTTGTTGCCTATAGAGTATATGGCATATCATGGGGTCAATGAGTTCAGAGTGTTTGAAATGATACCATAATATAATAGGAGGGACTCAAAATGTTAATTAGAAGCTATGTTGGCTGAGGGGGATTTAGGAGCTATACTCCTTGGACAAGCTGAAAAAGTACCAAGATGAAGAGGGTAAGAGAAAGAGTACCAAGATGAAGAGGGTAAGAGAAAGAGTACCAAGAAAGAGAGGACACTGGGCAAAGGGTAGGACTCATGGTATTTTAAGCCAGATCCATTAGCTAATGTGTAAAAAGCTTCTTTCTTGATAAATTCAGCCTTTTGTGTGCCTATTTGCTCTACATATATATTGTTATCTCCCTAGATAATATGTACAAGGAAATAATTTAGGGCTTGCATTTCTGGTTACTAATCTCCCAATCACAGTAACAAATATTTTCAACAATAGAAATACCCTTCCTGTCTCTTGTCTAAAAGGGAATGGAGGGCTAATGACAGCTTTACTACTGAGTCTTTACTACTACTGGGTCTTTGGGGTTCTTTATCTCTTGGAAAAACAGGGCTGAAAGAACAATCTACAACATACGTGTAACTATGTAACTATTTGTGTGCTACTATCTGGAACTAAGGACCATTGAACCCAGTGGTGATTTACTTCTGGGTGATATATACTGTATAACATTACATGATGTTAGGCTGAGCAATTTTTATTTCCTCAAATTACTTTCTCAGTAATTATTCGTTACTTTAGTAATTCTCATTACTTTAGGTGAAAAAATATAAGAAATTTACATTGATCTCTGTTGTAGTGTACTATTCAGGAACTTCTGATTTATGGAAACCCTAGCAGGACTTTTAGGTAAGTGAGATGTTCAAGGAGTGATTTACTACAGGTATTGTAACCTTCAATGAGTTTCCTGGCAAAGCCAGGGTTTGAACACAGGTCTCCTGAGTCCAATTCTGACACTCTGTCCACTATCTTACACTTGATTTTAGAGACAGGAAAACCATGGGAAAAGGTGGAGGCCTGATGATGTATAAGCTATAGTTCACATCATCATGAGAGGACAGATTACTTTGGAGAGGGGAGGATATCTCCCAGTCCCCCCCTCCCTTACCTATATTAAATAGCTTTTTATTCTGGGACTATTCTGGAGTTGGGGTTCGTGTGTGTGGACAAATACAGAACCATAAATGTTTTAAAATCATATATTAGCTTTCTTCCAAAATAACCCTGCATTTAATATTTAATTTGGGCCACAGTGGCTTAGCGGTTTAGACACTGAGCTTGATGATCGAAAGGTTGGCAGGTCAGCCATTCAAGAGCCGAGTGCTGCACAATGGAGTGAGCACTCATCATCTGTCCCAGATCCTGCCAACGTAGCAGTTTGAAAGAAAGACATTGCTAGTAGATCAATAGGTAATGCTTTGGTGGGAAAGATAACAGTGTTCTGTGTGCTCCAACATCTAGTAATGTCTGTCACATGTCCATGCAAATGTCTGGAGACTCAGACAGCATGGCTCTTTGGCTGTAAAAAAAAGGATTTTTTTTAAAAAAAGCATTTCCCAAAAACTGAGCCATGAAAGCTAATATTATCAATAGCTCCCCTAAGAGAAATCTGTTATCTTTTTCTAATAGAAAGAGCCTCTTTGAAGAGTCTGGTATTTTTGAACCACACTCGGGTACACCCTGGTAATGGCAACCTTGTCAATTGCTGACTTATCTCTATCACACTGAGTGAGGCAAAAGGAACCGCAGAGTGAACTCACCAAAAGGTAGCTTCATTTTGGCAGTTTCACATCTGGCCCAGACACAGAAGAATAAGAAGAGCAGCTATATTAGTTAAAAGGGAAATCATTTTTTCTATTATTTTACAGGTGGAGAGAGATCCTGTTGCTGTTCAGGAGGCAGCAACAGGAGTTCTCTCCTCACATAAAATAATAGGAAAAGGTTTTCCCTTCCAATATTGCCTTGCCTCTGCCCAGGAGCCCTCCTAATTGGTTGACTTACTCTCATGGAGTCCCATTGATGCCCATGGGGTTACTGTATTTCCAAGCAGGTGCCTTGTTCTGCCTCTCTCCCAAATCCTCTTAAAAAGCACTAAAAATACATAATGACCCATAGGTAATGGGGGCAATTATTAGTTATATAATTTTTTTAAAAGGTGTGCTGGCTCTTTGGCTTTGAAACAGAGATGAGCACTGAACCATAGAGCTGGATACGACTGGCTTTCGAGCAAGGGAAACATTTAATTTTACCTTTAAAATATATTTATGGTTGATGTTAGATGTCTGTTTAGTAGGTTTGTTATAATTTGTAGTTTTGTTTAAGAACTATAGATTTCATAAATAATATAATTAATATAGATTTACTAAATCATGGCAGATTTAAAGACCCTGAAAATGTCACGGGAGGATTTGCATGGACATGTGACAGACATTACTAGATGCTGGAGCACAAAGAACACTGTTATCTTTCCCACCAAAGCATTACTTATTTATCTACTAGCAATTTATTTCTTTCAAGCTGCTATGTTGGCAGGAGCTGGGACAGATGATGAGAGCTCACTCCATGGGCCAGGACCACAATCTTTGGAGATCCCTTGCTGCCTGATATGCTACATAGCATGGGAGGATCATTCTAAGTCTAAGGGAGGGGGTCTCTGGGAAACAAGTGTCTGCATCACTGTGTGTGTGTGTGTGTGTGTGTGTGTGTGTGTGTGTGTGTGTGTGTGTGTGTGTGTGTGTGTGTGTGTGTGTGTGTGTGTGTGTGTGTGTTTTTCAGGGCAGGTGGACATCTTCAAAAGACACTGTGGAGCCATACTGTGTGTGTCTGTGTCTTTCTGTGTCTGTGTTTCCCAGAGACCCCTCCCTCCCTTTTTCTTTTCTCGACATCTCCTCTCTCTCTCTCTCTCTCTCTCTCTCTCTCACTCACACACATGCACACACGCACGCAGCACCATAACCCATGCACTAGGCCAGAGGCCCCCCCCCCCCCCCCTGCGCGCCTGCCTGCTCCCCGCCACCTGCTCCTCTTACCTGTAGTACCGATCATCTTTGTAAGGCGTCAGGTCCTCTTTGATCTCCTTGTAGGTCTCTCGGAGTCGTTTGCAGATGTGCTTGAGTTCGCCGCAGAGCGGGTTCTCAAAGGCGGGGTAATCCGCCTCCATGCCGCAGCCGGACATCGGAGCCCGCCTTCGTCGCCGCCGGACCAGCCCTTAGGCTCTCCTGTCGCGCTCAGCCATGGGGTCCGGCTATTAGAGGCGTGGGGGGGGGGGGGGGGGCGCACCGGGCTGGGCTGGGCTGGGCTGCCGTGACAAGGGGCGAAGGGAAGCAGAGATGACCCTCCTCCTCCTCGCAGGGCCGGGAGAGCAAAGCCCCGCCTGTGCGCTGGAGGGAGTTGTGTAAATCGGCGGCGGCTCCTCCTCCCATTTGCCCAACATTACCCACCAAGCTCTGCTTTGGCAGCCAAGACCGGTAGCATTGTGTGTGGTTTTTATATATATAAACACACACACACACACACACACACACACACACACACACACACACACACACACACACACAGAGGCACAACGTATATGTATATGTACAAATTTTCACTCAATAAAAATACAAAGTATAAACCAGGAGTGCCCAAACTACGCCCTGGGGGCCGTATTGGCCCCCGACGCCAATTCATCCGGCCCACGAAGCCCATGTCGCTCCTGGAAGCGGAAGTAAAACGCGGCCAGACGGGCGTGTTTTACTTCCGTTTCCAGGAGCGGCGAGGGCTTTGCGGGCCGGATGAATTGGCATCGGGGGCCCGATCCAGCCCTCTGGGCCATAGCAACCGGCTCCCTGAACCACATGACCGGTCCACGGCCCAAAAAGTTTGGGCACCCCTGGTATAAA
Source organism: Bradypodion ventrale (assembly GCA_035047345.1). Taxonomy (NCBI): domain Eukaryota; kingdom Metazoa; phylum Chordata; class Lepidosauria; order Squamata; family Chamaeleonidae; genus Bradypodion; species Bradypodion ventrale. The sequence goes on from JAWDJE010000001.1 coordinate 92,842,874, forward strand.
CAAACATACTCATCATAAAGGCTGACCGAAATACAACTAACTGTAATCCTTGTGTTGGAGGGACCATCTGTCCGACTAGGTGGCCTGGTCCCTTATTTTGGGTGGGATTGTTCTCACCCCAAAACTGATAGTACGCAACTTGGGAGGTCATTATGGGTGCACATTTGACTCTGGTACATCAAATTGCGGCTGTATGTAAACACTGTAAAGCAGCATTTTGCCAATTGTATCCGATTGCACCCTTGTGTCCCTACTCGGACAGACGTTTCCCTTACAACCCTGGTGTATTCATTGGTAGTACTGTATCACGTATTGACTGCCATAATGTTCTCTGCGTGGGGCTGTCTAAGCGTCCTTGCTGCCAACCCTTGTGTTCCCTGAATCGGGTGAAATAAGGGAAAGGTTCAGCACCCTGGACAGCGACAGTCTGGTAGGCCTCTGCCAACCTGCTTCCTGGAATGTGTTGAACGCAGGTCTACTGATGACATTTGAAAGGGAGCTGAACAGTGGTGGGCTCCAAAAAAAATTTACCACCACACTGTGGACGTGGTATTGTGGGTGTGACCAGGGCACCTGAATTAGGACTACAGTAGAACCCCGCATAACAAAAAACTCCATTTTACGAGTTGCTTCGCTATGGATTTTTTTTGTTATGTGAAGCTAATGGGAGATGCCCTGGATAACGAACAAAAATGTTCATTATCCGGTGTTCCCATAGACTGGGTATACCCCAGTTACCAAAACCCCCACATAACGAACAATTTTTTCCCATTATGCAGGCTATTGCCCTTGCATAACGAATGCTTCACCCTGAGTTTCTATACCGCCCTGAGTTGGCCTTGGCCAAGTGGGCAGCATAGAAATTGAAATAAATAAATAAATGCACATTTTTTGGTATGCGAAGCATTCGTTATGCAAGGTACTACTGTATTTTATTTCAAACCTTGGATGGGCGGGGCCAGCCAGAATTTCTGCTACCGCTTCTGGTGAACTGGTACGAACCTGCTGATGCCCCACCACTGGAGCTGAAGCACGCCTTGGCAACACCAGATGTCTTGCAAGCAGGGGGCTTGCAGGAGGAACCTTCTTGCCTTTGAATATGTGGTGCAATGTGGTGGCTTAGTGGTTAAGATGCTGAGGTTGAAGACTGGAAGGTCGGCAGGTCAGCAGTTTGAGACCTGAGTGTTGCATGACAGAGTGAGCTCCTGTTGTCTGTCCCAGCTCATGCCAGCCTAGCAGTTTGAAAGCAAGAAATTGCAAGTAGATAAATAGGTACCACTTTGGTGGGAAGGTAAACAGGATTCTGTACGCTTTGGTGTCTGCCACATGTCCACGGAAATGTCTGCAGATGCAGACAGCACTGGCTCTTTGGCTGTAAACAGAGGGGAGCACCACACTCTAGAGTTGGATACAACTGGTTTTCGAGCAAGGAAGATATGCAAAAGTATTTGTTATTTGGTTGTTGCATGCATCCTAGAAGGAAATGTTCAAGGAAGACCTACTGCAACTTGAATATCAATTTTTAGCAGCCTCAGAGGGCAGTTAGTTTGAAGGCTGTTGCTAGATAGTTAACTGGGGCCAAGATGGAAAGAATTCTGGTTGCCTTCCAACATGCAATAACAGAACAGCAGATGACCATAACCCAGCAATTACTTCAAAATATTCCCCTACCCTACTTGAAAACTGGCATAATTATGGCAAAGCCTACTGCCTAATAAAAATGGAATCAAAACTATCAGTTTAACCAAACCAGCAGAAAATGCTGAAATCCAAGGCTCAATTAGACAGGCATTTGTCCCACTGTTTAGTGCCCCTTGGCTGTCAAGTCCCCTTCTGGTGTCAATTTCCAATATCAAAGAGTAGCTTAATAAGCGAGCCACTTCAGAATACTGTATCAGCAAACTGAACACTTTTCCTTTTCTTCAGCAGAGGGGCAAGGGAAGTTGTTGTTGCTGCAGCACCATTGCACTGCATCATTTAGACTAAATTTTAATTTGCTATGTGTGGAATGCCAATCAAGAAACCATCCACAGCTGCTGTTTTGGCTGCAGGCAGTTTCTTGATCAGCACTTCACACAAGGGAAAGAATATATAATTTAAAATTTAATCTAACCAATACAGCACATCAACAATGGTTTACCGGGGCAGCAGGATAACTTCCCCTTCCTCTCTGCTAAGGAGCAGTGTAAGTGTTCAATTTTGATGTGTCTCACTTATTAAGCCACTTGTTATTGGGAATTGTCAGCAGAAGTACCTAGACCAGTGGTTCTCAATGTGGAGCACCCGCCCCACAGGGGGACTTCAATTCCCAGAAGCCTAAGTCAGTACATTGGCTGATCACTGCTTTGGGGAATTGACTTAGGCTTCTGGGAATTGAAGTCTAAAAACCAAAGATTGGGAAATGCACTTGAGGTGCATTTGGTTGAAAGGATGACTCCAAATGTACATCTCACTTGACCTCAAATGACCCAAAAGGGCCAGGGTAGATGATCAAATACACTCCTGGTCACTTCAGTAGCAAGAAATTGGCACATGTCGTGCCAATATGTGTGCAGAATTGCATCAAATAACCTTTCTAAGATATACCAGACTCTGGATATCGTTTAGTCCGAGTTAAAAAAAAATCAGTGTAGAATATTGGATTAAATGGTAGAAAGATATATTACATTTTTGTCATGCTGTTACCAGAAAACAGTTATGAGATATTGATGTACACTAGAAGCACTGTAGGATTCTAAAGCATATTTCCCCAACAACATTTATTGCATTTGTATGCAATATTATGTCTTTCATCCCTGCCATATGTCCTATACCAGGGATTCTCAACCTGTGGTCTGTGGGCTGGATGTGACCCACGACACCATTTCATGTGGCCCCTCACTGCCTCCACCACACCAGAAAGTACCATGTGGTGGAGAAAGGCCAAAATGGCCATCCAGCGCCCAAAGCTATCTGAGGGAGCGTGACCCGCCCCCAGCTTTAAAAGGTTGAGAACTCCTGTCCTATACTTTAAGGAACATGATTAGTTATTCTTCAAGCCTAAATAATACTTCAAGGTTGGATCCCTTTCTGTGCTTAAATATTGCGATGAAAGAATCCTCTGGGGAAATAGTTCTTTATACCACAGTAACAACATAAAGCAGGTTGTTCCATTCAATCTGATCTCGTGCTTCATAGTTCTCCTAGGATTGTTGTTGTTATTACGTGCTGTCAAGTCAGAACTGACTTATTGTGCCCCAACAGGATTCTCCAAGGTTAGTGATGTACTTAAGGAATAGTTTTACCAGTTCCATCCCCTAGGGCAGTGATGACCAACCTTGGCACTCCAGGTATTCTTGGACTTCAATTACCAGAAGCCCAAGTCAGCACTCCTGCTGATCAGAGCTTCTGGGAATTGAAGTCCAAGAACCAGTTCTGATGAGTGGTTATAAAGAAATTCAGATGGGGATGAAAGTTGGCCTTAAAATCCAGAATCTCAATAAATAACAAACACAAAAACCAACTCACACACTGTCTAGTCTGCAAAAGTTTTAATAAGCAACACCTGGACAACTCTTACAATTCCAAATCATCAAGGAAAATAGGGCAACTGACCCAATCTCAGTCAGGTAGAAAGTCAAATGCTTGGACAAACCACATTATTGAAGAGAAACCATGTACAGTAATGCTTTCTAGGTACCTTCTGCACAATCTATTACACAGGGCACATAACAGGTTAGGACAAGGGTAATAAATACAATGAAAAACAGGTCTGAATGGCATATTTTTTTAAAAAAAATACAAAGTTTTCAAATGACCATTTAAAACAGGAGTGCCCAAACTACGGCCTGGGGGCCGGATCCAGCCCATGATGCCAATTCATCCAGCCCATGAAGCCCCTGTATGGGCGTGTTTTACTTCTGCTTCTGGGAGCGACAAGGGGTTTTGGGCTGCATGAATTGGCATTGTAGGTCAGATCCAGCCCCCAGGCCCCTGAACCACGTGACTGGCCCACAGCCTGAAAAGTTTGGCCACCCCAATTTAAAAATACAGTATAGGAATGGAGCAATCATCAGAGAAGTACACCATTTTCTCTGCAGAACTGAGTATGTCAGAAAAAGACAATAACCACTCAAATGAAAAATCACAATTTATATGGTCCAATTTTGAAAATATTCGACAGATGTAGGTTTTTTTTCTTCAGAAAATAACTAAAGTAAAGTATTCACTTCATACAATACTGTGAACCAATAAATCAATATTCCAATGTCATATCTTCAAGATTTCATATAGTAGATAAAGAAAATCCAAAATCTTCAAGTACAGAGTTCCTTAATAAATTTCAATACAAATCAATGTAGTCGATAGGGGCAAAAATGCAAAGCTAAATCCACAATGAATCTAGACTGTTCCGGTATAATCAGCCTTTTACGTGTAGCTTCCTCAGGACAAAGGTTCTAAATATAATAGAATAACAAATGCAGTCCTACATTTAAAAAAGCATTATATATAATGTAATACAGACAATAAGATAAACAGTAAGAAAACAGTATATAATGTCTACAATACCTGTAATTTGCGTCAAGGAGCCTCTAAATGTGTGTTCTATTAGTGCTCGAAACGTTAAAGTATACCCAACATTGATTTGTATTGAAATTTATTAAGGAACTCTGTACTTGAAGATTTTGGATTTTCTTTATCTACTATATGAAATCTTGAAGATATGACATTGGAATATTGATTTATTGGTTCACAGTATTGTATGAAGTGAATACTTTTTTTTAGTTATTTTTTGAAGACAAAAACCTACATCTGTCGAATATATTCAAAATTAGACCATATAAATTGTGATTTTTCATTTGAGTGGTTATTGTCTTTTTTCTGTTGTTTATACCGCTCAGCCATCTGTTGGACTCTCTGAACTGAGTATGTCATGCAAGCCTGGCATTGTTAGGAAAACCATGCATCTGATCAACCAGCTTTGTTCAAATGAGAAGGAAAAATTCCCAATCACAAAATAAAAAATGATTTTTTTTAAAAAAAAGAAAACTTCAGGTAGCTATCAAGCGACCAAAGTAACAAATTGAAAAAGAAAGAAAAAACAAAAGTTACAGTACCCAAATGATGCATTTATAAACAAATGCAATTTTTAAAAAATGATACCCCTTTCCAGTAAAGACAACATTGCCTTCTTCAACCAAACATACCTCCATGCAATTCCACAATACAAAAAGTTGCATCTACAATAAACAACAAGGTCTCATGATCTTCCCCCACTGGAAGATAGGAGAGGGTAAAACATGGACTGAGGGAGAGAGAACTATAATGGAAGGTCAAATTAAGAGGAAGGAAGAAAAAGTTTACAGAGCTAAACAGGACCTTGAAATGACAACAAAGATGGAAATGATATGGACTGACTGTACCTTATTTTAAACAAAACAATGGGAAAACAAGCAACTTTTTTGCAGGTTTACCCACTTCATCTTATCACACCAATAGAAAGCCTCTTTAGGGTATGAATAAAGCAAACATGCATCAGCTGAAGACCTTCCCAATTCTCCAAAATGCCTGTGCCAAAGGCAATATATAAATTTGAATAATAGTGTTCTGAATGAATTACTGAGTTAAAAGTAAAATTCAATTATTTAAAGGCCTGAATTAAATGTTTCCTCCCCAGCTCCATAAATGATTATCAAAAGGACTGTATCAGATGTTATTCCCCCTCTACATCCCTGTAATTAAGAATTGGTGAAAAATAGGTCCAAAATTGTAACATGGAATATAGTTCTAGTTATAACTGTTTTAATAACTCAATTCTTCCAATTAGGAAGGCAGCTGTTTTAAAGAAATCCACTGTAAACATCTAAATTCCCCAAGGAGATCTCTGGTTATCATATCCCTGAATCCTTAGAGATGGGAAAGGTCTGCTGTCCTAGTGTTAAATGTTGTTATGTGCAGTCAACTCAGAACAAGTTTACAACAGTCCCTAATAGAACTTTTAAGGTGAGATATTTAATGAGCCATTTTACCAGTTCCACGCCCCTAGTGAACTTCCATGTCTGAGCAGGGATTCAGACAGAGGCCTTCTGAGTCCTAGTCCATCACTCTACCATTACACCATGCTGGGTATCAGTATTAAATAGCAAATTTAAAAATACCATTCCGAAAATACTCCAGTTGGGCCGTGTGACACTTGGAGGTATATCCATGACATCTTCAAGCTCTGGTGTATCTGCATTACTCTTTCAAATATTTCATCAAATCTCCAGGCTTGTCTCCTACCCTCCATAATCAATGTGATATTTTTATACTGGTAAGAAAAAGGTAGTTAACATAGGCCTTATTGTTCCCTCTGCATAATACAAGTTGTATTCCCTGCAAGAAGCCCGGACTACCTTCATACAAACTAGGGCCTAGAAAAGTTCCATTTTTGGATCATATCACCCAGATCCCCCAGTTAGTGCAGCCATTGGACACTTTGGCTAGGCATTACAATTAATATTAATTTTCCCCAAGCTCTGTTTACATTGCATCTTTCTTTCAAGTCAGGAATGCACATCTTAAATCCCCATCTAGATACCAACAAAGGCAAAATCTGGTTAGGTTTGGCTAAGTTATTGCATTGTGTGTCTTTAAAAAATACTCATGGGCCCTGGGACTGGGCCAGATTTACTAATCAACCAACAGAAAGTGTACTGTTACAGTACTAGTCTAGTCTAACAAAAGATATATGAATTACAGGCTGCAAAAGGCTCTCAGACCTCTTCCAATATAGCCAAAATCCAGTGAAATTCTGCATGTACAGTATGTATAGAGATGTGCTCAGATGTGCTATGGAACTGGTGGTTAATTGCTGAAGACTCAGTTCAAATAGTAAACACAGCCCTACCAGATATGTATTTTGTCCTTTTACTAGATTAGTTTGTCTTGACTTCCATTTTCACAACGAAAACAAACCGCAGCACCAAAATACAGACCAGTACTTTAATTCTGTATTTCTTCCAATACTTCTCTTCATATGAAATGCTTGACATTGTTATTTATGTTATTTATACGGTGCCTTTCTCCCCATAGGAAAGAAACTTTAATTCAAATAACTTTTAATTAAAAATGCTTTTTTAAAGACAGTATGATTTGGAAGAGCAGCATGGGCGCATACTGTATTTCCAACATCAAGTAGAGCAGAGAAAGGATTGCAGAATTAGCTTCATTGCATAAGATGTGGCACCCTTTTTCACTACATAGGTAGTGGACTGTAGAAACCTGGGTATGGATTCAAAATGGTTTGAAAGAAATAGACCATGCTTAACTATTGTTAACTGTTGGAATAAGCAGTTCAAAAATGATTAGCTCACAGAACATTTACATTTGGTTTTAAGATTTTCATGAATGTGCATTTCCTTTTCTTTATGTTTTACTTTAATTTCCTTATAAATTTTCATACTTAAATGTTTAGAGCCAAATGCCCTCTGATACTATCCTCCTCCATCAGTAGGTTCTGGTGGGAACATATCAGTTTGGCAACAGCACTTTGAAATGTTCTGGACATCTGGGTACATTCATGCTTTCTTGTTCCCATAAAGCTCTAGAATGATAAGAACGGCATCTTCTTCGGGTGCTGCATCCGTTCCGGATATTGGCTATCATAATGGTGATAGTCTTCCTTTCTTAACTCCTGAGAACAGTTCTTCCAAGGACATTCCATACCAGTCTCTTAGGTTCTTCAGCCATGAAGTCCATCTACATCCAGGGCCTCTCTTTCCAGGGATCTTCCCTTGCAGAGCGAGTTGGAGTATTCTATACTTTATGTTGTTCCTCATGATATGGCCAAGGTATTGGAGCTTTCTTTGCTTAATGGTCTTAAAGAATTCTTGTTCTTTATCTATCCAGTGCAACACTTCTACATTAGTCACATGGGCAACCCATGATATCCTTAGTAGCCGTCTGTAGATCCACATTTCGAAAGCTTTGATTTTCTTTCCAGATACTTAGTCAATGTCCAAGCTTTGGCTCCATATAGCAACACTGGGAATACATAACATCTCACTATTCAGATATACGTAGCAAGAGTTAGATCTTTATAATGAATGTCACATTTCGATAAAAGTGGATCTTGCATTTTCTATTTGCATTTTAATCTCTACCTCCGGATCTCAATTTCCATTTGAAAATTTTTATTTGAAAGAAAGGCATATTGTAGTGAATTAAATGATCAAGATGTTCAATACTATCCTGAATACCAGGTGGGTGGGGGGGGCAGCCTGTAGGATTCCCAAGCAGTCATAATCTTTGTGGCTCATTCAGGAAGAAACCCAAGGATGCTAGGTACTAAACCTGAAAATGTTGATTTTTGTCCCTTGGGTTTAATTTGAAGTATTTTAGATAAAATTTCAAAGTATGTATATCTCAGCACTCCTCCCTCACTTGTGTTGACAATGCTGATTTGTAAAAAAAGTGAACAGGGCTTAGGTAACATGGCACACAGTGATAGTAATTAAAACAGACTGTGCAACCAATTTATACCATAAATGTAAACATAAAACTTCACTTGACATAGCAAATTAAAAGTAATTATATCAGCTCATAAGACCTTTTACCCCTTGAGGAATAATCTTCTCCCCAATTGTCCCAGTTGTTGATCCCATTAGGCTTTTCAAACAGTGATTTTCAAAGTTTTCATTGCACAATGGTCACAATTTGAGTCACAATGTATTTAGGGTAGTAATTAGGATGCCATGAAGCATGCACACAGAGGGAACAACTGTTTTTATATAAGCACTTTTTCTCATTTTGTTTTCAATAATTTAAACAACTTCTTTGTTCTACAGAAACAACAAAGAGTGAATACACTTAATGAGGTATACAGGACAATGTGTGTGTGGGAATGTTCCCTATATCACTGTTTGTGTGGAGAATGTGCTTGGTCTCAGATGTGTCTGTGACAAAATAAAAAGTACACATTATTTTAAAGTGAGGACTGCTGGAGAAGATATTTTAAGAGCTTAATTACGTTGACTGCTAGTTTTCTAAAGAAGAGTGGCCATTATTAGTAATGGTAATAAAAATGTTACTTCTTCTAAACGTTAGAGCAGAAGCTTTAATCAGGAACACACAACATTGTCATATCTTTTCCTTTTCTTTTTTGCTGTACCGCATTCTGGATGCAGCTCTCCTCTTTGACATGGTTAATGAGAGAATCTTGTCCTATTCTTCCCACTCTTTCCGTTTTCCATCAACATCTGGAGGACTAGAGTAGGGGTGCCCAAACTACAGCCCGAAGGCCAGATCTGGCCCCTGATGACAATTCATCCGGCCCATGAAGCCCTCATTTCTCCCGGAAGCGGAAGTAAAACACTCTTGGGCCCTGGGACTGAGCCAGATTTACTATGGGCGTGTTTTGCTTCTGCTTCCGGGAGTATCCATATGGGTGTGTTTTACTTCCATTTCCGGGAGCAATGAGGGCTTCGTGGGCCAGATGAATTGGCATCAGGGACCAGATCCAGCCCTCGGGCCATAGTGACCAGCCCCCTAAACCATGAGACTGGCCCACAGCCCAAAAAGTTTGGGCGCCCCTGGACTAGAGGTTCCTTACCTTTGATAAAGCAGCTATAGTGTGTCATTGGGAAGTGTTTCCAACAACAACGAAGAGATTTTCTTTCAAATACACACTCTCTGTCCACACAAACCACTGCAACTAGGTAAAAGGCAAAATCAAGATCTGGAATAGATTCTTAACTTTTTGCTGCAAAACAAGTTGGCAGCAAGCCATTGGAAAGCGACTTTCATATTAATAAGAATTTATAATTAACTGACTTCATTCACATTAATAAATGCAAACAGATGGCATAATATACCTATGGGACACAAAAATATTATATCATAATGTCTTAAATAACTCAAATCCACTTCTTAGAAAAATGAATCCTCTGGCAAATTAATCATAAAACAAACCTGGTTTAGCAATCATATGTAAGAAGAGAGAAGTTTAGAGCTAGGATTGCTCTCATTCACCTTATTTGACTTTCCTCCTGTGCTTTTAAGAGCACTCTAAAATAAAGAAATATGACGGTTTTGCTCATGGATTTGAACTTTTCTGCTGTTGCTGCTCCTTGAGATATGAGGCATGTGGGTTGGGGAGAAAACTGGTAAAAGCAAACTACATCTTTTGGAGTGAACCAATGTTTCTTCTACAGTACTTCTTCCTGGCCACAACTGGGTCCAAACAATTCTTCTACCTCTGTTCAAGCAAACATGTGACAATTCCAATGGGGAACACGCAAACTGTTACTCTATGTCCCTGCTTACTTTGGAAACAGCCATTTCTTTATTATAAGCAAGACCAGGAGATGGCTTTGTATCAGCTCTACAGGGAGAAGCCGAGGTACACAGAAAGAGCCTCCTTGAAGATTGTGGTATTTTTGAGTAACAATTGGGCATACTCCAGGCAATGGCCACCTTGTGCCGGCTAATCTTTCTCACACAAGGTCAGGCAGAAGGAACTACAGAACGAACTCTCCAAAGGTGGCTTTATTTTGGCACTTTCACGTCTGGCCTAGACACGGAAGAAGGTGATAAGGCAGCATTTCATTTCTCGCTAGTCAATGATGCAACCTCATCTGATGTCCAAGTAGAATAGCCAAATAATGCTGATTTCTTCTTAAAAATGTTTTTTTCTCCACGAGTTCCAGGCATGTTACACTGTTCTACACTGCTAAATGATTCAGGCTATCAACAATGTATAGGCCCGATTGTGTCGTAACTACACAGTAATTTTGTATTTACACCATACCAGCATGGTGTGTAAAATGGGCATAGAATTCAACATCCTGAAGATGGACTTAAATATGTAAAAGCAATGATGGATGAAATATTAGAATGCAGGTGTCAGGGCAAGAAGTGGGTAAGATTTTCAGGCTTCTCTGTTTGCTAACCTCCTGATTGCTCATTCCTCCCACCACCCCCACACACGCATCAGCGGAAGCAATTTTGTGCTAAATAAACAAATAGGTGCACACATTTTACATTAATCATACAATTAATGGCTCTTTCAAGTCCAGAATCTGGAAGATAAAACCTAGATTATGGGAGCTCATCTGGTATTATCTTTTCTTGCGTGCCAACAGATCTTCTGCAAAGGACAAGACAAGACAGCAAAACAACACTCCCCTGCCTAAAAGGTTTTAAAGCATTTCATTTTAAGTGTTTGATATTGTTTCTTCTTTTAAATTTAAAAGACTCCGAATATTCTTCTCGAACAATGGGTATAATTGAACAAGGTAGCTGCTATCATGGCCTTTAAATTAAACATGGTGCTTCAGTGTTATTCATTGTCAAGGACTGTACTTAACTGCTGCTATCTGATGTGAAAATCGCTTGCGTGTGATACAGTTTGTCTTTGCACATTCTCACTAGTGAAATAATCTCTAAAGCAAAACCAGGACAATACAGGAGTATAGCAAGTTCATAAAACAGACAAGCTCTTTCTTGAAATCATCGGTTTTGAAATACTAGTCACGGCTTTTGACACATAATGGAGAGTTCATCAGCTAGAAACAGTCACTCTCACTACATAAAGTTGATTAAAGAAACCATTATGTTCTTCGTCAGTTTGGGATTTCAATACATTTTCTGGAGCACTGCCCACTCCAATTTATAGCCAGAGGAGACACGCTCTGACTGCAGAATAGGGAAATAGCAAGTTATTGCCCAACTCTCCTTTCCACAAGCATTCTAGATACAAGAGACAATAACTTGAGCCAGCAGTTTTCTGATTTATACTTGGTATCTTTGTTGCTGAGACACTCCAGGTCACAGAATGTTGAGAAAAGAGAAAGTTCTGTCTTCTCTAGACTCTATGAATCTATCTCCGTTTAGATAAATCCCCATTATATTGAACAGAGGTGGGCAATTGTATCCATCCAGCTGTTTGAGCTGCCACTGGCCAAAATTTTTGAATAGCTGCAGTTGCCTATTCCTGCTATATATTCTTGTAGATAGGTCAAGCCTAGGTCTTTGACGGGACAAAGGTTAATTCTGGTCTTGCCTGTCTGTCTGTCTCTTCATCTATTCCACCCATTATTTGCCTCCAACCCTTTCACCTGTTACCTCCATGCATCCACCCTTCACAGATAATCTCATCTTTAATCTCCATTTGTGAAATTACAGATTATTTTGACCACTGAACGCTTGTGTAAATCAATTTACAAACACAGATATAGCTTTCTAAACTGATTCAGAAACAGCCTGGCAATGCTGTATCTCCTGATTGTATCACATTTTGATTCACCCAGGCAACCAGATATGTCCAGATGTTTTGGGTCTCACTATTGGCACAGACAGGTAATAATTACAGATAGGAAAAGGTTGTGTGTGTGTGTGTGTGTGTGTGTGTGTGTGTGGGAGTCTGAACTACAGCTCCACAGTACCCTCACCTGTGGCCATGCTATGATTCTAGGAACTGTCACCCAAAAAATGTCATCCCCCCAATGTCTGGTAGTACTCCAACCTATACTTGCAATATTCCCAATGAGTACTACCATGTAATGGAATTCAGATTGATTTTATTTCTGGAATTGCTCAGATTATTTTATTTCACTGTAAACATTGTGAAATGAGGACCACCAGATGTGGCCTTTGTTCAAGTGTCACGCCAAGTCACACATATGTATTTCACACAGTTGTACTAAAATCAAGTACTAATATTTTAAAACAATATGTTCACATCCATGTGCCCCATTGTTTCCTTCTTTCATCACCATTTATTCACTGTCAAGTTTCCCACAGTCATTACCTTCACTGTCAAGTTTCCCACAGTCATTACCTAGTTCACAGATCAGGAGAAGCTTCTTCAATACAGTGTCTTTTGCCAAGGATCCCAAAAGTAACAGCTTCAATTTGTTTTATCCCCTTCACCACCACCCCGTAGTCCCCCCCCCCCCTGCAAAAAAAAACAACACACTTTGAATGATATTTTTAAAATTAGGGACTGGTTTCTGAAAATCCTCCATGGTGCCTACTGTCTTCTTTTACTTGTGGCCTTTAAACGTGGCGTTTGAGTGTTATTCATTGTCAAAGACTGTACTTGGTTGTATTATGCCTTTTGTTCTTGTTTCCAAACTCTTGTTGCTGTTACTGTTGATGCCAATTCAGTAAAACCCCGACTTACGTAAAAAGTCCATTCCGTAGCCTTTTACGTAAATCGTTTTTTTACGTTAATTGAAGCAAACCCATAGAAAAAATGAATATTTCCGTAAATCGAAGCAAACTCATAGGAAAAATGAATTTTTTACGTAAATCAAAGCAAAACCATAGGAAATTGTGTTGTGTAAATCGGAACATTTACGTAAATCAGGACACCGTTTTAGTGAAGAATCATTACGTAAGCCGAATTTTACATAACTCGAGGCACACGTAATTCGGGGTTTTACTGTACTACAAAATAAATGGGGTGTGGGTGGGCGAAATTATGTTCCCTGCTTTTAAAAAGGGCTGCATGATATAAGGCAATCTATCAAAGAATGAGTAAGTGGGGGGAGAAAAAGGGCAGACTTTTGAAATCCCTCTATTGGCTTACATTAGCATTTTTTTTTTGCAGCAAACACAGAAGAACCATCACAACAAGCCAAAAGCCACATTTCCCAACATAACACTGAATAGATCTCGTCCTTTGCTTGCCCTGAAAATCCAGCACAATGTTGATTCAAAGAAGAGAAATCCCAAACCAGAGTCCCCACCCCTGTCCCCAAGAATGTTTAAAGCTGATGCCCTCCTTCAGGCAATTGAAGACTTTTTCCAGTTGCACTTCCATCTTTACCCTTAGATGCCTCTGTGCATCTTTGACAGGCAACCCTGATACTTCCCAGGTTGGCCTGGATGACAAAGATTTATAAGGTTTCTCTCTCTCTCGTTTCATTTGAGGCGTTGAGTCACATTAGCCAGAGCTACGGCAAAGGCCTGCACTGCTGAAAACGGGTACTGAAAGTCCAAAATGTAAGCATTGCCATCAATCCTTCCAAACTGCATGACCTGAGGGACAAAGTAGTGGGAGAAGAAAAAAGAGAAGAAGTGGGTAAATGTGAATCATACATAAAAATTCAGACAGTGTTTGAAGGAGACCGGGTGGTGGTGTTAAAAAAGGACCTTTACAACCTCTTCCATCCTACTGAGAAATATACTTTGATTGGCATGTGGTTCTTTTACAAGGGTTCCCAACCTACGGCCTGCGGGCCGGACCTGGCCTGTGGCGGCAATTAATCAGGCCCGTGGTGAGGACCTGCCACCGTACCCAGAAGCGCCGAAACCACACAAGAAGCATCGAAATCTCACTGGAAGTGCCAAAATCTCACTGAAATCTTGCGGGAAGTGCCAAAATCTCATGGAAGATGCCCAAATCTCACCCAAATCTAATAGGAAATGCCAAAAATGTGGCAAAAATATGGCAAAACAGCTAAAAATGCAGCAAAAACATGCCGCCCCTTGCTCCCGCCACCACCGGAAGCAGCAGAAGTGGCGGGAGGAACCATGCCTCCAGCATCCTCAGGTATCCGAGGGGATTGGTCTGGCCCATGGCACAAAAAGGTTGGCCACCCCTATTCTATTAGAATCACTAGCAGCAGCACAAAGAGAAATAATATTTTCAAAAACTGAGAGAAACAGTGAACAATGAACTAAACCCAAGGGAGGGGGGAAACCATGTTAATACAACAATTTTCCGTCCTTTAAAATCAAGTTCAAGCATATGAGTTCTGTCTGCCTTTGACTGTTCCATAATCACTTGGGCATAACATGGCTGTAATCCTCAAATGAGTTATGAGTATCACTGATGAATTACCAGTGACTAGTTTGTGCAGCCTCCTAGTGGCTTAGCATACAGAAAAATCATGTTATTAAAAGTAGCATTCCCTCAACAGAAATACCTAAAAGTCTGCTAATTTCCTTCAACGCCCACAAGAGCATTCTCTTCAGATCAGTTTTCATGTTAGCTCTGATCTCACATTCACTATCTACACCTAGTTTACATTTTAATTTTCCCCATTTCATTATTTTTTACTCTTCCTTTAGCAAACTGATCTTTCTTGCAGGTGCTACTCAAATGGAAGACAATTTATCACATTTGCTTGGCTGGTGCTTGGAGAATGAACACCGTGGAAGGCACTTCATGTAACTTTCTGATGCTTTGACTTGAATACGGGCAAACAGGCTTTTATGCATAGGTTTTAGACTCTTCTAGTGCTTCAAATTACTAGCTCAGGGAGACTTCCATAAAATTGTTTCAACTCAAGCTCAGCTTCTGCTCTTACTGTTTTTTTACAGGTGAGCGAAGCAGGAAAGGCAGCCCCAGCTTTGTTCAGGGAAGGTGCCTATTTTCCTTTCTCTCTAGAACCCAGGTTCCCAATGTGGGGCACATGTCCCACAAAGGGGTAATTTGATTTTTAAGGGAGGCAATTTGAGAATGAGTTATGAACAGTCAATGGCCTTTTAGACTTCCTCCACGTGAATAGGAGGAATAAGAATTATATGTCACAGCGGAAGGGGGTTCATCAGGATTTTAGAGAGGCTGATGTGGAGCATGGCCAAAAAAGGTTAGGAACCACTGATATAAAAGCAAACCCTATACTCATCTCCCTTCCTGCCAAGTTTACCTTAAGTACAAAACTAGAACACAGCAGTGACAGGATTCTTCCCCACAAACATGTGTCTATTTCTGCCCCTTCCCAGAAGGTTGAAGAAGCTTGGAAGAGACTGGGGAGTGAAAAGAACTGACAGCTTAGGGGGCTGAATGGCCAACCTAGTTCTGGGTCCTAGAAATAAAAGTTTTGAGAAATGATTTATATCGGGGTTCTCAACCTTTTCATGCCGAGGGTCAGGTCACGCTCCCTCAGACAGCTTTGGAGGTTGGATGTCCATTTTGCCCTGCCTGCCACACATGGCACCTCCTGGTGTGGTGGAGGCGGTGGGAGAGCCATATGAAATGGTGTCGTGGGCTGCATCAGGCCCCAGGGCCATAAGCTGAGAACCCGATTTATATGTTATTTCTTGGCTATACATATGTATCAGCTCCATTAAGAAATTAAAATTGCTAGCCAAGGCTTCGTATATTCTTACCCGAGTTTCTTCTAGGGCATATTTTATTGTTTTTGCTTTTCACAGTAGGCCTGTGTTAGACCCTAGAGTGGTAGGTTGCCATATTATTCTTTTGCATGGCAATAAACTTTCAGGAGACAACTCTTTCCTCCCTTCTGTATGCTTTTGCCGGTAAATGTGTATCCACGAGCATGACATTAGCCACAGATGCTACTGTTTTGTTAATTCTTATGTCTACACACATTATGGCATCAAAAATCACCCATTATTTTATACAGCTGTTCTGAGATACTTCTTCTTCTGCTGTATCCAGTTTTGAATATTGGTAATCATCATGCCGATCAGCAATGTAGACTGTCCTGCGAATATAATGCAGTGGCCTTTCACCTGCCTTCTGCATCACAATGTGACACCCATACCACTGATCCAGGTCCGCGAGTCACTTTCTGGTCCTGAGCCCTTTTGACACACAAAGTCCTCCTCAGCCCCAGGCCAGTATTGATGAAGCTGCTGCCCTCCATCAAGATGGATTCACATGGTGATTTATTCCACTTGGGATCATCACCCTTCCTGTGTACTTTGGCCCCCAAGCCATTAATCCTCAGGGTTGTCAGGTTAGTTAACCGCTGCCTGACGCTCAGTGTTGAGTCACTGGCAGTATGGTCTACTCTAGTACCATAGCAGGATAACATGGCTAGACTTTCATCCCGAGATACAGAAGTGAAAATGGTAAGAGCGGTTTTCTAAGGCTTATTATTGGAATAGAAGGAATTCAGGTTTGTATTTTATTTATTTATTTATTCAATTTGTATAGCTGACCCAAACGACATGCGACTCTGGGCAGCGAACATAAAATCCCCAACGTTTAAACTATAGAAACCCTTACAGGCTTGTAGCCATTCAAGCCATGAGAACAGGTGATGCTTGCAAAAGGAACCACTTCATGTATTATATTCAATGCTTGGGTGCCTGAGATATGCACATAGACATAAACACAATGCAAACATTAAACAACAAGCACATGTGTGACAACCTAGCAAACAGGAATTCTTGTAAGTCATGAGGAACCAGTCGCCCTTTAGAAATTATTGAACTCTATCCATCTCAGCCAATTCGACTATGGCCAGGGATGATGAAAGTTGTAAAAGACCTGTCGGGCCTCGGCTGGCCGAAGACTGCCATCGCCGCTGCAGCCGTCTGAGGCCCAACCCTTCCCCTGGCTGGGAAAGGGTAAAAGACCTGTCAGGCCTCGGTTGGCCGAAGACTGCCATCGCCGCTGCAGCCGTCTGAGGCCCAACCCTTCCCCTGGCCGGGAAAGGGTAAAAGACCTGTCAGGTCTCGGTTGGCCGAAGACCACCGCCGCTGCTGCAGCCGAGGACATTGAGCCCCGGGCTCTGTTGAGGATGATGAGCCCTGGGCCTCTTTGAGGACTTGGCAAGGACCTTTTGTTATTTATTTGCTATTTGATGCTTGATATTTTAGTGTTAAATTGTGTTTTATTGTGTAAATTGTATCTTATGGTATTTTAACATGTTGATGTATTTTGTTGAGGTTAGGATATGTTTGTGAGCTGCCCAGAGTCACACTTCACAAGTGGGGCGGCATATACGCCGAATTATAATAATAATATTATAATAGTAATCCAATGCCATCTATAGGGCTACAGGCACTTCCCCTCCATTGACTGTGGCACCAGACTTGATTATACTGTTATCTAGCAGCTTACTGAAAACTTATCTGTAGGCAAGTGTTTCTACTGCTTGAAAGGGATTACATCCAACTGAAGTAGACACACGTCAAAGTCTATGAAGCAGCTTGTGTTGCCTTACCTGTCTCCCTTCCAGCTCAATCTGGAAGTTTTTTGCAGATTCTTGCGTCACTCTCCCTCCAAAGTCTAGCTGATAGACTTGTGTTGCTTCATTCCACAAAGGCTGCTTGTTAGCCATTACATACACAAAACCCTGGCTTCCCAGACGCCCGTCTTCCTTTTCATTTGCTTTTCTGCACTTAAATTCATCAAGTTCACTAGCTGTCCTCAAGTTCCTTTTTGTTTTCCACCCCTTTTTGCTCCCCTGGCTCTGGTTCATCAGTTCATCCCCACTAATAAACAGTTCAGGCTCACTCTCCGAACTGTCCTGAAATTCATTCATCTTGTTCAATTTTTTGGACTTCAGCTGGTCCTTCTGACTTTTGACTTTCTTCTTTTCTCTGCCCAGTCGAGGGCTAGAGATCAGGGAGTTAAAGTCCGTCAGCGTTGTCCTCGCCTCTTTTTTGACCTTCCCCTCTGTGATAGCCTGCATGTTTCCTTCATCTGCACGGCTATCCAGACGCTTTCGGTTCTTCTTCCCAAATTTGTCTGTTCGTTGAGGGACAGGGCTTTCTGTCAAGGAGAGGACCTCTTGGAAGTTGTCCACTGTCTCAGCCATCACATCTGATCCCACATGACTTTGGGGCTCTGCTGATGGCGGAGGCATCACAGGTTTCTCCACCACAAGTAGTGCCTTGGGGGGCAGAGCGCTTTGGCCACCCTGAGCAGCAGGTGGGCATGTGCTGTAGGGATTCCATGGGTGCAAGGCCATTGGCGGCAGCTGTAAACTCGAGCAAGTGCTGTTTCCAGGATACATGGGGGGCAGAGGGCAATAAGAGAGGCTGGAAGGGTAACTTGGCTGAAGCACAATGGTAGGCTCTTGTTGTGGAATCTGGAGGGAGCCCAGAGCTTCTTTGGGAGAACAGGGGACCTGCATTCCCTGGATTGAGGGAGGAACACTGTAGCTCCCCACATATGGTGCTCCAACCCCATATGTCATCTGGAAAGTGGCAGTGGGACTGGTCGGAGACTTGGGGGAAACAAATGGTGCTCGGGATATATCCAGATGCTGAGCTTGGCCAATAACTAGAGGGTTGGGCTTAACAGGGTTAGGTAAAGTACTCTGAGCTATCCTTTCCTGAGGAACCCAGATCTCCTCGTTCACCATAGGTTCCCACTGATAAGGGGGCGGCCTCTTTACCCCAATGCTAGGCTCTGCCATGGCTACTGGGACGTGGCGCATCGTCTTTTCCACAGGACAGTGCTGAGAAAGAGCCTCATCTTCCATGAAGGCAGAGTTCACATAATCTGTTCGTTCACGAGAGCTGTCCTGGGGACTCAGCAAACTGTAAGAAGACTGGGAAGCCAAAGGTGAAGTACTGACCGAGTGTGCGATGACAGAGCTGTGCTGAGAGCTGTTCCCTGTTGGGATGTCCAGCCTTGTACCACTGATACCAGATGCATTGCTGTGAGCACTGGCATTACTGATGTTCCCACCCCCACCATTAGCAGCACTGCTGCCATTGCTGCCACCATTGCCACCGCCACCGCTGCTGCTGCACTGGCTACAGGTGTAAAGCGCTGTGGGCACCCGTTGCTGGTACTGGGCTGCCACAACGTTGCTTTTCAGCTTGGGTGGGAGTTGCAGCGTGGCCCTCTGGTTCTCAACTAGCTGAGCCATCTTCAGCGCTGCCTCTCTGCTATTCCTCCGCAGAGTAGCATGAATGATGCTATTGTCTAGCCTTGGATTGATACTGCGGCCCTGAGACAATTGGGCTGCAATTTCTGGATATGGCGGCGGATCCCCGGGGGGAATAGAGTAGCGTGGAACGGTGAGCCTATTTAAGGTCGCACTGGTACACGGCTGCTGAATTTTCTTTTCTGACGAAGTGATCCTTAGCGTGGCCGAACTGCCAGGGCCTGGCAAAGTGTATGTGTTCTGTGCACACATCATCCGTGTCCGGGGTCGGCAGACCTCCTCCACGTTCCCACTGCTGTCAAAGGTCGTTATTCTCTCATAGCCAAGAGGAGTCTGATAATGTCCAGTTGCATACAGAGAGAAATCTCCCCTTTTCAAGCACAAGTCGACAAGAGGTTGTGGGGGCACAGGGGGAGGGGGAGGAGCTGTGGTAGGAGCGGCTGGTATAGTGCCAGGGTATGGAGGAGGAGGATTCATTTTGTTCATCTGAATTTCTTGAGCGGTGCTGAAAACAGACAAATCCCCTTCAGCCACCGGCGGAGCTGGACGCAACGTTTTCGCCTTCTGGAGATGTTCATGGTCTCTGTCCCCATCTCTGTGGTCCACAACGGCCAGCTGGATGGCACCTTGAGGTGGCAAGGGTAACTGAGAAGATGGCTGGAGAAAGCGTCCCATTTCCACTCCTCCAAAGATGACCTGGCCAGGGTTGGAGTACCGGCTTGGGACTGGATAATGGACTGTGTTGTCGGTGACGTGGTCTGCTGCTGACACAGCCGTCGTCTGATTTGCAAGGACGTCCAGTTGCACATTCTGGTTTGCCAGCAAAGACTGAACCAGTCCTATGCTCTGAGTTGGTGACATTGCTTGTGCTGAACTGTGAATAGGAGCGATGGGGATGTTTACAGTGCAAGGGGGGTTGTTCTCGGGAACTCCAGAGGCTCCAGTCACTATGACAAAAGACACAAAATATTATATTATAGGGCTATAGCCTTCACTTGCAAGAAACATCAGAGGTTCATTTCGTGGTATCCACTGGTTTACATTTCAAACACATCAAAAATTTTTTTTGCCACGCCACCATTTAGGCAATAGAATTTATTCAGCTGCTGAACTTGCTCCTCTACTTTGGATCCATGCACACACCCTATTGTCTCCTTGCTAATCATGGTGATCATATCCAGAATCAAGATTGTTAATGTATTCCCCCTGCAAAGGTTCACCACTCCTCAGAACCTAACTTCTCCCTGCCTGCCTCCCTCTGCTTTCTTATACCTTCATTTCAGCTCCTGATTTAAGGGATGGGGAAGACAGAAGGGGTTCTCATCTGTTACATTGGATAATGGTATATGTTTCTATAGCTGCAAGAAGTTAATGCAGGCTCAATCCTCCCCCACCCACCCTCCAAAAAAGGTGTTAATGCATCAGTTTACAGTTTCTTGGGAAACATAACACATGAAGCCCCAAGACAGGAATAGAAGGACTCCTTCTGCAAATGATCCATAACTGATCCATTTAAAGCCAATTAATTAAAAGGACACATTTTGGGCACCAACATTAATCATGGTTTATGTTGTTTGGTGATAATAGCAAACAAAATCAAACTTAGGCATAATTTTCAGCTATCAAAGTATGCTTACAATTCTAGTGAGAATCAAGGTTGAATGCCTCTTTAGTTTGCAGCGTTATCTGAGGAAAACCTGGAATAGCAATACAACTGGGAAAGGCTTTTACACAGTCTTTTGTAAGAAATATGGATATTGGCATATTGTCTTTGTGCCACATTCACCGTGTTCATAAGTTTGTATAAGAGAAATATTTTGACATATTTTTGATTCATTTATTGCCTTCATAAATTTGTATGTATAAATGTGCACAGTAGTTGCTCACATTGGTCAATATTTGTTAAATTACTCTGTCAGAATTGTGAGCATTGTTTAGTTTGGTTTGCTTTTTAAAGAATCTTCTCTTTTAGTATGTTCAGAGTTGTTGATGTAGTCGATGATTCTAGGTTCTGAGACAGTGGCCTCTAATGGCCAGCTCTGTTATTGTTTTATAGAAATACTATATATTATGCATTTGAAAGTCTGGGCAGGTTACCCTGCTATGGTAACAGAGTAGACCATACTGCCAGCGACTCAATGCTAATCGTCAGGTGGCAGTTAATTACCCTTACATCCCTGAGGACTAACGGCCTTGGGTGGCGAAGTCCACAGGGAAGGGTGATGACCCACAAGTGGATTAAATCCTATTTGAATCCATCTTGATGGAGGGCAGCAGCTTCATCAATACTGGCCTGGGGCTTGTAATAGAATAACCTACCTCTAGGTTATCCTATTTGTCCTGTCTAAGCAGAGGGACATGGGCTGACAATTTTATTGGTAAATTTATGGCTCTACAACTGGGGGTCTTCATTGTGTACGTGATCTTTTGCACGGAGGAAGAAAGGGTAATAAAAACTCCATGTGACTCTCTTAACCAATTGAGGGTTTGCCTGAACTTTTGAGTTGAGGGAGGAGAGGCAGCCTCAAGGAGACATGTTTGGGAGGCTGAACTGGAAAGCACCCAAAAAGTTCGGTTTCACTTACCAGTGATAACTTTCGTTCTTCGAGTATATAGTTTGTGAATACACACTATTGGGTTATGCGCCTGCGCAGAACGCTGATCGGAGGCTTAAAAAGCTATTGGTTAAAAGTTTTGGCGGTAAGACCGCCCACCGTACCGCCCACCCTGAGGCGCCAGTCCGCCATTTTACCTCAGTTCCATACTTAAGCTAAGCACAGGATAAACCAATTGATCTCATCCGTGCAGCTCAAGAGGGGAGGCAGGGTGGGTAGTGTGTATTCACAAACTATATACTCGAAGAACGAAAGTTATCACTGGTAAGTGAAACCGAACTTTCTCCTTCGTATAGTTTGTGAATCCCCACTATTGGGAGATTAGCAAGCTCACACTCACTTGGTCGGTGGGCAGTCGGATGAGATGATCCCAGGAGGAATATGATGGTCAGGTAGGGTGAACTGTCAAGGGCGATGAGCCCGGAGCCCCCTGGTGAGGACGACACGGCCAAGTCTGGCGTCCGCAGTGGCTCTGGTGTCCACCCTGTAATATTGGACAAATGTAGAAGGTCTGGACCAGGTGGCAGCCTTACAGATGTCCTCAAGCGGTGTGCCCTCCAAAAAGGCAGTGGATGTGGCAACCGCCCTCATAGAATGCGCCCTGACATGCGGCGGAGGTGGCAGTGAGGCCGACTCGTAGGCCAGGTAGATGGTAGACGTGATCCATTTGGAGAACCTCTGGGCAGAGATGGGTTCACCCTTGGACTTTCCTCCATAAGCCACAAAGAGACGCTGAGACTCCCTGAACTTCCTTGTCCTGCTGGTGTAGAACAATAAAGCTCGTTTCACATCCAGCGTGTGCCAAGTCCTTTCTTGGGCGTTGGTGGGGTTCTGGAAGAACGTTGGTAACGAGATAGTCTGTGCCATGTGAAACTCGGAGACCACCTTAGGAAGGAAGGTGATATCCGTGTGAAGCACCATGCGGTCATTGAAAAACTGGAGAAACGGTGCATCTGCCCGCAGAGCAACCAGTTCACCAGCCCGTCGAGCAGACGTGATAGCCACCAGAAAGGCCGTCTTCCACGTGAGGAGACGAACATCCGCAGTAGCCATAGGCTCGAAAGGAGTCCTGGTGAGCGCGTTGAGAACGGCAGACAAGGACCATTGCGCCGTTGGAGTCCTGACCGGAGGGAAGGCGTTCCGCAGTCCCTTGAGGAAACGCTTCACCGTATGGTCGCGAAAGGCACCAGAGGCAGGTGAACCAGCCGGGGAGTGAGCCACCACCGCTGCGAGATGGACCCGGATGGAAGTGATACTAAGGCCAGACTCCGCCAGATGGAGGAGGTAGGCCATGACGTCCTGTAGTCCCACCTGTGGGGAGGATGTCTGCCGGGATGCCAGGAAAGCACAAAAGCGTCTGTATTTGGATGCGTAAGACTTCCTTGTGGAAGGGCGCCGTGCTAGCTCCAGGATCCTGGACAGTCTGGGGTTATCCTCCACGCGGTGAGGTGGAGGCTGGGTAGGTCCGAATGGTGTAGTCGGCCGTGTTCCATCTGGAGAAGCGTTGGCGATTCCGGCAGTGTGCGATACTGCGACGACATGCGTAACAGTAGCGGAAACCAGGGCTGGCGAGGCCATGCTGGAGCCACGAGGATCGCGTTGGCCCGGTGTTGGTACATCCTGATGAGGACCTTCTGGACCAGAGGAAACGGAGGAAAGGCATAGAGGTAGTCCTGATCCCACCGTTTCATGAAGGCATCGCCCTCGGAGTTCAGTCCGATGCCTGCCCTGGAACAGTACCTGTGGCATTTCCTGTTGGACTCCGACGCAAAGAGGTCGATGCTCGGAGTCCCCCAGGCCCTGCAAAGGGACCAAAATACCTAGTCGTCCAGTTCCCATTCGTGGGTCGTCGAGGTGAGACGGCTGAGGTGGTCGGCCAAGACATTCAGCTTGCCCTGAATGTGCACTCCAATCGGGAAGATGTGTCTTTCCAGGCACCACTCCCAGAGTTGCACTGCAAGGTAAAGTAGGATGGTGGACCGCGTTCCTCCCTGTTTGTTCAGGTACGCCACTGCCGTGGTATTGTCCGAGGCCACTTGGACCACATTGCCGGTGAGTAGGGCCTCGAAGGAACATAGGGCCTTCCAAATGGCCAACAGCTCCAAATAGTTGATATGGTGCACCATCTCGTGACGCGACCAAACATTGTTGACCGTTAGAGTCCCGCAAGCAGCCCCCCAGCCGAGGTTGCTTGCGTCGGTCAACACTTGCAACGAAGGTTGCGAGGGGTAAAAACTCTTCCCCATGGCCACATTGGGTGGCATGGTCCACCACAGTAACTGGTCCACCAGCTCTGGAGACGGAGTCAGCCGTTTGGACTGGCTCTCCCTGAGCGAGTCGAATTCGTGGAGGAGCCACGACTGTAGGGACCGGAACTTCAACTTGGCGTGAGGAATTACCACCGTCGTTGAGGCCATGAGGCCTAGAAGTCTCTGTGCCTTTTTCGCCCGGATGAACGGTTTGGTCCGGAAGTCGCTCACCCCCTGTGCAATGTCCTGCAAGCGTTTCTGGGGGGCGAAGGCTCTGGTAACAAGCAAGTCGAGTACCTCTCCAATGTACTCGACGCGCTGAGAGGGAACCAACTTCGATTTGGCGAAGTTGATCCTGAGGCCAAGACTCTCCATGAGGTGAACCGTGAATTGTGTGTCCCGAATGGATGACGAGCTGGTGGGGGAGACAATCAGCCAGTCGTCGATGTACGGGAAGATCCTGATCCCCCGCTGACGGAGGAAGGCAGCCACTGGAGCCATGCACTTGGTGAAGACCCTCGGTGCCGTGACCAGACCGCTAAGGCGGAAAGAAGAGAACTGAGGTAAAATGGCGGACTGGCACCTCAGGGTGGGCGGTACGGTGGGCAGTCTTACCGCCAAAACTTTTAACCAATAGCTTTTTAAGCCTCCGATCAGCGTTCTGCGCAGGCGCATAACCCAATAGTGGGGATTCACAAACTATACGAAGGAGAATGTAGTCTCTTGGAAGAAGAGGGGGGCGGCTGGCTCCCCCACTCCCCACCCCCTCAAGCAGCCTGCTTTATCTATCTGCTTCTGATCTTTTACTGGACTGTATTTTGAACCTTGCTGTGCTTTTAATACAATTATGAAATTGCTTGAAAAGACTTGGAGTGATTTCTTTGCTTGACACTACCTGATTTACCTAATGGAGAAGCCTGAACTGAGAGGGCCAGATCTGGTACACTCTCACAATCCCATTGCCAGGAAGCTGGAAAAGCATGGCCTGGATGTAAGAGGATTGTTACAGGGCTGATGAGTACTTTGTGTGCTAAAAGGGCTCAGGATCAGAAAGTGGCTTGTGGAACTGGATTAGTGGTACAGGTATCACACTGCGATGTAGAAGGCAAATGGACGGCCGCTGCATTATATTGTCCGCCATGATAATAGCCAATATTCAGAATATACAGCACTCGAAGAAGAATGCATTTTAAATATTTTAATGAATATTTTTAGACCTGTGAATAACTGAAACTATGGAAGTGAAACCCACAGATATTGGGTTTGTGTGTGACTTGTACAGAAGGGTTCAGAGACCTTAAAAGTTGGACAGCGTCCAAGGCCTTGCCATAAACTCTAAAATGGCAGACAAAAAAGAAGAGGTTCTGGATCATCCCCAATTAGATCCTTAGATATAGCTTTCAGAATTTTGTACCTTGTGAATATGCCTTGTTCTCACCTGGCAAATCGTCTTCATCTTCACTAAAAACGTTGGGGTTGAAAACAGGTAGGTTTATATAATCCATAGAAATCTTCCTTACTTCTGGAAGATATATGGTCATTTGCCTGGGTTGGAGATGCAGCAAGCTGGTTTTATAGATCACTACAGGAAGGATGCCAGAAAATGGACACAGGAAAATTATTAGTAAGAGAAAAATTCAAAACAAAGGACTTAATTAGTCTATGTGGCTTCAGTTATGATAATGGTCCTTCATGGAAAATACTTCAGTCCAAGAAACAACATTCAACTGCTGGGTGATCATTTGTCATAGTCACTTGGAAATATATTTTGTCCTATATTCAGGCATTAAGAAGCTGCAAGGCAAATAAGATTTCCAAGTGATTATACATGCAGAAAAAAAATTACATAGAGGAAGAATATTTTTAGTTTTAGACATTTCTAGGCATTTTCATTTTAGACATTTTTGTCACCTCTGAAAACACTTTTAGGCCAGGTTGAGCAATCTGTGGCTCTCCAGAAATAGCTGGACTTCCGGGGAGCCACAGTTCTTATTAGCTCCAGCTAATGATTAGGAATTATTTGAGTTGCACTCCAACAACGTCTGAAGGACACAATTTTACCAACTCTACTTGGAAAAGAATTTATCCTGATTTTAATCCAACACTAAAATTAGGCAAATGACAGACAGTTTGGGAACCTTCTCTATGAGGAAGAACAAGACACAAGCATGATTTAAGGAAGAGGAAGAACAGGCAATTATAGTTACTCCAGATAAAGTGTATTATTCAATGTAGTTATGAAAGAAATATAACATACAGTGGTACCTCGCTTAAAGAGCATAATGCGTTCCACGGGATTGCTCTTTAAGCAAGTTTGCTCTTTAAGTGAAACACCATTATAAGTGGCCAATTGTGACTTCTGGTGTGTGTGTGTGTGTGATTGTGAACCCTGATTTAGTTGTTAAGCGAGTTTCTGGTTGGTTTTAGTTGTTAAGCGAGGCGAACATTCAGAGAAAATTCTGCTCTTTAAGTGAGTTAAGTCTCTAAGCAAGGCACTCTTTATGCGAGGTTTTACTGCATTTACAAAGTAAACCAAGCCACAGTCTATCTGTTTCATTTCATTATCATTTCACTCACTAAATAATAATAATAATAATAATAATAATAATAATAATAATAATAATAATAATAATAATAATAATAATAATAATAATAATAATAATAATAATAATAATAATAATAATAATAATAATAATAATAATAATAATAATAATAATAATAATAATGTTGTGTCAGAAATTATTCTGGGTTGAAAGGATTTTTGCTGGAGAAACTCCGCTCAGGGGATGCCTGAATGAGTCTCATGTCCCCAAGAGCTGGGACAGAGACAGGCGCTCAATCTGTCATGCAGTACCCGGGTCTCAAACTGCTGACTTGCCGGCCTGCCAGCTAACAAGGCAAGCTTCTTATCTACTCACTGGAGCAGAAGGATTTCCCCCTCCAATGAAGACTTCTCTGTAAAGAACTTTTCACAATTAATCATAGCATTTTCAATCAGTGAATTTCTTCATTAATTTCTCACAAAAATGCTCATAAAAATTGTTATTGACAAGCCATTATCAAGAGAGGGGGCCAGGTAAGAAGTGGATTAATATAAATTTCATCCTAAAGGTATTTTCTTCTTAGTTTGTTGTTTGAATTGGTTCTTGTAGATTACAAGCCCTGGTGGTACAGTGGCTAAACTGTAGTGCTGCTGCTGACATTGTTGATGGGATTCAAGGTTGACTCAGCTTTCCATCCTTCCGAGGTCGGGAAAATGGGTACCCAGCATTTGGGAGCAAAATGCTAATTACCTTGTGAACAGTGATACACTGAAGCAGGTTCTGTCCTGTTCGGGAGAACCGGTAGCAGAAAGTCCCCCAGGCCATGCCCACCTGGTTGGCAATGCCCACCTCCATACCCCATCACATTGACCATGCCCACAGATTTGGCCCCTCCCACAGAGGTGGTAGTAATTTTTTGGGGAGTGCATCACTGCTTGTGAACCACCCAAGGAGTGCACTAAGTGCTATGGGGTGGTATACGAATAAGTATAATTGCTATTCCCAGAACTGAGCAACATCCACTCACTTTAAAGCCAACCATCAAAACAGTAAAAGACACGGAGAAAGGGATGTATGTTTGTGAAAAACAGAATCCTCTTGCTACTGTTTTCTAGTACACTGTGTCAGAGAGACTCACGGCACAGTCTTTAGTCA
Source organism: Bradypodion ventrale (assembly GCA_035047345.1). Lineage (NCBI taxonomy): Eukaryota > Metazoa > Chordata > Lepidosauria > Squamata > Chamaeleonidae > Bradypodion > Bradypodion ventrale. The sequence continues at coordinate 92,871,004 of JAWDJE010000001.1, forward strand.
AATTGTATGGCATTAACCCGGAAAATGCTTTGAAGGAATACAGTGCCGTTCTACTGCTGAAGATAACCCAGTATATCTCAGCAGCCTGAAAGGAGGACTCCTTACAATCTGTACATGTGATTTTCAGAGAAACATGGAAGAACAAATGAGAATAAATGCTGCAATTTCATTACCAATAATGAACTTCACTAAAACGCTGATTTCAAAATTGACTTCTGTTTTGAACAATAACGAAAAGGAAAATCCAAAGGAGACAGAAAGTCCCAAGGACCTATCAAAACCAGAACTGAATACTATTGGCAGTAAAAACAAAGTTTCATAGAATTAATTATCTTCGAACCCTTGAAATTCAACTGACATAGACTAAAAATTGTCAGAAAACCTTGGCAGATTTATACGAGTAATTTCAGAACATTTAGAAAACCATTCACCTTGCCAAACCACTGAAGACAATCTGTTCAGCACATAAAATGTGGCTATGGAAGTTGTCCTCGATTGTTGGGATATTCACTAGTCAAGCCATAGGCAGGTCAGAACCCTGCATACCCTTAAATAGAACAGGGATTTTCAAACCATATGGGCTAGAAGCTTCCACTTAAAAAGCAAGTTTCAGAGGCTTCAAGATTCAATGCTATCCACCATTTCCTGGAAATACCATAACTCAGTGGCATTCACATCTACATAGGCACACAAAATACTTTTGCTGGCAGGGTTTTTGACTGCTTTACTCCATGTTAGAATGAGATGCAGTTTTAACTGTTGCTAAGGAAATATACATGTTTATTTCTAGTTTTGGAAACTGAAATAAAGAAAATCCTCAGGGTTAATTTTTACCTGCACCAAGATTGGTTGGTAGGAATGCAGCCAAGCCCACAATTTTGAATTTGGTTCCCCAGATATTTGACGTGACCTGAGCAAGGTAGTTGTGCTGCAAAGAAAAAGCATATATAAAGCATTATATAGTGCTTTATAGTGTCCACATATATCAACTTCCAGTGCTTTAAGTGCCTGGAGGGTAAGAAAGGTGGTATAGAAATAATAATAATAATAATAATAATAATAATAATAATAATAATAATAATAATAATAATAATAATAATAATAATAATAATAATAGTAGTAGTAGTAGTAGTAGTAGTAGTAGTAGTAGTAGTAGTAATAGTTAGGTAAAGGCAAAGGTCACGCTTGCTCGGAAGCTAGTTGTATCTGACTCTAGGGTTCAGTGCTCATCTGTTTATAGCCTAAAAGCCAGCACTGTCTGCACCACATGTCCAGTTTCTGTGGACATGTGGCAGGAATGACTAGACACTGGAGTGCACGGAATGCTGTTTACCTTCCCACCCAAGTGGTACCTATTTATCTACTTGCAATTTCTTGCTTTCGAATTGCTAGGTTGGCAGGAGTTTACGCTATAATGCAGTATTCAGGTCTCGAACTGTTGACCTGCCAACCTTCCAGTCATCAAGTTCAGTGTCTTAACTACTAAGCCACTGTAGTCCCTAACCATTGTCATTATCCCCATATTGCAGAAAATGACACTGAGAAAGAGTGATACACCTCTGGCAACTCAGTGAGTTCACTGCCGAGAAGAGATCTGAACCAGTCTAAAAGACAGTACATACCTAAAAACTGGTCTATGTGACAACCTGCCCCAAAGATATTCCTTTTGCCCTGGGCTCTACCAAGAACCAGTAGCATTTATATAATGTTGATAAGCGGACTGTGCTGTTACCTGAGTGATATCTTCCAAAGGAAACTCTCGGCGTGTTAGGCTTGGTGAACCTATAGAGGGCTTCCTGATTGGCAACCTGGGAGATCTTGATATCTCCTGCGCAGCGCGTGACAACTTTGGAGATTTGCGAGCTTCAATATTAATTCTGCACATAAACAAACAGGGGAATGATCAGTCAAGCACAAGTAGGCAGTCTCTGTCCCTGTATCAACAGAACATGGCATTACATTTGCCGGGTAATGCTTAGAATTACAACAGGTTTTTAATGGCTTCAGTGACAAGCAAATTTAATTTCAAAGGGAGCTGAATTTATATCCCAGCCATGGAATGAGCCAATGAATGGAGTCCATCTGACCCCTTCCATGCCAAAAACTTCATGTGGATCGTTTCACAACTTGGAAGTAATTAAAAACTTAAGTCACCGATAACAATTTTTTTTCTTCAAGTGAGAACCAAATTACTTGATTGGTATGATCAAAATCCTCTTGTAAGTTATGCCAGTATAACGGTAACACTGCAACTTAGGGAGGCTGATAACCTCAGGCTCAGAAATAACAGTGTAAATCAGGGATTCTCGACCTTTTAAAGCTAGGGGTTGGATCACACCCACGCAGACTGTTGGTGGGCCAGACTGGTGTGTCCCCCCTGCTGTCGGGAGCCCCCACCATTCCTGCTGCCTCCCCCCACGCCACCGCTGCCAACACTCCCACACACACCAACGCCAACTCCAATGCACGTCATCAGTCCAGTCTGCAAACACTCGCCCCCATGCCACTGCTGCTTCCCTACTTACTAGCCTGCCATGGGTGAAAGTCCACACTTAGCCAGAGTGTCACATTTGCTTCTGCCGCCACCATCTTACAACATCCGCCCTGCTATGAAGCAGTGTTAGGGTCATGCCAAGGCAGGTGGAGGGGGAAAGGGCAGCAGTGGGAGAAAAGGTGTGGGCCAGAGGGAATGGCGCCCTGGGCCAGATCTGGCCTACAGGCCATAGGTTGAGAACCGCTGGTGTAAATGATAAATGCCGCATGCTAAGTTGCACGACTTAGTATGCAACAGATAATTTCTACAGTGATTTTTTAATGCAATTTGCCTCCAAATGTCAAGCCTATTATTATTTACACCAGCATAATGATTCACTTGCTTAGGCACTAGGGCTTTGTTTTGCTTTGAAGAGCCCTGCATAACAAACAGAAGGACTATGGGTTGAATCCAATTATCAGAATTCCAGTACATATAGAATAGAATAGAATAGAATTTTTATTTATATACCGCCTTCCTCACCCTAGGGTGACACAAGGCGGTTCACAAACACAATAGAAAATGCAATACAGTTACAAATTACAATCTGGATACAAAAATGCAATATTCAATAATCATCCCATCAATACAAGATACAAAATATAACATATGAAATACAACGGCCCTTCCGACAGCGTCACGGCTGAAAGTCAACAAGGTCCAGGGGTAGGAGCCCAGGGCTCAATGACCCCAGTGGAGCCCAGGCACAACACCCCCAATGGAGACCGGGCTCAACGTCTCTGGCGGGGCTCGGGCTTGATGTCTTCTGCGGGTCCGGGCTCAATGTCCTTAATGGAGCCGAGTCTCAATGTCTTCGGCGTTTCACAAATACTGCCTCTGAATGAACTGAACTTGTTAAATCCAAAATTATGCAAGCCCTATTAACTCATCAGATCTTCTATAACTGGAACTAACAAGTGGATTTTGCCCTATTTCTGCAACATTCCCATAGCCACACACAGAGAATTCTTGGGTTTATAACACTCCACGATGAAAAACCAACATTTCTTCAGGCAACTCATTCTCTATACACTCTGTAAGACTGTTCCTCTTTGTTCTAAGTGCATAAGGTGCCCCCTTGGCACAATAAAACTTTAAAGACCTAAAAAAAGGAGGATAGAAGTTCATAAAAGGGCAAAGTGATTACCTTGGAAGTTTGGGGGATTTGCTAGCTCGAGTGATTTTGGGAGATTTTTTTGCCGCCCAGTCATCACTCAGCTCAATATCACTGGAATCAGAACAGTTGCAGCTGTCAATCACAGTGGAAATCAAACTATTTCCATAGATTTCATCTGTCAACACAGGCCCCACCCAAAAGAAAAGAAAAGAAAAGAAAAAAGACAGGAAGACAGAAAGAAAACATCATTTCAGAAAACAGATCCCAATTAAAGCTGTCAATCATCTCTAAGATATTCTACAACCAGCAGATGAGACATTAGTCTCACTTGATATTCTATGCAACAGCCTAAAATCAGCCAAATGGTCTTCAGTTATGATAGCCGACAAATTTTGCTCTAAAATCAAAATGTCTGTAGCAAATCAAGATTCTTTCCACCCTCATCGGGATCGAGAATATTATAATGTATTATGAAGAAGAAGATAATGAAAAATATTCCTACTACTTCCATTCTATTTTAGAATGGCTGACAGAAAGATAGCTATAAGTTCTTAGGTGGATGAAGCAGTTTTGAGGATTACGCACCTGAGGATTACAATTCACTAAGTTATGCCATGAACTTCATCTGTGCACTGAAGCTCCTGTTCATGGCATAACTTGGAGAACACAACAAAGTTCAACCAAATGATTTATTCTGACACACAGCAACTCACTCTCTCTCTCTTTTAACAAATAACGATCAATCATCTACAATAAGATCAATGATGCTGCCACAATCCTCAAACACATTTGAACCTATGGGAATAGCTGTATCTGATTATCCAGAACAGGTATCTAGAAATCAGTCTCAACAGTCCACCTAAAAGCTTTGTACCTGCTTTGCCATCTGTCTTAGGATCCATGATTACAAACTCAGGGCGCAGTTTGCTAATTCTCCGTCCCTTCAAGATAGGCACCAGCCCGCCCAAGTATTCTAAGTACAGTGTATAGCAAGGCCCTCCAACCTCCGGGTCATCTTCTGTCCTCTTCATTGTGCAGTGAAGTCTCTCATTGCCAGATGTTGGGTAACTAACAAAATCTCTCATATTGTTGGGGTCTGGGATAGGAGGCTAGATCAAATATAAGAAAAAGAACTGTGAAATCACATAGTCCTTCCATGTGAAATCTTTACAATAACACAAGGCTGACAGGATGTTACTCTGAACCTTATGCACGTGAGAAACTAGCCTTCCCACTTGGCTTCATCTTGTGCATTGCAATGCAAGAAAGTAACTTTTTTAAAGTTCTGCCTGGAATGCTTAGCTCCTGATATGTTTTCCAAACTCTGCTCCTAATTCTTTTTTTAAAAGACCAGTAGTAATAAAGCTAGCTGCATTTTGAGTGAGAATGGCTGCTTTTAAGCTGAAAGCTATACAGGTATGGTGCACCAGAGTTTACACAGAGGCAACATTTGCATTTTTTTTAAACTTTTCCCCGAGATCTTCAAATTCAGACCTATTTGTAAACTCAGACCTGGTTGAAACCCCAAGTTTTGTTCTACTCAAAAGCTGTCCCATTCATCAAGAGATATACAAGCATAGGCACAGACAGACAGCATGATCCATCTGATCAAGATTTCAGCTGCTCACAACTGCAGCTGCTGGAACAAAGAGTGCCCCTGCAAGCACAAACAATGGCTAACTTTGTTCAGAAGCTGCCCACATTATGTGTAACTCCCCGACTTTGTTAATGAGCTATCCACATAAGCATTTACCTGCTTATCAAATGTGAACCAGCCTCTACACGTCAATCTCAGTTGTCCCAGGTTCAAAGTGGACATTTAAATCTACTCAAATAACCCACAACCAGTTCCCATAATCTTGTTCATGCCTAGTTCCAAAAAGCTCAACAGTGGTAACAGATGATAGTCTTAAAAGGTGATATAAATGGCTATAATGGTGAACAAGACTCTCATGTCTTATATACTTTATCTCTTCAACCTCTGCTTACTGTTCTTTCCATCTCAACTGTCCCCTTAGTTCACTGCTTATGACAAATTACCACCACACCATTTATCATCTTCTGATTGCTTACCTTGATCGTTGGTGTAAAGGCAGTGGTGAGGTATGAGCAGAGTCGTGGAGGCAGGGTCAGTTTACTGATATCTTTATCATCCCGCAAAGAGCTAGCTATGGTTTGCTGGCAAAGGAGCTGTAAACTGGATACTTTGTGCTCCACTCTAACAACATACAGGGCAGGACCAGAAGCCATGAGCAGTCGTGAGTCCCTGTGACCCCAGCAGATTGAGATTATAGGGCGCTGCATGAGATAGAACATTTTAGAAATTTTCTTCTCAACAAAACATTATTTAAGGACCATCTTAGATATTTTTTTCAGAAAACGTTAATTAAGAGTAATGTCTTAGGAATTATCAACATGTTCAAGTGGATGCTACCATTTGAAATACAAGCATAGGGCATTAGATTACTATTGGAAGACTTGTCATTTTTTTCTATACAGTATAACCCACCATTATTTTTCATCTGTTATTAAACATTATTGTCAGTGCTAGTCAGAAATTTAAGCCTAAATTAGGAATGCTGAATGACCAGCAGGAAAACACGCTATCTAACTTGAAGAAAATAAAGAGGTGGAAACAGTATGCTGAAGGCCTTTACATAAGAGATAAAAGAATGACTGACTCCTTGGAAAAGGAATCCTATAACAAAGAACCTGCAATTCTAGAAGTAAAGTGAAAGCTGCTTTGAAAGCATTAGGAAGAAACATATATTTGTAATATGGTATTCAGTGTCTCTTCCTTTTCTGAATCTAGTTTGAGCATTAGGCATTCCTTGTCCCACTTATGGTACAAAACTTTGTTGTAAAATCTTGAGCATCACTTTGCTTAGGTAAAGGTTTCCCTTGCTCGAAAGCCAGTTGTATCCGACTCTAGGGTTCAGTGCTCATCTCTGTTTCAAAGCCGAAGAGCCAGCATTGACTGCTTCTGCAGATGTTTCTGTGGTCATGTGGCAGGCATGACTAGACATTGGAGCGAACAGAACGCTGTTACCTTCCCACTGAAGTGGTCCCTATTTATCTACTTGCAATTTCTTGCTTTTGAACTGCTAGGTTGGCAGGAGCTGGGACAAAGACGGGAGCTCATTCCAACCTGCAGTACTCGGGAATCGAACTGCTGACCTTCCGCCTCCCAGTTAGTGTCTTAGCCACTTGAGCCACTGCTTACATGGATTCAAATGTGATGGATATAACTACTGAAATTTTTAGTGTCTCTTTTCTCTGGGATTATAATGTGTATTGAATTCTTTCACTCTGTGAGACTGTTATTCCACATTTGTTGCCATGTTATTATTAAGATTCTGACAGATTCAGTCTCTTCAAACAACTCTGCTGGTATTCCAACTACTCCTGGTAAATTATTTCTGCCATGGACATTTTATTTTCAAAAATTACATTCTTCAACAAAAAATTCTTCATGAAGAAATCTTATATCCTTACATTTCTTATATATAGTTCTGCTGACTTTTCAGTATCATGACTAAAATTTCCCTTTGATTTCATGGATCTTATGGAAGAGATCTCTTGTTTTTCTTTCTCTTTTCCTCCTTTATTTTTAAAAGTAATTATTAAAATTGGTTTTTGTTTTTTTGCTATGAGACAATTGGAGAATTCTATGATTCTAATGCTATTTCTATTATATTTTACTTCTGCTTTTGAGCCATTATCCACAATTTTAAGAGCTTCCTCTGTCATCCATCAATGACTTTCTGGTGTTTTGACTACTACAGGGACAGTATTTCTGCATTCCTCTTTAATAAAGTATCTGATTTCAATTCACAGTTATTCCCAATCATGGCTAATTGAGTTGAGTAATACAGATCTGTTCTTTACTTAGTCTTTAAATATGAAATTATAGTTTGGCGTTATGATCGTTCTACTGTTCTTCTTCAGCTTTACTCTAAATTTTCGGTTCCATCTATTTTACTTCACTTTATTTCTATGCTATCTTTCTCACCACAGAGGACATAAGGGGGCTCACAATCAATTAAAAATATAGAATCCAGAAAAATATAATTAATAATAATTGTAATTAGATATGTTAGGTATACTTTAATCATACTAGTCATTATTTGAGGAAGGATGGAACATTTTTTTCCCCAATTGCATGAATATAATCCAGGAAAAATTCCTACCTGCACAGGTGTCTCCAGCGTGTAGATATGTTCACCATGAACATTGTAGAACTTGACCAGTGCACTTTTCAAAAAGGAAGCAGCGCTAAGTTCAGCGAGTTGGCTTAATTTTTCCATGCCTGCTACAGCCAACAAATCTCCCTGTGTGCACCACTGAGCCACTACATCTAAAATCACAAAGAAGCAGACACTTAATTTACAAAAATGTAGCAAAGTTGCCCAATTCCAGCCAAGGTGACTTTCTCTTCAATGCCATGGGCTTTTGAGCTTTCCTTCCAAAAATGATTTTTTCTTGTTGTTCAGTCGCACAGTCGATTCTGACCCTTTGCGACCCTATGGACCATTGATCTCCAGGCACCTCTCTCCTCCACCATCCTCCTCAACCCTCCCAGCTCGGTGCCCGCTGCGTCCACAATGCCATCCAGCCATCTTATCCTTGGCTGTCCCATTTTTCTTTTGCCCTCCACCTTTCCCAGCATCAAGGCTTTCTCAAGTGAATCCTCTCTTCTCATTTGGTGCCCAAAGTACTTGATCTTCATCTTTACTATTTAACCTTCTAAGGAGCAGTCAGGACTGATTTATTTCAAGATTGGCTTATCTGTTCTCCTCGCTGTCCAGGGTACTCTCAAAACTCTTCTCCAACACCACATCTCACTAATTACAAAATAATAGAATCATAAGAATGAGCTGCCAATTAGATTCACGTTCATGCTGGAGTGGAAACGAGTGTCCTTATACCAAGTTCTCTTTCTTTCCCATAGTGTCTAGGCACAATTGCCAAAGTTGCAATAGTGTCAAATCCAGCATCCACCACATCTCATTTGTTGGTAGGAATGGGTGGGGCAGATGACATGATATGTCATGACTTATATAATAACAAGATAATGGTCGAACGGTATGGAAATCCAAAGAAACGCGAAAACCGCTCGTGGCTGCTAATGAAGGAAGGTCTTGTATTGTAATTACTGTATTTTTTTGGACCATAAGATGCACTTTTTCTCCCCCAAAAGTGGGGAGAGAATGAGGGTGCATCTTATAGTCCAAATGCTGGTCTTCGGCCAGCTGTGGCTGTTGTAAAATGATATTTTATAAAAGCCGCAGCTGGCCGAAGACTACTACTGCTGCCTCTCAGCTGTTCCAGGGCAGGGGAAAAAACATATGAAAAACAAGTGGCCACTAGAGGGCGAAAATCACAATTTCCCATTTAAATGCATTGGAAATAATTTTTTTGTATTCAAAAGTTTTCTGTTTGTATGTTCCCAATGCATTTAAGTGGGAAACCAAACTTGTGCTTAAAAAGAAAGGGTTTTACTTACCTTGATGCCTTTGTCTCTACTCCACGTGGACAAAATGGAGGGGGAAAACATGCTTCCTGGTTGAAAGGAGAGCAAGAGGATAGGCTAGAGTATCACTTCCTTCCTCAGTGCAATTGGCCTGCCTGCCCATTTCCCCTGCAGCGCCACCACTGGTTGATGGGTGCAAAATACAGTATTATTATTTTTTTGTTTTCCTGCTCTGAAAACTGGGTGCATCTTATGGTCAGGTGCGTCTTATGGTCCAAAAATATGGAAATTCACTGTAAATGACAATAAAGATTGTTATTTTGTGTGTATTTCTTAGTGTTGTTTTATTGTTTTAAAAGTTCACAGGTTTGGAACTTTTTCGATGTTCTTCCTCAGAAAACAATATATTCTGAAACGACAAAAATAACCCAAAAGTACTCACAATGAGTTCCAAACTATATACATTATTTACAAAGCTATATACAATGTTAACATATAATTTCACTTGATAACTGAATCGGTAATTATCCAACATTTACTTATAGTGTACTTTACCCAAAGTTACAATGTACCTCTAATTCTTTGATATTTATTCTCTTTCGCGCTCTATGCCTCTGTGGCTATGCTCATTCAGGCGTGCGAGCGTTAGTGGAGTGTGGTTGAAAGCCATTAAATAGTATTCTGTTGGTGTATGAAAGCGGAAGTACTGACTCATTCTATAATTATTCATGAACAATTTAAAGGAAACTAGAGAGTTCTAATTCATTGTTGAGATCATAGGGTTGGTAAGTTTTTAATCTGAAAATATAAAACACTTCTCTGCGTAAGAGCATCTTGTCTATGTGAACTTTTAAAACAATAAAACAACACTAAGAAACACACGCAAAATACCAATCTTTAAGTAAAGGTAAAGGTAAAGGTTTCCCTTGCTCGAAAGCCAGTCGTATCCGACTCTAGGGTGCAGTGCTCATCTCTGTTTCTAAGCCGAAGAGCCATCGCTGTCTGCTTCTGCAGACATTTCCGTGGTCATGTGGCAGGCATGACTAGACACCGGAGCGCACGGAACGCTGTTACCTTCCCACCGAAGTGGTCCCTATTTATCTACTTGCAATTTCTTGCTTTCGAACTGCTAGGTTGGCAGGAGCTGGGATGAAGACGGGAGCTCATGAATTAATTGCAATACAAGACCTTCTTTCATTAGCAGCCATGAGTGGTTTTCGTTTATTTGGATGACTTATATAATGTCATGGGGAGAGAGGAAGAATTTGACATGAGGTGTATTTTTTGTTACAAGACTTTAAACCCCTTGTATGGATCCAGATGAAGATTCCAAGTTATTTAAGATATATCAGTAAGGAGTTCTTCACTGACAAAACTCTGCTACTGGTAACAGACATTCAACATACCTACCTTGTAAAAAGGGTGCTGGCTTAGAACTTTAAATCTAGTGACACTGCTCTATTAGGCATAAAGGTAAAGGTCGCCATTGTATCCAACTCTAGGATTCACTGCTCATCTCTATTTACAGTCAAACAGCCAGTGCTGTTTGTGTCTGCAGATGTTTTTGTGGTCATGTGGCAGGCACACGGGACACTGTTACCTTTCCACCTATTTATCTACTTACAATGTCTTGCTTTCAAACTGTTAGGTTGCCAAGAGCTGGGGCAGACAATGGGCACTCACTCTGTCATGCAGCACTCAGGTCTCGACCTGCCGACCTGCCGACCTTCCAGTCATCAAGTTCAGCATCTTAACCACTAAGCCACTGCAGTCCTAAGTATATATTAGGAATGGCAGCAATTCTCTCTCCTAAGCATGTAAAGCATAGTATGCCAAGTATGACTGAAGAGCTCTGAATCATCAAAATAGTGAGAATATACATACAACATTAATGTTTTTGAAACCTGTCACTCCATCAAAGGATTGCCTATACCAGGGGTCGGCAACCTATGGCCCGTGGGCTGGATCTGTCCCATGGCATCCAATCATCTGGCCCATTCCCTCGCTCCAGCCACCACCACTGCCGCCGCTGGAATCGGCCAGACACATTTACGGCTGTTGTAAATGTGTTTATGATAGCCGTAAATGGCGAGGAGACCACCAGTCTGTCATCCTCAAATGTCTGAAGGAGCGTGACCCGGCCCCTGGCTTAAAAAGGTTGGCGACTCCTGGCCTATACTATTTAAATTTCACACCTACTGAATAGCTGACTTACCTACTGCAATGGTGGATATTTTCAAAGGTTTGGGCAACTGCACTGCTGTTCCTAAAATGCATCAGATACCAGATGCACATAGAGCATCTCAACATTGCCACACCACCAGCAAACCTCCCCACCCAGTCTGAAAAAGCACTGTTGTTTTGTACACCTTTTTCTCAAGCCAAATCACATATTTTAGAGGCATCCTGCAGCACGACTCAGCAGTGCTGGCTACAAAAATGGGTAGGAGCAACATTAATGGAGGGATCTGATGATCCCCAAAGCCTAAACAATTTTATGCCTCCTCTCTTTTTGACTGGCCTGACCAAGGTGTGACCGTGATAAAAAAGTTGGGATTTTAGTTTTTGATTTTCAGTCATAGTGGCTGCCTCTGCCTTATAAATAATTTGATATTTGAACCCTACTATAACCCACTTGGAATACTGTTTTGAATTAAAATAACTTTAGAACCAGCAAGCTTTTGGCTTCGGTTTTCTATGGGGTTCTGCAAAACCTTGGCGGGCAGAGAACAGGCAAAGACAAATAAAGTGAGTCATAAAGCTTATTATGGAAAGCAGATGTCATTTGCTATGGTGAGTACCAGAGAGCATGAAAAAAGCGGCTTGTTTATGACATGAAAGGAGACTCATTCGGGCGTCTCCTGAGCGGAGTTTCTCCAGCAAAATTCCTTTCAACCCAGAGTAATCTCTGACACGAAATTATTATTTCAGAAAGAATCCTACAGTTGAGTCATAACTTTCTACCAATAGGTGTCACTGCAGTTAGCAAAAAAACACTGCAAAAGGGTCACTGAGTTTCAAGGGGCGGATGTTGGAATATCAACGTCAAAGCAATCAAAATTTATAGCAGAAGAGAAGCTAGGTCTATGATGGCAAACCTTGGCACTCCAGATGTTCTTGGACTTCAATTCCCAGAAGGCCAAGCCCCCTATGGATCCACACGAATGGGTTTACTGCGATTGATCCGGCCCACGCTGCCCTCGTCGCTCCCGGAAGTGGAGGAAAACACATCCATACAGAAGAAGGGTTAACCCAGAAGAGGCTTAACCATACAGGCACATTTTACTTCCACTTCTGGGAGCGACGAGGGCAGCGTTGGCCGGATGAATTGCAGTAAACCCATTCGTGTGGATTCATAGGGGGCTTGGCCTTCTGGGAATTGAAGTCGAAGAACATCTGGAGTGCCAAAGTTTGCCATCACGGAGCTAGGTGAGGGCATGCAGGAAGACGTCCCCTTTCATACCTTTCAACCCTGAGCGGATGATGGTAGGAGACAAGTCATCATAATTGTTCATTAAGCTAATGTCTCCTGATGTGAAGCTGACGGTGAGCAGTGGCTTGGTATTCTGAACCAGGACTGGGTAGGAAGCTGGACCATCTATAAAGGAGGGAGAAGATACTTCAGGAATAGTAGAATGCAAGGCCAGTTTTCTTGCTCATAATCCACTATCAATATTATCAACAGTGTCAACGAATGGATAGTTTTCCACTACATGTTGTTAAGCAATGAATCATCATCTGTGTTTCCTAATAGCAATTACACTTATATACCACCCCATAGCACTTAGTGTACCCTCTGAGCGATTTACAGGTACAGTAAATCCCCAACTTACATATGCCTTGAGTTACATAAACTTCGACTTACATAATGATTTTGTGCTAAAACCATGTCCCGATTTACATGGTTTCCTATGAGTTTGCTTCGAGTTACATAAAGATTCTTTTTCTTATGGGTTTGCTTTGAGTTACGTAAAAATTCATTTCCCTATGGGTTTGCTTTGTTTTACATTTAAAAAATTCATTTTTCCTATGGGCTTGCTTCGAGTTACGTAAAAAAATAATTTTTCCTATGGGTTTGCTTGAAGTTACATAAAAAACCAATTTAAGCAAAAGCCTACGGAACGGACTTTTTTTCGTAAGTAGGGGTTTTACTGTAATTAGCATTAGGTGATTGGTATTCATGCTGGGTACCCATTTTACCAACCTTGGAAGGACAGAAAGCCGATTCACTCTTGATCCCCGTCAGGATCAAACTCACGACATTTTGGCAGCAGTACAGCAGTTTAACCACTGCACTCACTACATTAGCAGGTTTGCAGCTTTATATGAACTGTACAACTTTTAATTCTTTAATTATCCTATGAAGCCTAACCAGCAGAAATAACAGACTCAGTCAAGAAAGGATCCTGTGGGTATTCAGCAGGGACTCTATTTCCTACTACCCAAGGTCTAGAAAATGTTTGCCACATTTTTATAAGCTAGGCGGCTTTGCAGAATATTATTTTTTCACCACAGGTTCCTAAACTGTGGTGTGTGCCCTCTGGGAAGGCCTGAGAAATCTCCAACAGAAGCAGTGAGGGGGACGGGTGGGTCAGTTTTAATGTAACCCGGGGCGGCCAACCTTGGTGCTAAAGGCATTCTGAACTTCAATTCCCAGAAGCCCTGATCAGCAGATATGCTGTCTTGGGCTTCTGGTAATTGAAGTCCAAGAACATATGGAGAAATTGGATGCAGTGATGGGATTCAAAAAATTTTACTACCTACTCTGTGGGCGTGGTATGGTGGGCGTGGCCAGGAGGAAAGCCCTGCTTTATTTCAAAACTTGGATGGGCGGGGCCAGACAGATTTTCTGCTACTAGTTCTGGCAAACTGGTGTCAACTTGCTGAAGCCCACCACTGACTGGATGTATATATTTCAGACTTCCCTATAGGCACCTGGCTAAAACAAGTAAGGGATTGTGAATGTTAAAAATCCAAATGATAATTAATAAATGAAAGGAAAACATGGAGTTTTACTGCATCTATTAAAATGTTATGAAAGCCTGCCTTGTATTTACCCTTTGCAGGGTGACAGCAACACCTCTCGTATACTTGGAATATTTTCAACTGGCCAAGCAGTTCAGTTTCATAATATGTTTACAACCCATGTCACCTATAAAACTCCCAAGGTTTTTGTTATATGTCCTTTTCATATATTGATTGTTGATATTTTGTTGTGTTGTACTGATATATTATATTATTGTGGAATTCTACTGTGATTGAATATGTTGTTAACCACTTTGAGTTTGTCGTTGACAAATGAAAGCAGTATATAATAATAATAATAATAATAATAATAATAATAATAATAATAATAATAATAATAATAATAATAATAATAATAATAATAATAATAATAATAATAATAATAATGATGATGATGATGATGATGATGATGATGATGATGAAACGTATCGCTTGGATGATGGTCTTTACCTGTATCCAGACAAACACATCACCTTTGTCTAAGTTAGGGAGGCAGACATTTTGCAAAAGGTACAGTAAAATATGTCCTCACAAAGAATACCTGGGACTGTCCTCTCATATTCACCATCTAACTTCTAAGCCTTGGGTGGTCAGTCAAAAGCTATGGGCCACATATGGTCCCTGTGGTGTTATAAAATTCAAGTCAGCGCTCAGTAAAAGACTTCAGCATAACCTTTGATGAGTACCCAGCATGTTTGGGGCAAAATGTTAATTACCTTGTGAACCACCCAGAGAGTGCACAAAGCACTATGGAGCAGCAATTACAAGTGTAATTGCCATTGCTATTGTTGTTGCTATTTACTCGTAATAAAAAGATGTGATTTGCCCTTTTCATTTTATATTTAGTTAATCGCCCTGCCCTCTCATTTATGTTCTTTAAAGGCACAGTACTACTTACCAATCTGGCTCCTTAGCAGATCTTTCAGGCTCATTCCTCAGAACTTCAGATTGATCTACTGAGGCAGACTTAGCTCATACTTCTGCTGCCCTTTCTGCTAAGTCTGAATATGCAGGCGCTGAACATGCGTAAGCTGGCTATAATGTTCCTTGCCATTAACCCCAAAGGTCCTTATTCCTATGCAGCCATCCTTCAGCATTCACATTAATTATCTTTGTATTTAATATTTAACAGCCTACAGTACCATCTATGGCAGGGGTTGTCAACCTACGGCCCATGGGCCGGCTCCGCCCCATGGCACCATTTCATGTGTCCCTCTGCCACCACCACACCTGGAAATGGAAGTGGACACATTTATGTCAGCTGCAAATGCACCCATGGCTGTTGTAAATGCTATCATAAACATGGAAGTGAGTGCATTTACGTCCTTTCCACGGACATGGCCGGCCTGCTCAGCTGCCTGGGGGGGATGGTCAGGCCCGCGGCGTAAAAATGTTGGGAACCCATAATCTGCGGCATTCACAATTGTTATCTACGTAATTTTGAGTGAAGGTGTTGTTGTTCCAAGACACACTCAGGGCACATCTAAAAGTGTTCTGGTTAATCATCCAATTTATGCTGGGTTAGAAACAGAACCAAATGTCATTAATGTGACTACTGAATGAAATTAAAGAAATGACATTCGGTGAAACTGTGCTGTAGCTGGGGATTCAAAAACCAGCATAACGTAATAAATGCAGTTTTATAAGGATGTGAAATTCAGTCCGGCCCATCCTACTCAGCTACATGAGTCAAAGGCATGTCTCCTTTGAAAGGTTTCTGAGGAACATGCAATTCTTTATAAGAACACGTCATGTTCGAATAATCATTAGAAGCAGGCTTATACCAAGCTCACCCACTCCTGACTGATTCAGCATCATTTACACTTATGCCTAGTCTACTCATCTAAAAGGATACATCAGATGTTAAATTTTTCCCTCATGGAACTGCAAATCAATCTCGTAACAGACATAAATCCTAATTCTAATTAGCTACAGCATGTTTTGATGAAGAAAGACCACAACAATGAAAGTAGCCACCACTTCTTCCCTAGACTCGTCTAAAGATACTGCACCATCCTATCCTAAACACACAATTTTTGTCAAATCCTGGAAAGCAAGGTCAGGACTGGTTACTACTTAGATGGAAAACCACCAGAGAATATGAAGGATATCCAGAGAGATTATCTAAAATATAATCCTCTTGGAAACCCTGTTAAACTAAGGGGCTAGAGCTGAAGATGTAGACCAAGTTTGACCACATAGTTTCCCAGGTTCTAATGGACATCTCATTGTCCATTTTTAAAGCAATACACACACACACACACACACACACACACACACACACACACACACACACACACACACACACACACACACTTTATTCAGACAAGTGTTAAATAGGCAAGCAGGTTTGTGAAGAGTTTACCATTCCTCACCTCAATTCAGTATCTGAAGATGTTTTTGCTCCAAATTTTCACTAGACAATGAAAAGCACAAGGTACAGGCCTGTTCCTTGAGTCCAGACACATGAGTCACAAACCAGTAAGAATCTGGTATATTTGGGTGATTTAGAATGGCCATACCCAGTGTTGCTATATGGAGTTGAAGCTTGGACATTCACTAAAACATCTGAAAAAAGAATCGAAGCTTTTGAAATGTGGATCTACAGATGGCTTCAAAGGATATCATGAGTGGACCATGTGACTAATGTAGAAGGTGTTGTGCCGGACGGCTAAAGAACAAGAATTGTTTAAAACCATTAAGCAAAGGAAGCTCCAATACCTTGGCCATACCATGAGGAATAACATAAAATATAGAACACTCCAACTCGCTCTGCAAGGAAAGATCCCTGGGAAGGGAGGCCCTAGACAGATGGACTTCATGGCTGAAGAACCTGAGAGACTGGAGTGGCATGTCTTCGGAAGAATTGTTCCGAGGAGTTAAGAACAGGAAGACTATTGCCATGATGATAACCTATATCCGGAATGGATATGGCACCTGAAGAAGAATACTCCTCCCAGGCTGCTAGAAGTGCCAAAACATGAACATTCTATCTACCTCAATACCCAAAGGGGGAAAACAGGAAGTAAAGAAGAGAAGATACTCCTGCCAGGATCCATGTTTCAATAGTCTGCCCTTCTTGGGGATGTAGTAAATGGTTAAATTGACTTATTGGGGGCTAAGCAGACTTTGGGTGCTTTCACTTCCTCTTTGGCTTTGAGAGGGGAGCTGATTTTGCCTCTACATGTGGGGCAGAAGTGCATTTTTCAATTTGGCCTGTCTGCCTTCTTTTCCATTAGATAAATTTGACCATAACTGTAGTGGCAGAATAGAAGGGTCCACTGATACAGTCTTGAACATTCTGTGTGGCAAAGACTGACTACCTAAACCAAACTCTTGACTATTCTTTAGCTTGAAAGATTCTGTGATAGGAAGCAATAATGGACACCCATCTGTCCACTGTTTACTAGTTTTGGGAGAAGGACTACTGATGTACCTGGACCATGTGTGAAGTGTGTAGAGTGAGAAATAAGAAAGGAGTCATTGCTTTAATACAGGGGTGAGCAACTGAGGCCTTCCAGGTGTTGTTGGCCTGTGACTCCTTTCAGTCCTAGCCAAAACAGTCAATGCTGACAGAGTACCAAAATTCTGATCCCACAACAACCTATTCCTGCTTCACCTGGTCTATTAGCTAAGATTAAAGCCAGTGGGATATACTCACTCTCAACTCACCCTCCCCTCACTGAGGTCTGGCAGATAACAATTAAGTACTAGTAATCAAGGTAAAGATTAGCCTTTGCAATCAATAAAGTTGTGGGTCTATTTTAATCCATATACTGTTTCACACATAAAGATATACATCTTTATGGACAGGGAGGTGGCCCCTGCCCGGTGGCTTGTGAAATAATGTCCCTCTCTTCAGTTGGGGTGCATGGGTGGGCAAGTGTTTTATGAGTTTTAATGGGTTTTAGTGTTTTATTTGGATTTTTAGTGGATGTAATGCCGCCCAGAGTCACTCCGGTGAGGGGGCGGCTATATAAATTTAAACAAATAAACAAATAATAAAATATTACTGGGGGCAGAATGCTATGCATATCCACAACTAAAAAATACAACTGAGCACAGCAAGATAACTGTACAACTATATTGAGAGAATGACACTGCACTCTGCAAGTAGAGATACTGTAACTGGAAATGAACAATAAATGACGTGTCATATTATATCACAATAGCATATTTTGCCCGGCGGTGCCGGGCTTTGTAAAATTGTGTTAGATAGTAAAGGGTTTTGGGTATTTTTTTTTGGCTTGAACCAATGGTGCTGGGCTGTTTTAAATGGTGTTGAGAGGTTTTGTGATTTTGTGGCTTCGAGGCGCTGCGTCCGCCTGTGGCGGACTTGCGCTCCCAGTGTGTGTTTTATTTTTATTTTTTGCGCGCCGGCTTCCTCAGTGCCGGGCTCTTTAAATTGGTTTTGGAAGGTTTTTGTTTTATGTTTATGCAAATTTTATTTTAATTTAATTTATTTAATGTAAATTAAATTTTTTTAATTTAAAATTTATTTTTGGTTTTTTAAATCTTTATTTTTACCCATTTTTTATTTTGGCTTTTTTTTAGTGAAAAGTGATTTCTGGTTTTTTTTTTTTGGTATTTTTTGAGATTAGTGTGAATATTTTTGAATGTTTTGATAACTTATTTGATTAATTTGGGAATTAATCTTATTAGTTTCAATATTTTTGAATGTTTTTTCTCTTGTGGCCTCTGGGTGGAGGTGGTGAGCTTTTCTTCCTCTCTACAATTTTTCTCTTCTGTCCTCTGGGTGTCGCTTCTGGTAAGTATTTTCTTTATTTTCTCAGTTGAGTTCCGGTCTTCATGGAGTGAAGACGTCTCATGGTAAGCTCTCTGATTTTATTTTATTTTATTTGGGGCGGGGGTTGTTTTGGGTTTGGGGCGGTCTGTGTGTTTTTTCTTGTTTGTTTTTGGCTGTTTTTGTGTTTCCTTTTTGTATTTTTGATTTTGAGTGTTTTTGACTGTTTTTGGTTTGTGTTTTTGTGTTTACTTTTTTTTTTGGGGGGGGTTCTTTCTTTTCCATGGGCCAGGCTCAGTGCCTGGCCTGTGGAAAGGAAAGACAGGGGCGAGGGGGGTGGTGTCTTTTTTTTCACGGGCCAGGCTCGAAGCCTGGCCCGTGGAAAGGAAAGGCCGGGTGGGGGGTCTTTTTTTTCCCACAAGCCAGGCTTGATGGCTGGCCCTTGGGAAGGAAGGGCAGCGGCGGCGGGGGGTTCTTTTCCGCGGGCCATGCTGGCTGGTCCATGGGAAGGAAGGGCAGTGGCAGTGCGGGGGGGGCCTTTATTTTCCACGGGCCATACTGGCTGGCCCGTGGGAAGGGCAGCGGCGGCTAGGGGGCCTTTCTTTTCCACAGGCCATGCTGGCTGGCCAATGGGAAGGAAGGGCAGCGGCAGCAGGGGGGGCTTTCTTTTCCGCGGGCCATGCTGGCTGGCCCGTGGGAAGGAAGGGCAGCGGCGGGGGGGGGGGGCTTTCTTTTCCGCGGGTCATGCTGGCTGGCCCGTGGGAAGGAAGGGCAGTGGCGGCGGGGGATTTTTTTACTTTTATTTTTCGCACACCGGCTGCCTCAGCGTTCTGCACGCTAATGGGGCAGAGGACGCTGGGGCTTGTAGTTTTGCCTGCGCGTGTTTGGTTACTGCAGCGGTTTTTTCCCTGTGGCTTTTTTTTATTGGCCGCGGCGCGTTTCCGAACGTTCCTTTTGCTGCACCGCTCAGTCTGATTGGCTCTGGTGCGGCGCGGAGCAAGGAATGTTGGGAATTGAAGTTCCCCTTTTTTTTGCGTCCGGGGGGCTCCTGCCCCCCGGCCGAAAATTTCAACCTGACAGTTACCTGCGAACCCCGTTCGGGCGAGTGCACAGAGGCTCGGACGGGGCTAGTGGGGCCTGGTGCAACATCCTTTGTCACATTCCAACGGTTAACACACCATTTTATAGGTATAGATATTTAACTTTGCTTTTTAAATTTTTGTAATTTATATCCCATCATCCAACAAAAGACATTCAAGCTAGCTATCAGCAATAAAGTGAAGATTAAATTAACCAGACCTTGCAGTGCCACATTTGTTAGCACTGATATTATATTTTTATCAGCATTTTAACAATGCTAACAGCATAAGTGTAGTTTAAAAAAGTATGCATATCTGTGGTTGTGTTCACTATCCATGCTTGTTCCATGTCATTCTGCAGGAAGGGGCTCACAAAATTGAATGTATATCCAAAACATACAAACAAAAATAACTCCTAACAGAAAGCTAAATGTCAAGGATAGCGATCTAGATGAGCTTTCCCAAATATAAGAATTTTATGCTGTCAGTTTGTTAAATTTGTATTGCTTGTGATTTTTATTACATGATTCTATACATATGTCTGTATATTAAGATGTTGAAAACCGTCCAGAGTAGTGTTTGCACTAAGTTGGGCAGTATAAAAATGTCATAAATAAATATATCTAAAGGGTGGAACATTCAAGTCTGCACCTGCATTTTATAGTAGTATACTCAAGATAGGTCCTTATCATCTCACTCAGAGAGATGTAGGCCATAAGCACTTAAAGAACATTAAACTGAAGCAAAGTGACCTTGTGGTGGTGAATAGTCATCTGAATCAGTGTCGCTTTCACTACTGTCTTCTACTAAGAAGCTCGGATAGTTCCAGGACATGCTAAGGATGCCATCAGATTCATGAAGAAGAACATGTGCCAACATTCGGCCATGGCAGTCCATGACAATCACCTGACCATCAGCAGTGCCGAATAGGACCTGAGAAGAAACGATAATGCCACAGTTAGTAAAAAAAAAGTAGAAAATGAAAATGAAAAGTAGATCCATTATTATTATTTTTTGAGGAACAAAAGTGGTTGTCCACTTCCCAATTGTCATCTAGCAGCATGGCCCTTTCTATTGCCCTCTTCTACACCCATATTATGGTTCTGCCATGGTTAAAAGACCCCTCCCATACCAGATTCCTATAAAATAAAGAACCTTCTATGGGGGGGGGGGGGTGTGCTCACAGATATGCTTCCCCTGAAGTGATATGATCAGCTTACCGACAGTTCTGAATGTGAAGCCCAACTTGTAACATTTTTATATGGAACACAATTATTTGCTTAAATGGAAACACTATGAGTCATTTCACACAGAAGGTGACCCGATCACCATCTGTAAATAGATGGTTGTGGAACATGACAATGACATAATACTGAACCAATGAGTATCCAATCATTTGAGGACAAGCAGATGCCTATTCCTACAACAAAACTGGCAAAAATGTAATACAGATTAATTCAGGCTGAACCAGAACATGACAGACCAGGCAGGAAAGCAAAGTCAAAACCCTAAGCACAACTAATAAAGAAACATTTCCACTTACAATATCAAATCTGAATGGGTGAGTCAAGGCTTTTATGTTGTTTAAAAGAAAAATAATCAGAAAGCCAAGGTGCATGCTCCAAGATAAGAAAGGTTGTACCTATAGATATCTTCCCCTTTAAGCATGTTTTGTTCCCTGATGTATCAAACGGGCTATGAATTGCACATTTTCCACAGATTTTAGAAGACATATAGCATAAGCCAGGAGGAGAGCAAATGTTACTTTCCCAGTGACATACCAGGAAGAATAAATTGTGGCCTGTAACTATACTCACTATCTTTCTACTCCTGTTCTATTCCACTGACATCAATAGACCTCCCTTTCAAATGCATGTTTTACAGGAATAGTTTGCATTCACTTAAACTGCTAATTCATATCTGAATGTAGGCAAGAGCTTATTCAGACTATTTAAGGAATTGAAAGGGAAAGATCATTATCTTCCCTTATAGACACTGAAGTGTGCCTGCAGCATAAATCTAAATCTCACCACTGCAAAATAAGCAAGAAGTTAGTGTGACAATTACTTAACTAGACAGAGCAAAGAACCACCAACAATTTGATGTTTTTAATGATTAGAAGGAAAATCATTTGTATTTTGCTATGTTTTATGCAATAAATTGGACGTCCGTTAATTCAAAAGATTAAGGTAGTGCAATCCAATGCATACAAAGCTGAGTGTAAACCCTAATGAACAAAAGGACTTCCTTTTATGAAATATTGTGAGCCATAGAAATAAATTTTTATAAAAATAAGAGATAAAAAAATCCACTAGTTTACATCAATTACATGCAAGGTTTCTCAACCTTTGGGCATGAGCCACTTGCAGCCTGCGGCACCATTTCATATAGCCCCACCACCACCTCCACCACACCAGGAAGTGCCATGTGGTGGAGGAAGGGCAAAATAGCCATCCGGCCCCTGAAGCTGTCTGAGGGAAAGTGACCCGGCCCCCGGCTTTAAAATGTTGAGAACTCCTGAATTACAGGTCAAAGACTGCATCTATGTCTCTGCTGAGTCATCAAATCTTATAAGGTCATTAGCAATGATATGCTATTTTCCCCCTGATGAAAGGGTATTATCCCTGAAAGGCTTATTGGCTACCGGAAAAGCTTTGGAAATTTATTCTCAGAATCGAATTGTTCACTAATATACTACTTTATACACACAAGCATTGGACTTGATTGTTTATTGTTGTCAATTGTGGATATATAATTTTATTAACTCTGCCTATTGGCCTCGAACGGATTTCTTCTTCTTCTACTACATTACATTCCGTTCCACCCGATTTCCAATTTCACACAGTGGCTCACCATTTGCTAACATGATGTAACATGATGGAATTTCTTAACACTGGATACCAACTTGGCTGCAGCATTTTGGACCCACTGTAATTTCCTTCTCAAGGACAAAGGTAGCCCTTTATAGTGAGTATTGCAGTAGTCAATGCTTGAGACTACTAATGCATGAACAAGAGCTGTTAGGGACCATCTGTCCAGCTGCAGCTGGGTTATCTTCAGATGAAAAAATTGCAGGTTTGGTCACTGCAACAACTTGCCGTTCCAATTTGAGCACTGAATCAAAAATTAGCCCCAGATTGGAAACCAGGTCCTCAAAGGAAGAGCAACTCTATCTAAAGATGGAGCAAGCCCTCCCAAGTAGACAGAAGACCAGTCAAACAACAAGACTTCCATCTTGTTAAGATTCTGTTTCAATTTGTTTAGCCTTGTCCATTCCATTATTGAGGACAGGTAATTCTCCAGGCACCAGACTGCATCCACTGCAAAAGATGTAAAGGAGATACAGTGATACCTCATACAACGTCCAAACTTGGTTCCACACGTTTGGACTTTATACGGATTTGGACTTTGTAGGAGGCATGCAAAATCCTAGCTGCAATGCCTCATACAACGTCCAAATCATTGCCGCAATGCCTCATTTCCATAGAGATACATTGTACTGTAACATCACAGACTTCAGGGCAAAGTTAAGGAAACAGACAGGAAACTGACAGAACTTTAAGAAATCATGGTCTAAAGACTAAAAAAAACTTGTCAAACAACCCTGATTGTCCAAGAACCTGAAGAATGCTGCAAAAATCCCAGGAATGCTTCTAAAAATCCTGACGAAAAAATTCAAAAAAATCCAAAATCGTGCTCAAAACCACTCCTAAACACTCTTCGCCTCGTGCAAAACCCACAAGAGCAATGCACGCATGTGTCCTGCCTTTTATACTGCCCAGGCACAATGCAACCTGGGTAAACCCCAATGCCTCATACAACGTCGCACGACTTTGTATGAGGCAACTTTTTTCAAGGAATTAGGCGATATTTTATGAATCTGATGTTGTATGGAGCGGACTTTGTATGAGGTATTACTGTATAGAGTTGTGTGTCTTCTGCATGTTGATGACAATTAACTCCAAATCTCCAGATGACTCTTCTCTAAAGGCTGAACAGGTGTTAAATAAAACTGGGGAAATGATTGACTCCTGAGGAACTCCACCACAAAGCACCCATGGGAAAGAAACAACTTCCTCAAATTGAACCATGAGAGTGGCCATCGAAAAAGGAAAGGAGTCGCCATAAAATAATGCCTCAAATTCCTAAACCCAACAGCCTCTCTAAAGGAAACCATGGTTGATGGTATCAAATGTTGCTGAGAAATCCAGCACCAAAAAGGTTTAAGCCCCCTGGTTAGCTTCCCAGATAAGACCATCATCATCATGCAGCACAGTCAGTACAGTCTCAGTGCCATGGTGGGGCCTGAACCCAGACTGGAATGAATCAAGGCAATTGGTTTTATCCAATAATGCCTGCAGTTGGCCCATTACCACCCTTTCTGTACATAAATGGTATATTGATGACAGGCCACATTCAAATTTTCAGAAATGGGGTGAACAGTTGTTTCTTTTATTATTATTATCATTATTATTATTATTGATTTATTTGTACCCCGCCTTACTCGCACCAGTGCGACTCAAAGTGGCAAACCACAATAAATATATACATATTACAAATATAAGATAATGTCAGCATAATATAAATTCAAATAATAAACCGATTACAGATTAATACAGAAAAACAATATTAAGCAATGAAATGCCACACAATAACCCCCTCCCCGGGCCCGGTGTTGCTGGCTCTGGGGAGAGGCGGAAAGTCCTCGGCGGATACAGCAGCAACGGCAGGGTCAGCGTCCTTTTGAACCCTCCAGTCTGGGTGGGCTTGGAGGGGCGGAACAGCGACACACCTGCCTCTCATCCCCGGGCTGGTGTTGCTGGCTTTGGGGAGAGGTGGAAAATCCTCGGCGGAGCAGTCTTTGGCTATAGTTGCAAACTCCAACTTTCTCCTGGGCTGGCTGTAGGTTAGACAAAGCCTTGTTGTCCTGGCTTGAGGAAATATCAGAGCCTCCAGGCTCAGTGTCTCTGCTTGGCGTAGCTTCTAGAAACTGGACTCACTTTGTCCATGCAGTTGGATTCCAATACTTTGGAGAGTTTCAGACTCTAATTCCTCCAATAGAGGATTCAGCAAAGCAGTAGCAGAACATCAGGAGCTGAAGCATCCTGGCAGAAGCAGTCTAGCATACAAGCAGTTCAGCTAGCAAGCAGTTCGGCTAGCAGAGCAGTGTGGCATACAAGCCATTTGGCTAACAGCAATTTGGCTAGACAACAGGGCATATTAACAAAGAGCTGATAATTCTGAGGGTCCATACCAACATTGTTTCTTTGGAAGATTTTACCAGCCAAGATGGGCAAAGGTCTAGAGACGAAGTGGTGGTTGTGCAACATGCACATGCCTTGTCAACCTCATCAGATGTTACCAGTTCAAACTGATCCCACAACACACAACCAAACAATGGAATGGATGTGTCAACCTGGATGTCTCAATCTGGGCCTTATACATGATCCTAAACTACCCAGTTCATTTAATAATGGCAGGTAGCACGGTGTCTACAATTTAGATCTAATTTTGTTAGTGAACCTAAAGCTCAAAAATATATTAAGAGCATAGATGACCCAATCCCAAATACTCTGCACCGATCCATTCTATTGTCAGGTTGAATCAAAAACAATGAATAGTTTTATCCATTTAATTTATTAAAATTAGCCCTAGGAGGATAACAAAAATGTTCATATATTATGAGAGAAAGATGTGTAATTAACATAAAAACTACTAGTTTTGAAAAAATATATATCAAAATGTCTTATAACAGAAAGAATAACCTTGCTTAGAAGCCACCTCAGACATGTTTTTAATATGGTGTCTGCATCTACTAGGAAGCCAAAAGAAAATCAAACTGGCTTCTGAACAGACTTTGGTCAGATAACAACCACAAGTAAGGTATAAATATAGTATCTCAGATAAGGAGAATTAAGGGAGGAAAGGAGATAACATCTTAATTATGCAATGGCTAAATATCGTTATGTGCTACCTGTTTTACTGCTCTTATTTCTATTTCATATTTTTATACTTTTAGTATATTTTTGACATATTAAGAAAATTTTATAAGTAACTTAGCTTTTCAAGTGACTTTATAAAATTTTGAAACTAAGGAATTTAAATACCTCAAAAATACTGTCCCCTCATAATTCTTCTTAAGCACCGTTTACAATTTATTACAAGAGTTAAAGTTTTCTTCATATTATATTATAAATTACATTAAGTATTCTTCTGTAGTTGAAGAAGGTTAAAGCATATTTATTTTGATCATGCTTTTCCTTGAGCATATGAAGTTTGGAACTAAGGCTTTTGATTTTTGAACTATATATTCTCGTATACATCTCATATATAATATATATAATCTCACGATATGTACTGCACTTTGCTTACTAAATAAATAACAAAAAAGAATAATATTACCTGGACATTCAGTCTACTATGCTAAAAGCATAAAACTAAAAAAATATGCAGATCAAGGGAACTTTATTGAAGTCAAAGGGTAAAGATTATTTCCCTGGGGCACACTGCAATTTTAAGATACTATCAGCTGTGGAACACAGTGTTCTACGATTTCTCTGGAGGTCTACCACTCTTGAGTTAAGTTCAGAGCATCCTTCAAGTATTTTGACATTATGTCAGATCTACTCAACCATTCGACCTCAATTTAAAGCATTCCACATGAGATATGATTTCAAAAAAGCCAACTTTGAAAAGTTTAAAACAATGCTAGACACAGCTGTGCTTCAAATTGCTCCCCAATCAGAGAACTATGAACAATTTGCAACTTATATTTTGAAATGTTCTTCTGCCTCTATTCGAAGACATGCCCAATACTTAGGTTATATTGTACACTTCAAAGAAAACCATTTTAGTTAACATACAATAAAAGCTGAAAGAAATTTTATATCAAATATTTTTCATCTTCTTCAAGTGTTGTTGTGGTGGGCCCGGGGGATTAGGTCTCAAGAGGTTTCAAGGCGTCCCCAGACTTGGGGCACCCAAGCGGGGCAATCGCTCTAGGTTCAGTGGCCCACCTACCCCGAGAACACTCTTCCTCAGTCCACAGCTGCTGAAAATGGGGAAGATGGCACTTCTGCGCTTAAGGCAGGAATGTGGTACCAAGTATGGCAGCAAGGCTGAATAACAGTCTGTTATATTGCCACCTTCCCACACACACACACACACACACAGAGAGAGAGAGAGAGAGAGAGAGAGAGAGGACTTGGCCCTGGGAAACTGCCCTGCCCGAAGATAGCTTTTACCATCAAAGGCTGGGATGCCCCGGCAGATAATATTCCCAGGCCAATAATTGAAGCAGGTGGTCCTCCCTTCTGGATCACAGTGGCAACCTTATCTCCCTCAAAGTAAAAATGTCCCTTTGAGAAAGGTTGTGCCCTTGAGAAACTGTAGCCTTATAGCTTGGCTTTTCTTCGCTCCACAGACTTCTGGTTCAGATGGCCAAAGATGAGGCTTTCTCAATGTCTTTGAGGCTTTTTATTGAAGAATGATCCAAAAATATGCAGGATACACATCGAAGCAATAATCTATTCAACTCTAATTTAACAAATTAAGAAAATAAGAAAATAGCTAATTTCACTAAGAAAGCATTTCTTCTCTATGGACTTGAAAGCCCCCATCAGGATTTCAATATGGGTCCATGGTCTAGGTTCAAAATGACGTGGGCTATTGCCTTTTCCAAATGGTGTCCTCTGAACCCTCAAAATCTCGGGTTTAAATATATTTTCTGGGGGTCCTCACACCTTCCTCCAGAATGTTAAATATGTGAGATTACCTAATTGTTTTGACTAAATGTTGTCTATCCAAACAGATGTTTATGATGTAACCAAATTCTCAGGCATGAATTGACGTAACCTAATTCTCAGGTGTCTGTGCAAATGTTTGTTATCACCCTGACCCCAGATGTTTGAACAGATGTTTGAACAGATGTAAATGTCCCATGATCCACTTCTATGTGAATGTCACCTTTTCCCTCTCTCAAAGGTGATGGGTTATTGACTGATTGTAACCTTGGGAATCCCCGTTGTTATGTAAGTGTGGGCTCCCTCACAGGTATCTAAGTAACTGGCATTGCTACTTAGCAACCTAGATGCTTAGTGACGTGTTATTGTGTGGAATGTGTTTGGTATGCAGATGACATCAGTGTCTTCCTTATGAGTTAGCTATCCTCAAACCTACAGAGAATATACTATATGAATCTTAACACTTAATGTAAAGAAAATTAAAATATGAAATCATCCCTTGTGATTATCATGACAGTTGTATCCGATTCCGAATATTGGCTCTCATCATGGTGATCAGTTGTGAAGATTGTCCTGGGGACAATATAATGCAGTAGTCTTCCATTTGCCTTCCACATCGCAGTGTGACACCCATATCACTGATCCAATTCCAATCCCTTTCTGGTACTGAGCCCTTTGGCACACAAAGTCCTCATCAGCCTCAGGCCAGTATTGATGGACCTGCTGCCCTCCATCAAGATGGATTCAAGTGGGATTTAATCTACCTGGGAGCCATCACCATTCCCTGTGAACTTCACCACCTAAGGCTGTAAGTCCTCATGGTTGTAAAGTCACTTAACCGCCACCTGACAATTGGCGTTGAGTCACTGACAGTATGGTCTCCTCTATTACCTACCCTAAAATATTAGGGCATCTCTCCAGAGCAAACCTTGACCTAAAATATTTTCACCAAGAGAAAGCTGCTGCCAGAAATAACATACTTAGGAAACTAGTAGAGTCAAACTGGGGTGTGCACCCACCAGCCAAAATAATAACAGCTGTGTCCCTCTCCTATTCCACAGCAGAATATGCTAGTGCCATATGGTATAAATCAGCACATGTCATACAAGTGGATGTAACTCTTATGAATCCTTAGCTGCCTGAAACCTACCCTTCACTGAAAAAGTTGAAGACTTGATTAGCACTGTTATTCTGGAAATGCATCGACAGGTGCTAGCTAATAATGAATGAAATAAGGTAACCCAACACCAAACCCAACCACTTTATGAATAACAAACACCTAGAAATGGCTAAACTTGAGGAAGAATTTCTGCACACCTCTCAAGTTCTAAATATTAAACCAAAAGAGACTACAGTAAACTGTGGAGAACAAAAACAACACAACTTGTTGAAAGAATTAATGCTGACGAGTGTCTTCCACCAACTCTGGATTTTGGTTGGACCATTTGGAAGTCAATAAATGTCAAAGCAAATTAGGAATATCAGATAATAATCAGGTAAAATAAGGCTACTTAGATACAGGACAAAACCTCTGTGTATGTGGTGAAATTTAATCATTTATGCACATGCAATTTAAACTCTACCATGTGTAGATCTAGTAAACTGCCAAGATAATACTATTGAAATAGTTTGCTTTTGGTCAAATATAGTATAATTATTTTAACATTTTATTTTGTTTTGAATTTTGCATATATTTCATACACACGAATAATTTTAAATTGTAGAATGTTCTGATGTGAATAAAGAAAGCTTAAAATAGCTTTTAAAATGAAAGAGAAGGCATATCCTCAAAGTAGACTAAATTCTTTTTAACAAGATCTATTCATCATTTCACGGAGATTCATAAACACCAGGCAGCTGAGCAAAAAGCAAAGTGTTATCACCTTTCGTAATTTATAGTGATACAGAAGCAAGCAAGACTCAATAAAATATGTTTAAACATTCTAAATATAGAAAGAAAACCATGTATTCACTCCAAAAAGCGCAGCAATGGAATATAAAACATTCATGAAGCTCTTATCATAAGCAGCCGGAGATCATTAATTTTAAATGACAAGACTAAGACGAAAACCTGGAGCAATTCTAAAAATAGTCCAAAATATATGGTGCGGTGTTTTGTCTATACTGTATGTACAACAAGAGGCACACTGATTATACAACTGTAACTCTTCTTTAATTATTATCTGTGAACTTTCTGGATAATACTCTTATCTGTTATTAAAACACCATTACATAAACAATTTAACCACTTTCTCCATTCCACATAGCTTAGATGTATTGTCTAATTAGAGGTGCTTCTTTCAACTTGCTATTTGGTGTATCTATGTAAGTAATTATGTATCTATGTATGTATGTATCTATCTATGCATTCATGCATCTACTGTATATATCTCTATGTATGTACCTGCATACATCTTGTATTTGTATACCGCCCTATTGACCTAGGCCACTCAGGGTGATGAACATATACAGTATAATCAAAATGAGCATATAAAATGTAATCATAAGGTAAAATGCATGATAAATTTTGTCACATGACAAAAATAAACGACTTAAAGTATCAAACAGGACAACTATGAAACCAACCAAAATACTATATCATGGGTGTCTTGTAAGAAGGGACAAAATATTGTGAAATTACCCTCTATACAAATTGGTTTTCATGGATGTGCGGAATTCCTGGTGGGAGGGAGCCAGGCAAATGTAGATTGGAAGGGCATTCTACATTGGCGGAGCCACCACCAAGAAGGTCCAGTTCCTTGTCATAGCCTCCATCAAAGACATTGCAAGTAGATAAATAGGCACCACTTTTGTGGGAAAGGTAACAGAATTCCGTGCGCTCCAGCATCTAGTCATGCCTGCCACATGTCCATGGAAACATCTGCAGATGCAAACAGTGCTGGCTCTTTGGCTATAAACAGAGATTAGCACCAAACCCTAGAGTCAGATACAATTGGCTTTCGAGTAAGGGTGACCTTTACCTAATCAACCTGGCAGCTGCATTCTACCAATGAGAAAACTAGCATTGAGAGGGTCTTTTTGTCCAAGCAAATGAGATATTTGGTAAAGCTGGAAAAAGACAGCTTTACTCACTGCTGCAATTTGCATTTCCATGACCAAACATGGATCAAATATGACCCTTAGATTGCGTACCTGATCCCTAGGAGTAATCCCACCCAATTTAGGGACCAGCCCATCTAGTTGGGCAGACAGACCCTCCAACACCAGACCCTCTGTCTTACCAGGGTTCAGTTTCAACTTTTTAGCTTTGGTTCATTCTATTACCACGGCCAAACACTTGTCAAGGCATTGGACCAAATCCACTGCAGAAGATGAAGTGAAAAGGAAATCAATGGCTTCACATAGATGTTAAACAACAATGGAGAGATAACTGGAATATCCCTGTGGAACACCCCATTAGAGAATCTATGGAGTTGAAATAAACTCACCAAGTTGAATTGTCTGGGTCCAGCTGCCAAGAAAGCAACGAAACCACAGCAAAACAGTGCTTTGAACACCCAGCCCAGCCATCTGTCCCAAGAGGATATCGTGGTCAACAGTATCAAAAGCTGACAAGAAATCCAGGAGCACCAAGAGAGACAAGGTTCCCCAGTCTGCTTCCCAGAGAAGGTCATTGTGCAGCGCAACTAGTGTGGTTTTAGTACCATAACAAGGCCTGAAGCCTGACCTGGATGGATCCAAGCAGTTGGTTTTATCCAGGAACACTTGCAGCTAATCAGCCACAACCCTCTCAATGACCTTGCCCCAAAAAGGTATATTTGCTACTGGTCTATAATCAAATAATCTGTAGCTAAGTCTGGCTTTTTCAGGAGTGGGTGTATAACAGATAAAATAATAATATTTCTCACCCACTTTGCAGATTTTACTAGCCACGATGGGCAAGGATCATAAAGAAAGGTGGGGTGCATAGAAAGAGCCTCCTTGAAGATTGTGGCTACATTTTTGAACCACAATTGAGCATAGCCTGGGCAACGGCAACCTTGTTTTGCCAGCTAATCTTTCTCATACCAGATAAACTGGACATAAAATAAGAAGAATAAAGAGAGGTCATAAGTTTACAGCATGCAAGTGCCTGGTCTGCCTCCTCCAATGACACAAGCAGAAACTGCTTGCCTAAGTCTTGAACAGAAGATTCATTAGACACCTCAATTTGATTTACTGCATTAACTATGGAGTCAAAGTACTTTTGGGGGACTTTTACAAACTGAGGGTTAAAAAAACACCAAGGCCCTTGACTGTGTGAACCACAACAAGATGTGGCAATTAAAGAGATGGGAATACCAGAACACCTTATATGCCTCATGAGAAATCTGTACATGAGTCAAGAAGCAACAGTTAGGACAGAATACAGAATGACGGAGTGGTTTGGAATAGGAAAAGTAGTAAGACAAGGCTGCATTTTGTCACCCTGCTTATTCAACTTATACACAGAGCACATAATGTGCAATGCAAGGATGGAGGAATCACAATATGGGATCAAAATTGCTGGGAGAAACATCAACAATTTGAGATATGCAGATGATACCACCCTGATGGCAAAAAGTGAGGAAGACCTAAAGAAGCTCCTGATTAGGTTGAAAGAAGAGAGTGCAAAAGTTGGCCTGAGACTCAATATCAAGAAAACCAAGATAATTGCAACAGGCCCCATCAGTCCCTGTAAAATAGATGGGGAAGAAGTAAAAGCAGTGACAGATTTTACTTTCTTATGATCAAAAAAACACTGCAGATGGTGATTGCAGCCATGAAATAAAAAGGAGACTGATTCTTGGGAGACAAGCTATGAGAAACCTGGGGAACATAGTAAAAAGTAGAGACATCACCTTGCAAAACAAAAATTCGCATAGTCAAAGCAATGGTATTCCCGGTGGTAATGTATGATTATGAGAGCTGGACCATATTTATGGAAAGTTGAGCACCGAAGAATAGATGCCTTTGAGATGTGGTGTTGGAGGAGAATTTTGAGAGTCCCCTGGACAACGAGGAGAACAAATAGGTCAATCTTAGAAGAAATCAACCCTGACTGCTCCTTGGAAGGTCAAATAGTAAAGATGAAGATGAAGTACTTTGGACATCAAATGAGAAGAGAGAAAGCCTTGATGCTGGGAAAAGTGGAGGCCAAAAGAAGAAGGGGTCGGCCAAAGATGAGATGGCTAGATGGTATTGTAGAAACAATGGGCAGAGAGCTGGGAGGGTTGAGGAGGATGGTGGAGGAGAGAGGTGCCTGGAGGACAATGGTTCATAGGGTCGCAAGGGGGCAGAATCGACTGTGCGACTGAACAACAAAAAAAAAACTTTGTTTAAAAATTAGAGAAATAATCAGAAAAATATTCCCCATATTCTTTAGTGGGCACAAGATAGCTTTTGGAGTTAGTTTGTTTTTCACCTCTTAAAAATAATTGGTAGTTGGAGGAAGATGAAGGGTCAAAGGTGGCCCTAATAAGGACAGCATGCAGGCTACTGTTGCTTCAGAAGCTACCAGATTCTGTATGCCTCTGTAATTTGAACTTTCTAAATCCCATTTTCTTTAACATGACTCTCCAATTTGTCCGAATAAAATAATACATGCTGTGATTTCATCTGATTAAGTAGCTACTGTATCACATTCCTCTCTGGAATTCAGTCTTCTGTATGACAAGTCCAAAATGTTGTGTGGCAGTAGCCAAAGAGAGTAAATACAGCCATTTTTAAAATGTCATGGTTCCCTCAACAGCACCCCACAACATTTCAGCTACAAAAGCTTCAATGAACCCTCAGTTAATTAAAATGGGGTAAAAATTAAAGGAAACAAAGAAGCAAGGCAATGTTTCAACCAGTAAACATGATATTAAAAGCTCTACAGTGAATACATGTTAGCAATTAAGCAACACAACTGGGAGCCAGCAGATCTATGTTCTGAACATAGCACTCTCATTTAATTGTAGCCTGGTAGGCCACTGAAATCAATGAGAACTTTCCCATTAAGCTGCAATGAGATTTGAATTGGCTTATCCCAGAGACTTTTAAGAAAAGGATGCAATTGCTCTCTCTTTTCTCCTTAGCATCAAAATGAGCTGAGACGAAGATAATTAATTCCCTCTTCAAAGTGATAGTCGTTCCCTCAGATAGTTAAATTGTTAAGTGTTAGCATTATATTTCATTAACACATCTCTAATTCATTCAATGAGGACTGCTGTATTTGGTGTGGACGGCCTGATTTGCAACTTTTATAAAACAATACCTCAGAAAGATTGTCAGATCAAGGCCCCCAAATTCATTTAGCAATTCATCTGTGGTGGGGAGACTATTTTAACTAGCTGAAAACATTGTTTGCAAAGGACAATAATCTGTTTTGAACTTCACACCAAACTTCAAAAGTCTACCAAAGTCAATAAGAACTTTCTTATCAAGCAGCAATTAAATGTGAATTGGTTCATATCAGAGGGGGGTGAATAAAGCTTCTTGCAAAAATTTAAAAAATATATTTTATTTGTTTGTTTGTTTGAACTTATATCCCAACCTTCCCTACTCTGGGCAGAATATACAATTATGAAACAGAATCAACCCATGATACAAACCAAATTTTGAAATAAAACCAGGACACATTAGCTGACAATATGGTCAAGAGAGGCACAATTTACTCCCTGAGGGAAAGGATATCTGCAAATGCTTTCCCAAACAACTCTAACTCAAATTTTAAGAATCTTTTAAATGCCAGGAGGGAGGTGACTTTGTGCCCCCCTTGAGGTAAGGCCTTCCACAGAGTAGATGCCATAACTAAAATACTCAGCTTCTGGTTACTGATTTTCCAGCCTCTTTCAGTATAGATAGATGTAACTGCCAAATCTGTGAGGATAGAGGTCTATGTGGGTCATAGCCAGCACTCTGAACTGGGCCCATAAACAGAATGGGGGCCAGTGAGCCGTTTTAACAAGTAGCTTTTCCAACAATCTGGCTGAACCATCATGGGTAAGTAGAGGATTCTGAACATTTTTCAAAGGAAACCCTACACAGAGCACACCAGAGTGATCCAAAAAGGGTGTAAGATATTTGTCACTATAAGCAGATCATACAATCCAGGAATGGGCATATCTGGCAAAATAGCCTAAACTGCGTAAAATTCAAACACTCAGGACCACTGCCAATATCTTGCTATCTAGATTTCAGGGTAAATCCAGGAGTATACCCTAACTGGAAATATGCATCATCAAAGCAACTGATCATTCACACTGTAACACATAGTGGCTTCATATATTCATATGGATGATTGGCAGTACAGTAGAACCTCATATAACAAAAATAATTGGTTCCACGAGACACTTCATTATAAGATTTTTTGTTGTTGCATGATGCATGCATCGTACAGCGAAAATCCCTATGGGAAAAATCATACAACAAAATCTCTATGGCAAAAATCGTACAAAGAAAATTTTCGTTGTACAATTTTTCCCAAAGAGATTTTTGTTGTACGATGCACCCATTTGTTCCAAAATTCTCTTCATTGTATGATTTTTTCGTTGTATGATGCATTCGTTATACAAGGTTCCACTGCATATGCAAACATTCAATCTCTATTACCACTAGACATTTGTTTAGCCTGGAAAGTATACCTGCCACAGAGATGAACTTTAATCATAATCCTAACGCAGGAGTTCTCAACCTTTTTAAGCCGCGGGGAGGGGGGTGTTGTCACACTCTCTCAGACAGCTTCAGGGGTTGGATGGCCATTTTGCCCTTCCTCCACCACATGGCACTTCCTGGTGTGGTGGGCCACATGAAATGGCACCATGGATCACATCTAGCCAATGGGCTGCAAGTTGAGAATCCCTGTCCTAATCTTTCCCACTCCTATATGGAGCTGAGTGGTGTTGACTGAGTGGTGTTGACTATATGGAGCTGAGTGGTGTTGACTGAATGCATGGTTAAGCCTGAGAGGTGAATTATTTGCTTTCAGAGCAAAGTTACCTGTTGATCATCAGGAGTCCATATGCCACAGGTGATCTGACTCTCCAAATTAATCTCCGAAGACCAATGTCTCTGTCCACTGACTGACCCAACCAACACAAACCCATCTCTATAAGAGATAAGTGCTTGCGTTCCATCATGGCTCCATGTAAAGTCGCTCACCTTACCAAACGGAAAGAAAGAGAGACAGAAGATTAAAAATTATTCTAACCATGCCACTCAAAACAAATCCATTAGCAAACACAAGCCAATAGACTACAACGGACACCAATATTTTTAGAAGCTGTTAAGATGAGTTTGGAGCTTTAAAATCAACATCAGTGTCATGTTCTGGAACTTAAATTCCCAGAAGCTCTGATCAACAGGAGTGCTGACTTGGGCTTCTGGTAACTTGTATATTGTTGCGTACTGCTTTGAAATATGTACTGTTTAATCTTGAATTGGGTATTGTTTATTGCTTTGAAATTTGCATATTGCATTATAATGTTTATTATTGTATTATACTGATTTTGTTTTCTAACATTATGTTTATTATTGACTATTGATTATTGTATTGAATTTATTTTTCATGCTTCTTTATTATTGTATTGTATTCTGACGTATTATTTGTATCATATTTTAT
This sequence comes from Bradypodion ventrale, assembly GCA_035047345.1. Taxonomy (NCBI): domain Eukaryota; kingdom Metazoa; phylum Chordata; class Lepidosauria; order Squamata; family Chamaeleonidae; genus Bradypodion; species Bradypodion ventrale. Next base: position 92,907,301 of record JAWDJE010000001.1, read on the forward strand.
ATTGTTTGGCATTATTGTTGTAAACCACTTCGAGTTCCCTTTATGGGAAGGAAAGCGGTATAGAAGTCTAAACAACAACAATAATAATAATAAGTCCAAGAACACCAGAAGTACCAAGGTTTGCCATCACTGATCTAGACACACAGGTAAAATTGCTTGCATGATTGCAAAAGAGTTGAATGTTAATGAAATGAATAGGAGTGGAAGGATAGCAAAACTATCTCTTCACTTATAACTATAGTATCAAAGGTAGCACATGGGCTATATAAGACCCAAAATTTATATTGAGTATTCTCAAACTCTTTTCCTACTATTGATTTTGTGACAATTCACTCTATTTCTATTTGTGGCAAGCTATAGGAAAGATGCTTTACAAATACTTATTTCTATTGAAATATTTCACTTAACAATTTCATTTCCATGCTTTCCACCGGAAAATTGTTTTTCTTTTAAAGAAAGATTGGTAAAATTATCAAACTGAAAATAAAATGTAAAAACTAACCTGGGCTCCACGGTCATTAACAAGCTCCACAGACCATCTGCCTTCATACTGAATCCAAACAAATATTCCTCCATCTGCATCACAGGTTGCCAGCTTCTGGAATGGCTCATTCCATCTTACAAGCACAACCTAAGAATACCCCAGAAGAAAAGAAAAATTCCCATGATTTTATCCATGCCAATGTGTACTTTGCTATGTATAGTCAATCATCATCATAATCAATGTTCATGATTAAATTGTTAATAAGGGCTAGAAAATTAGAAATGTTCAGCAGGTGAGGTCTCTCAAGAACAGAACGTGTTTTTCAATGCAACTATCAAAAGCAATTGAGATTCTTTGTGGACACTACTGAAATCAAGAATGTACAAGTTCAATTTTTCTAACCAAAGAAAGAAAGACTCTAGTATATTGTTAGCTTTTCTCAGGGGGAGGGGAGACAACTGTACTCTCTAACGTCAAGTTACATTCAGTCGGTTTTTTATACAACATTAATTAAATTAAACACATATATCTAGCTGGCAGAATACAGTAGTAAGGTTAAAATGAGTCTGTATTTTACCCTCTTAGTCTTGTGACAAATCTGCCTTTTACTTATAGAGACCTATCGAGATATCTTAGAAGAGAAGGAGGGTTAGGAGCTCTTGATTTTTTTCAGAGCTTCCAGGACCACACCATTAACAGCTGATTAGACAATAAGTGATGCAATACAAAAAACACACTCAAATTCTATTACTTTATTTAAACCAAAATCTATGTTAGAAGAGGTTTGCTCGATCAAAACACAACACTCCCAGTCAAATCCTCTGTCTCTAGCTCTATGGAACACTCATAGGTAGGATATAATAGATAAGGCTTGAACAAACCTCTGTACATCCTATCCCCCATAAAGGCCAATAATAAGGAATGCAATTTGAGACATTACATTGCACCATTCCCCTTTTCCTGTTATGACACTAGATATTTTAGATAATCAAATGCACTTAGGGAAAACAAAGAGAAACAAAATTCGTTGTTGGCTGCTACTCATATCTGAGTACAGCAATACCTCACATAACGAGCACCTCGCTTAGTGATTAAATCACTTAACGAGCAGTATTACCCCCCCAAAAGGCCAGCCTCATTGAACGAGCAAAAACTCGCTTAACGAGTGGCCCTTGCAGAGAAGGGGGTGAAAAGCGAACAGTTATCTCGCTTGTGCTGGCGGATAAAGGCAGGAGAGAGCTTGCGTTCCAGTCTTTAGTACAAGACCCCAGGCATTAGCCCTGACAGAGAGGTTCCTCGTCAATGAGTTAGTCTCCCCTGCTTTTTCCTCCATCTCAAGAGAACTCCTTGCCCCCCCCCCTTTTCTCCCTTTTCTTGCCATTCTGCACTTAGTGTCTCAGGCAGAGAAGGGGGGGGGGAGCAAGGAGTTCTCTCGCCTACACTGGCGGAAAAAGCAGGGGAGACCAATTCATTGAAGAGAAACCTCTCCGTCAGGGCTAGTGCCGGGGGTCTTATACCAAAGACTGGAACGCAAGCTCTCTCCTGCCTTTATTCACCAGCGCAGGCAAGAGAACTGTTTGCTTTTCACTCCCTTCTCCCATTTTTTTGCCATTCCAGAGTTAGTGTCCCAGGTGGAGAAAGAGAAGGGGGTGAAAAGCGAACAGTTCTCTCGCCTGCGCTGGCGGATAAATGTTAGACAATTGCAATTTGCCATGTTTCCCTGTTAAAGTGTGTTTTATGTTCAGTTGCCTTTAAAGAGCACTTTACTATTGAGTTTTGAACGGGTACCCTGTAAAAGATTTTTTTTATTTTATTCTTGATATGTGATGTTTTAAAAGTTGAAGTTTGATTTTTGGAATTTTATTGTTTGATTTAACATGTTCCTGCATACTATTTATGCTGTTTAAGTGCACTTTATAAATAATTTTGAACAAAAAATAAATTGTGTGGTTTTTTTGTTGTTGGGGGGGGGGGGGCCTGAGGTCCAGAACGGAATTTTGGTTTTCAATGCATTCCTGTGGGGAAATTCGTTTCGCTTAAAGAGCAGCTCGTTTAAAGAGCAATCCTGTGGAACGCATTTTGCTCTTTAAGTGAGGTATTACTGTATACATTTTCCCCTAGAAATCATTTTTTACAAACAGGAAAAATGCCATTGGCGTGAATTTATTTAAGGTGGATCCCAGTTTGCATTAAGTGGCTGACACAATGTTATCACGGAGCCTTCTCCTATGAGATGACACATGCAGGATTTAACACCAGGACAGCAATGGACTGCCGCATCCTTGATAATATTAACAAGGTGCGCCTTCACAGCCAGTCCATCTGGCATGGCCTTTTCCGCCTCCATGACCATTGGGAATCAGAATAGTTAAATGGTTCTTCCTCTGCTCATTTTGCCATTGGGTCCAATATGATGGTTTCCAGTGGCATTTCCTCCATTGAGGGGACCATCACCCCACCTAAAGGGGCTCATCTGCCAGTAGCCATTGGCCCCTTTAGGGAGTCAGGATATTTACTGCCACCCAACACTCGTCGTTGAGTCACTGGCTGTACAGTCTACTGCACTACCATAGCAAGATGTCCAACCAGACAGCCCAAAACAAAATTAAAGCAGCAATTGCATGACTCTTGTAGTGCTCAATTTCAGCCACAACCAGAAATAATTGCATCTAGGCTTGAACAATTTATCTGCATAACTGCAGGAATTAATAATCATCGACAGACGTATGAATTGGCAAACCTACATACATTGTGTATGAAAACACATATAAGCCATATCTGTTATCACATATTGTGAGAAGAACTTTCTTTTGTCAGTTCTGAAACTAATCCTAGTCAATTTCACTAAAATGCAGTTCTACCAGCTGGCCTAATTATAAGTAATCACTGCATGAATCACTGTCTTGGAGCACCAAAACTTGTAACAATCTCAGTGATGTGCTATAACTTACTTATTCTGTCTGAATTTCTGCTGCTTAACATAGCAAGTCACTAGTAGAGTAGGCCCCTTGTATCAGTGAGGAACTGGGAAAGCAACTCCTGTATAAGTTCCACTCATTCAATAGGCTTACTCTAGTTGCTACTTCTATACAATTGGATTTCAGACTTTAAAAACATCCTTGTCTAATGAATATTTAAGACAGTATCTGCTAAGTAATATAAATGCATTCCCAAATGGGGCATCATTTCCAGAAAACATTGTTATGGTCTTAGCAAAGTATCCTGTCAATTATTTGAAATGTTACCGTTTTGGAGCAAAGCCTTTATGCTAATATTGCTCCCGGTGTCATGCATCAGCATTTTTGCCTGTAATGCGGAAAGTATGAAGATATATATCTCATTGCACTGACAGTTTCTTCCTGCAGTTTTAGGTATAGTTAGTAAGGGCATTCTTGCCTCATAGCTAGCAGTGTTAAACAATTATCAAGGAAGAGCACTGCGTGTGTTTACATGCTGCCTGTGTTTACATAACATTTCTCTTCCTCTAGGTAAGGTAAGGTCTCCCTTGCTCGAAAGCTGGTTGTATCTGACTTTACGGGGTGGTGCTCATCTCTGTTTACAGCCAAATAGCCAGCAACATCTGCATTTGCAGACATTTTCGTGGTTATGTGGTAGGCATGACTAGATGCTGGAGCGCACAGAACACTATTACTTTTTCTGCCAAAGCGATACCTATTTATCTACTTTCAATTTCTTTGCTTTCGAACAGCTAGGCTGGCAGTAGCTGGGACTGAGATGGGAGCTCACTCAGTTGTACAGTACTCAAGTCTCGAACTGCTGACCTGCCGACTTTCTGGTCGTCAAGTTCAGTGTCTTAACTAATAAGCCACCGCAGTCCCATTTCTTTCCCTCTACCTACATAATGGACCCTTTTCAGTCAGGATTTAGGCCCGGATATGGTACTGAGACTGCATTGGTCACACTCATGGATTATCTCTAGTGGGAGCGGGACAGAGGTAACCCATCCATCCTTGCTCTTCTTGACCTCTCAGCAGCATTTGATACCGTCGACCATGGTATCCTTCTGGATCGGCTCTGAGGGTTGGGGATACAGGGCATGGTGTGGTCCTGGTTTTCCTCCTTCCTGAGGGGCTGAACCCAGTCAGTGTGGCTGGGTAGCGAGAGGTCCAGCCTGAGGCCTCTCACATGTGGTGTGTTGCAGGGCTTGGTACTCTTGCCCCTCCTGTTCAACATCTACATGAAGCCACTGGGTGAGATCATCCATTCCCACAGGGTGCTGAAAAAATGCAGCAAAAACATAGTGAAAAATTGACAAAATGCAGCAAAAAAATCCCCCCCCCCCGGCCACAGGAAGCGGTGGAGGCTGCAAGCGCGATCAAAAAACTGATATGATTGCACCCACTGTCGCCGTGTTTTGGGCACTTCCGGTGGTGGGGGAGATTCCGGCGGTGCCTTGGTGGCCACCGCAGGCTGAATTAATTAGTGCCATGAGCCAGATATGGCCCACGGGCCATAGGTTGGGAACCCCTGGCCTAGACCCTCCCAGACATTATAGCTCTGAAATATAGTATAGCACATTAGGAGTTTAACTGAAGAAACAGTTTAGAACAATTGGGGGGGGGGAGTAAAAGGAAGGAGTTAAGAGACAGGAAAAAAGCAGAAAAAATTGCCAGAGTGAAAGGGAGACATGAAGTAACAGGGGAATTAATATAAAGAGTATGTATTAACTGAGGCTAGGTCAAGCATAAGTCTTATAATAGATAAGTGTTATTTCTTGAGCCTTTATCATTGTTCTTTACTTTATCATTGTTTTATCTGATTTATGCATTTCTATACTTGGTACACCATGCGATAAAGGAATAAATGTTATTATTTTAATTTTAAAGTTAATAGGTATTCTTACACATACTTTTATATGAATTAATATTCTCTGTTCCAAAAGGAGGGTTGGGGTTTCATTAATCTTTTTGAGCTATATAATGTCAGATTCCTAAGAAACATTTTTCTTTTTATATACTGTACTAGCATAGGTTGCCCGGTGTTGCCGGGCTGTTATAAATTGTGTTTTGCTTTTTCTGGGGGGTTTTGTTTTAGAGTTAAAAATCAACAGAGGATGCTATAAATAAATGTATTTTATTTATGTAACATATGTTTGTTATTTGTGTAAACTTTTGATGTATTGTTATTTGTTTGGCTTGTTTTTACTCTTGTTGCCTCTAGGTGGGGCTTCATTGTTTTTGCGTTGTTTTTACTATTCTGCCCTGCAGGTGGGGCTATTAGTGGTTTTGTTTTCATTTCACATGTTTTTTCTCTCCTGGTCTCTAGGTGGGGCCTTTTCCGGTAAGTAGTCTTTTTTTCTTCATTTCCGTTCCGATCTCGTAGAGGGAGGACGTGCTGGTGAATTCTCTGGTTTTCTTTCTTCTGGGGTTTTTCTTTGTTTTGTTTTTGTGGTGGTGGGCTGGGAAATGTTTCTATTTGTTCTTTTTTGTTTTGGTTGGGTTTTAGATTTGTGTAATTGGTTTGTTTATTTCTGGTGTTGTTAATTTTTGTTATTTCGTTGTTATTTATTTGTGTAATTTGTGGTAGTTGTGTTGTTAAAATTAGGTATTTTCGTGTTGTAGTTAGGTGTTTTGTCTGTGCTTTTGTGGTACTGTAGATGTTTTTGTGTATTTTGTAGTTTACTTTTTTGTTTATCAATGGTTTTTAAAAATTATTTATTTATTTATTTTTATTAATTTTGGTGTTTGTTGTTGGTGTGTAGGTTTGCATGAAGAACAGGCAGCCTGTCGGTTCCTCTTTTCCCCATTGCTGCTTCGAATTTTGGTTTCAATGCAGCAATGGGGGAAAGGAGGAGCCGGCAGTCAGCCCGTTCTTCCCCTGGCTGGTAAGGTTCGTTAGGTAGGTCGGGGGAGAAGGAGGCAGAGAAGAGCTATCTGCCTGACGATGGTTCTCTCCTCTCTGTCTCCTTTCTCTCCTGGCTTACCTAAACGGAGATCGGCAGGCAGCGATCCGTAAGGGGTGGTGCTCTTCCTTGAGGATTGCTGGCTGCTGCTTTTGTATTACCTCTGTCGGGAGTACAAAGGCAGCAGCCAGTCATCCGCCAGGGAGGGTGCTTCACCTGACGAACTGCTGCCTGTTTTTGGTGTTTTTTTCCACCCCGGCTCAACTTTCCTTGAGGCCGGCGGTGGTCTCGCAATGTCTTCGGCAGGGTAGCGTGGAGGAGAGGGAGTCCCTCTTCTCCCCGTTGCTCTGGGAAAGAAGGCTGACGGGTGTCTTGTGGTGGAGTTTTGTGGCTTTTTGTTTTGCAAGGCTGTGAGGCGCTGCGTCTGCCTGCTGGGGACTTGCGCTCCAGTTGCATTTTGTAATTTTATTTTTCGCGTGCTGGCTTTCTCAGCGTTCTGCGTGCTCATGGTGCGCAGGACGCTGGGACTTGTAGTTTTGCGTTTTTGGTTTACGTTCGTGCGGCGGTTTTTTCCCTGTGGCTTGATTTTAATTGGCCGCGCCGCGTTTCCCAACATTCTTTTTCCTCGTGCCTCTCAGCCTGATTGGCTGTGGCGCGGCGCAGGGAAGTAAAGTTCTTTTCCTTTTTTCGCGTTCGTGGGGCTCTTGCCCCACTGGTGCCTTTCTCAACCCTGCAGTAACCTCCAGACCAGGTTCGGACGAGTGCAGGAGGGTCGGTACGGGATAGGATGGACGGGTGCAGAAATGTATAGCAAGTTCCAATGGTTAACCCTTGGATTTATATGTATAGATATAAATGTTAGATACTGTCCATATTTTAATTGCAACTTATAGACAGAGAAATTGTCTGGAAAGGAGTTATTTATAGAGGAGGTTTCTGGATGATGTGTAACGGAAGAAATATTGATAGACAAATTATGTTTTGAAAGGTATGCACAATAAAGAAAGGGAAAAGAATGTTCCAGAAAGTTTGTGGGTTAGGACTGAAGCTGATGCACTTAAAGCAGATGAGCATTTCTTAGTCAATTCTTTGTTAAATTTTCAACATGAGTTTTTCATTTTAGAGAGGAGGAAAATGTTTTAGATAATACTAATTTAACTTCCTTTTAAGCAAGACTTCCACAATAAAAGATGTATTCACTGTACATTAATTTTGTTAAATAAAGAACTATTTCAAACCATATGACTAGTTCAAAAAGTTTAAAAATTCAAATTATGAAATAAAGGATGTGTACAGTAGTTTCTCTCAATTCACTAATAGCATATTTATCTTCAACAACTTGTACTTTGAAGCATTTAAATGCCAGACAACAGTTGCAGTGTATAGTATTTCTAAATGTACATACAAGATGTATATACTGTATTATCACTTCTTCATTTACAGTGGGAAAGCTTAGAATATTTAATACCCAAGGCAGAAAATGAAAATGGTGGTATAACCCACTTCGAAATATCATTAAATGTGACGAACAGCACAGAACTGAATAAATAATCCACTTGCTATCTTTTAATGGTCCTACTAAATGTTAAATCTGTAGCTAGAGGTTATTGATTTCATACTGCTGAATGGTTTAGCTTAAAGGTAATTTTAAAGAATAATATTATTGTGGTATTTAAAAAGTTCCACTGTTATGCTGCACGTGATTGCAACTACAACATTTCAGATTAATTACTGCCAGTTTCCAACATGCCAAAATGATGTAACATGGGATATGTGAGAAAAAGAACAAAACCAGGGTGCCCAAACTACAGCCTGGGGCCAGTTCCAGGCCCCAACACCAATTCATCCAGCCCACAAAGCCCTGGTTGCTCCTGGAAGCAGAAGTAAAATGTGACAGCACTGGCACATTTTACTTCCACTTCCAGGAGTAACGAGGGCTTTGTGGGCTGGATGAATTGGTGTTGGGGGCCGCATCCAGCCCCGGGTCATAGTGACCAGCTTCCTGAACCACGTGACCGGCCAATGGCCTGAAAAGTTTGGGCACCCCTATTCTAAACCTTCAAGCCCACCAATGGATCATTTTTCTTGCTTCCAAGGAATCATTAATATATAAATCAAGGGTGTCCAAATTACGGCCCGTGGTGCCAAATCATCCAGCCCGCACCACCCTTACCGCTACCGGAAATGGAAGTAAAATGTGCCCATGCATGTGCAAAATGCTGCCATAAATGGACCCGCAGCTGTCATAAATGTGTTTACAACAGCCGTGGACAATTTTACTACAGGAGGAACCACATGACCGGCCCACTCAATCATGTGACCGGCCCATGGCATGAAAAGTTTGGGGATCCCTGATATAAATGTTCAGCAAACTGACAGGAATGTACATCCTTATCCACTTTGGGGATCTCTTGGAGAGGACCACTGAACTAGTAAGTAAGTGCAAAATCAGGATTGACACCTTTTGTTAAATTCTGCCAAGATACGCTTCCTTACCGAGGTAAGCTTCTCTTGGGTTCCTCTATTTAATAAATATCTAACAAGAACCAACCTCATTCTTTAAAGCAGCCAGGGCTCAAACCCCACTCTCCAGGCAAGCTGGGATGTCTCTATTAGGCTCAGTTTCTGGCCACCTCCTGACTATAGCCAGGTGGTGCCCCAGAGGTCCTAAAATAAACCAGAATTAAGAGGTCAATAGCAAGACATTTCCTTCTAGGAAGGGTTGGATATAGAACTGACTCGTATCATATAGTCCAAGCCTGCTTGTCAGAGTCTCCTTTGGGTTGTCCAACTCACAGCCTCATGTGGCCCTCCATCGCCACAACTGTGAGATGGATCTTTTCCCAGAAACCACCTTGCCCAGCTGTGTACCTTCCAGATGAGAGCAAGATTAGAGAAGGTTGTAGCTCCCACCCACAAAGGGTGGTGTATGCTCTCCATTCCTGTTGGGTGCCTGGGTATCTTCCTGTCATTTTGGATCATAATCTTCTTCTCACTTCCCACCTCGGGCCCCACTTTCATGCCTTTTCTCCCCTTGCTCTTGTCTCTGCCATTGTCTCCATTTCTTCTATGCTCATTTTGCCTCCTCTACATCCTTTCTACTTCATTCACATCTTCACATTCACACTGACTGCTGCAGGCAGAAACTAGACATCTGGCTGAGTAGCACCGGTAGCAATGGAAATCGTGGTGGCAAGACCGCAAACCTTATCACAAAATGAAAAGGAAGGGCAAGCAGAGTGCCAAGGGACCTTAGAATACCAGTCCCTTGAAACTGCAGGAAATCACCTTTCTAGTCTTTAATATCACAATTGTTCAGATACCTGGTATGAGCGAAAGAATTTCCCCAAAAGAAATGTTAATCTAATTCAGCTCTAAATTATATCCCTTCCATTTGATAATGAAAGTCATCTTCTATTTTACTAGGAACAGACTAAAACGCTGTCTAAATACCTAATCACTTTCAGTTCACATGCACTAACTTGGTTTTTCGAATTGGCTAAACCTATTTGAACGCGAGATCAATGTTTATTAATTCTTGCTGACTTCTCCGATTGAAAAATCCTCTGCTTCCATGTAAAAGCAAATCATACTCTTACAGCCAACAAAAACAACACATACATTATCTTCTGGGCATCACATTCAGCAATTAAATGAATGGCAGCAGGGATATAGGTTAATGACCATAATCCTTCCGAACTACTGGAAGCAAAGGAACAAAAACAGTCATTGACAACTTTAACTGAGAACAACAGTTACACACAAAGAAAATACAGATACAAACCCTGAAGGCCACACTGGACAGTGGCCTCCAGCTGAACTCACAGTTCAAACACAGCTACATCCTATGTTTATAGTTTTACTTTGAGAAGATGAATTATTCTGCCAATTACTGTCTTCTCCAGCAGATAACAAATTATGTACATACTATATCATCATGGGAAAGTAAGGGTTTTAAAACTAAGTGCTGCAACTAAAACATGTCTTATGTAATATTTGATTAAAGCAGTGATGGCGAACCTTTTAGAGACCGGGTGCCCAAACTGCAACCCAAAACCCACTTATTTGTCACAAAGTGCCAACACAGCAACAAGGGAGGAAGGAAATGTTCCCATTGGGCTGCTGGGCAGAGGGGCGAGGTGAACTCTGTGCTGAGGGGAGGCAGGAAGCGTTCCCATTGGGCTGCTGGGTAGAGAGGCGGGGCAAACTCTGTGCTGGGGTTGACTCCATGGGTACCCACAGAGAGGGCTCTTAGTGCCACCTCTGGCACGTGTGCCATAGGTTCGCCACCACTGGATTAGAGGGCTTTAAAAATAATCCTGTCATTTCACCCCTTTCCTTTTATCTCAAGTTTTTCTCTCCCCTTCCCCTGTACACATTTTTAAAAGCGCACAATAAAAGGAAATTAATTTGATCTATATGATGTGGAACTTACTACTCGTTGCCATTAGGCTGAACATTACTCTTCTTTCAATTAACATTCATCCTCATAAATAACCAGGGAAATGAGTAAGGCACACCAATGTATAGCACACCAATATCTTTCCTATGGTCCTTTGGGAATTATTAAAATTTCACATTTGATTAATAAGTGACCACTGAGATAATCATAGTATCAAGAAGCGAATGGAATAAGAGGTCAGAGAAAGCCACATTTAATTAAAATTGCAAAGGACAGAACAAAAGATTTCCTGTTGCTTCCCAGATCTCTTTTTATCCAATCTGCTACCTGGTAAGAGCTCTATCTCTTTTAAGAAGCAGCTGTCCTGCTTGATAATCCTTTCTATAAAGGCAATATGTCAAGTTACAATCTCTAGAGCTTCATGTTGAAGCTCAAGGGTAGGCGATCCTGGCCATGTGGTTTGACTTCAGCTCTAAAACAGCTAATGGCAAAGGCTAATGTGAGTTGCTGTTCAAGAATACAGTACAGTGGTACTTCATACAACGATTTTAATACGTTCCATGGGGCTCGTTGTTGTACGAAACAATTCATTTAATTTAATAGATTTATATACCGCCCTATCCAAAGGACTTTGGGCGGTGTACACGAAGACCAATATACAGGTAAAACATTTTTTAAAAAACCATAAAAACATAACAATATTACTCTCCCCCCCCCCAGCTGTGACTTCTATTATTTAAAAACAAATATAAAATCTAAAAAACCTTTAAAATTAATTACAAGAGGAGGAAGCCTCAGACAAGCAAAAAAGGGGAGCTTGTTGACAATCCCGGCCCCCAGACCTACCCCCAGACCTACCTCCAACTACGTCTTCAATTCTTTCCTAAATGGTAGCAACTGGGTCTGGAAGCGTAGTTCTACTGGGAGAAGGTTCCATAGTGTGGGGGCTATGACCGAGAAGGCCCTTTTCCTTGTGCTGGAGAGGCTAGCCTCCCCAACAGATGGCACCTGAAGGGTGCCCTCTCGGTTTGCTCTTGTGGGACAGGTTGATGTCCTAGGGATGATACGGTCCCTGAGGTATCCTGGTCCGTTACCATGAAGGGCTTTAAAGGTGACAACCAACACCTTGAACTGCATCTGGAGACATATAGGCAGCTAGTGCAGCTCCCACAGCAGTGGCGAGATGCGGGTGAAACGACTACACCCCACCACCGTGTGGGCTGCCGCATTGTGGACCAACTGCAGTCTCCGAATGGTCATCAAGGGCAGCCCCATGTAGAGTGCATTACAATAGTCCAAACGGGAGGTGACCAGGGCCTAGGTGACCATGAGCAGGGCCTCCCGTCCAGGAGTGGGCACAATTGATTAATAACACGCACTTGCCCAAAGGCCCTCCTGGCCACGGCCATAACCTGCTCCTGGAGCAGAAGCCGCGAGTCCAAGAGGACCCCCAGGTTGCGCACCGGGTCGGATTGGGGCAACGGTGCCCCATCCCAAACCAGCGGTGATAACTCTTTATGAGGACCGGGTCCCCTCACCCACAGCCACTCAGTCTTGCTGGGATTCAGCTGTAGCCCATTGTCCCCCATCCAGACCCTAACCACCTCCAGGCAACTGCATTACTGGGATCACCACGGGCAGAGATATACAACTGAGTATCATCAGCATACTGATGATATCTCACCCAGCGGTTTCATGTAGATGTTAAAGAGCAGGGGCGAGAGGACTGAGCCCTGAGGCACCCCACATGTGAGCTGCCTTGGACTCGACACCACCACCACCACCCATCCACACCGACTGGGTCCAGCCACTCAAGAAGGAGAACCAGGACAACACAGTGCCCCGGATCCACAACCCCTGTAGCCAGTCCAGAAGGATACTGTGGTCGACAGTATCGAATACCACTGAGAGGTCAAGAAGAGCGAGAATGGAGGGATACCCTCCATCTTGCTCTCGCCAGAGATCATCAAACAGCACGACCAATGCAGTCTCTGTACCATGACCCAGCCTGAAGCCTGACTAGAAAGGGTCTAGATAATCTGCTTCTTCCAGGCCCCCCTGGAGATGCCGCACCACCGCTTTCTCGACAACCTTCCCCAAAAAGGGGAGGTTTGAGACAGGGCGGAAATTAGATGGTATATTCGGATCAAGCGATGGTTTTTTTAGGAGGGGGCGCACCATTGCATGTTTAAGTTGTGGTGGGAATACCCCCACAATGCATGCATTGTATAGCGATTTCCCCTATGGGATGTATAGGACAACGATTTTTTTTCTAAATGGTTTTTCACATTGAAAAATTGTACGATTTTTCCATAGGGAAAATTGTTATGCGGGACGCCATTTCCCCCCCAAAACCTAATTGTTATGCGATTTCGTTGCTGTACGAAGTGATTGTTGTATGAAGTTCCACTGTATTGGAAATGTCATACATTTTCTATTCCTGCTTTAAAACTTTCAAAGGACAGAAAGGGATATAATAGACTTGGGTTATATTTAGCTGTTTTCCTGGCCTTTTCATTTGTCTCCTCTCACCTGCAGCAGAAAACAACAATAAAGGCATAATATGCAGCGGATGGCAGGGAACGGGGACAAAAGGACTGTGCCAAGAAAGTTTCAAGGAGACACTCAAGTTCGGTTCCCCCAATCTGGTGTCCTGTGGGTGTTATGGACAGCAAATCCCAGCATTTCTGACCAATAGGTATGCTGGCTAAGGCTAATGAACATCGAAGTCCAAACCATCTTGAAGTCAACAGGCCAGGGACAATTAGTCTAGCTATTTAATTTCCCCCTACTTTATTTGTTCAAGCTACGATATGAATCTGCATTCTACAGGAATGTAAGATGTTACCAATGTAGCATTTCTACCACATTTCCCTGAAGCATCCCTAGGAGATTTTTGTGACATACGAAGAGCTGAAAAGTGGAGCACATTACAAATAAATCTTCACATTTAGAGAAGCAAAACCATATCTTGCCTTTCAGGGTGCTAAATTCCTTCTTTCTCTTCCCCTCAAGGCAAATGGCTGCTGACTTTCATTAAATCAGAAACTAAGATAAGGAAAACCAAGGTTCTCTAAGATATTCTGACAGAAAGCATTATTGTTTTACTGAAAGGAAATGCTTTAAACGGTGTTGTTGTTTTTTAAAAAATATTGACCAAATCTAACTGTCCTAACCATTTTGGACAGAATCCTGTTGATATCACATAACAAAAACCAGAAAGTAACAAGTGACATGTGCAATCTTTTTGGCTATGCATTGCATGCTCAAACATTCTGGGGTGCACAACTGGTTACACACCTAAATGGCTAGGCCAAAATACTTGCCCAATTGCCCTTATGTGAGGTGTATTTTTGACTTATCATTTTGGTCCCAGTTAATGGGACTGAGGTAAATACAGACTCAACACGTCTTATTTGTTCAACATTTCTGCTTTACTTGGGGCTAACTACAGGATTTGGCTCAATATCATTGTTATTTTTGTTTTGTGTGTTAGAATGCCTAATTTAATAGCAATAGCAATTACACTTATATACCGCCCCACAGCACTTAGTGCACTCTCTGGGTAGTTCACAAGTTAATTAGCATTTTGCCCCAACATGTTGGATACTCATTTTACCAACCTCAGAAGGATGGAAGGCTGAGTCAACCTTTTAGCTGCAGTATAGCAGTTTAACCACTGCGCCACCAGGCAAAAGCCATATTTCTAAAGTACTGTATACAACTAAAAAAAAATATTAGTGAGAAGGCTGCTAGGAAAAATCCTCTAAATATATAGACTAACATATCAGTAATATAGACAACATACACTTCAGGCTGCTCTTTCCATGTTTAGTGTCATGTACCTCCACACAGGGACTAAAGTGGCTCAAGTGGTTAAAATGCTGAACTTGAAGACTAGAAGGTTGGAGTTCGATACCTGAGTACTGCATGACAGCGTGAGCGTCTCTCTGTCTCAGCTCCTTGCAACCTAGCAGTTCGAAAGCAAGAAACTGCAAGTAGATAAATAGGTACCACTTCAGTGGGAAGGTAAACAGCGTTCCGTGCACTCCAGTATTGGGGCAAGCATGCCACATGTCCACGGAAACATCTGCAGATGCAGACAGCACTAGCTCTTTGGCTATAAACAGAGATCAGCACTGAACTGAGTGACTTTCAAGCAAGGGCAACCTTTACCATTACCTGAACACATAGCGAGGTGGTTTCTGGAAGCACTTCATTGATACCATAGATAAGGACAAACAGGATGAAATTTAATCCAGGCAAAACAATGGATCAATGAATGGGTAGAACAATGCTGAGTTTGAAGGAGATATGCAATTGTTACTGCATAAAACTTAACTGAAACAGGCTCAGAACTATCCAGGTCCCATACTGTTCTCTCTAGTGTGTTCTCTGCTATTCCAAAAGATAAGAACTTAAACCAATGGATGTGAATTACATCTGCATTCATTTTTATTTTTGTTAACTTGTTTATTTATTTATTTTTTGCACATATATCCAATAAGTTAGGTAAATATCAATTTTCAAATTTTTTGATAAGCTCAAGGAGTGTTCTATTGTGATACTGCCAAAAACTAATGCTAAAACAGAAATAACCGATCAATGAAAACAAACAATAAAACATGCTACTGAAATCAGTGTAGGGATCCAAATTAAGCGGTCATATAAGAAAAAAAGATGGATCTATATTGTAAGAGTTTGACAAACAGAGAGTTCCTTATTATAACATTCTTTTCCAGTTATATGCAGTTTTAACCTAGTTCATCAATTATATAGCATTACAGCTATGGCATTCATAACCTGAAAATATCTGGAATGGATATTATACCTATATTTTGTTTCTATAATCAGATTTTGAATGAATCTCCTTAGTCTACATTTTTGTAAGAGTTCAACAAAGCATGTCCAAGATTGCTTTTTAATATTTCAATTCCCCCACTCCCAATAATTTTCAGTGGTTGTGTGAGGCAGTTGAACTGGTACGTTTTCTTTATAATTAAAGGTCTTTGCCGGAAAATAAATGAATACAAAGTCAACACATAAAATATTAAATATAATCAGCAGGGAGTCATAATCCTTTACACATTTTTAACAGTTCATTATCAACCACATAATAATTTATTCTCATTAAAATAATAAAGAGTAAAGATTATAACCTACCAGGTTATTTTTAATATAGTCAGTGGTGGGATTCAATTTTTTTTACTACCTACTCTGTGGGCATGATATGGTGGGCATGGCAAATTGTATTACAAAAATGTTTGCAGGCGCACCCCCCCAATAATGGACTCAGAGACAAATGAAAGTGGATAACGGCATTGGGCCACATTTATTGATTCATGCCCTAGTCCGAATTATAAATTTCTATTGGTAAAACGACCAATCATAATTCTTAAGGCAAGCAGGCCGAAGTAACACTGGTAAGGTACCACCCAAAATTGCCAACGGCAATTGTTACAATGTATCTATTTGTATCAATTTGTTTGTTGACAACAAACAAATTGTTGACCGTAGTCAATATCTACCTAATGACCCCACCCTCTGACGTGTATCCGTAAAATCAGGGGGTGATTCCAGCTGTCTAGTGGTAACCATCACCCCCTCGCCTGGTTCGTCGTTGACCGGACAACGTTTAAACAACTTATGCCTATCTAGTGTTGTCCAGTCAATTGCGAACCTGCCGGATACCTGTGGGTCATAAATGTTTACCTTACCAGTGCTACCCGCCACCCGGAGAGGCTTCAATAAAGGCTCGACGCCCCCCCCCCCCAAGACCGTCAGCTCGGTCGACAGGCCTGCTCGCCAATCACTCAGCAGGAGGTCCATACCTCCTCGCGACAGATGGACCCCATCCCCTGCATAAAGCCCATAATTTTGCAGACTAATGGCCGGATGAGGACTGACCCGCCCCCAGCCCTTGGTCGAAAGGAATCGGGCCACCGCCCTGTTCACCATGCGCCTAGCGCGGTCCAAGGCCTGGAGGTCAAGGCCTCCCCTATAAGCGTGCCGTGGGACCATATCTGACCAAACAAGGGTTGTGGCGGGCCATACGTAATGCAAGTAGGCGAGGTCACTGCAAATCGCATGCTTCAGCGATAAGCCAGTAACCTGTCCCAAATCATTACCCCCAAGATGTATGATCAGGATGTCGGGCGGGTCAGCGTTCCTTGCCGAAAAAAGGAATGGCAAGAGCTCCCGCCACAACATACCGGGCTTACCGTACCATGTGAGACTTGCGTATGCACCGAGTCCCAATCGGGGTCCCCAATCTGTCGCCGCAGCGTAACGCGCTGCCCTGTGCACGTAGCTATGGCCCACCAGCCATACTGTCACCGGTGTGATACGACACCCAGGGTCTGTCAAGGAAAAAACAGGGAAGGAAGAGATATGTGGTGACTAAAAAACGGTACTCACGGTGGGAGTGGGCAAACATAAAACTGGAAACACTGCGAGCCCCACCTCCCCATGCTGCGTATGTCAGCCCCGGAGTACCCATAAGCAGCCGCAGTAGAGGCCGCCCCAATTCTAAACGAATGGGTGCCGTAACGGGCCCCAGGGAGGCCCACACTAGCCAGTGCCTTCCCAGTCACCTTCCAAAATTGAAATTTAGTGAGGGGAGACCCATCTTGGTGACAGAAAAACGGGCCATGGTGCGTGCCACGCAGTGCAAGGAACTCCTGTAGGGCACCAACCGGACAGATGTCTGCCAAGGAACATCGTAGCAGTCTTACACCACTGCCTACGCCGTGCTGATCTGTTTTAGAGGAGCGTATCCTCAACTGAGCCCAATCATTGCAAACATAGAGATCTTCGAGTTCCAGTGCCCTACGACTTGCATCCGCCTTAGTCAGCATCACAAGCTCGCTGATGCGGAGCGCTCCAAAAAAGGCCACCGTTGTAGCCGCATGAAACAGGGCTGCCTCATACCTATTGAAACATAGGTCATGCCAGCCCCGTGCCAGTTGGGTAAGGACCCCCGGGGAAATTGGGTGGCGGTCGTCCAGGCTACGCCCACGCTCCCGCACCCACCCCTCCAAAACATGTCTCACTCGGAAATCAGCGGTACTGTCCGCATGACCTCCCACCTTGGCCATAAAAGCCAGCGCTGATAGTCTAGATGCTATGGTGCGGGGAGCCAGGCCCTGGGCATGCAGGTAAACCATGAAACGAAGGAGGTGGGCCACTGGGATCGGCCAGGTATCTGGCAGTCGAGACCGGGTACAAAAAGTCTGAAAGGAAACCCACGCGGGATGATACGCCTTACGCGTGCGTGGCGCCAGAGACATGCCGATCGCCCGGTTCACCTCTCCTTGCCAAAGGTCCATATCTCCTCCGGGAGTGGCGAGGGAAATTCCTCCGCATCCGGGGCCAAGGCACGGAACCGGGAGATCTGCAGGCGGGACAAAGCATCAGCAATATCATTATTCGCCCCCGGGACATGCCTGGCCCTGAACAGTACATTGAGGCGCAGGCTGCGCAATACAAACTGGCGCACGAGGTCCATGACCCTGGGAGATTTAGAGGTCTGTGAATTGACAATGTGGACAACGGCCGCATTGTCACACCAGAAATGCACCACAGAGTTGGCCCACTCCTCACCCCATAGCATCAAGGCCCCCAGTTTGGGAAAAAATTCCAAATATGTGAGATCCCTCAGGCGACCCGTGCCTGACCAGGCTGGTGGCCATCCACCATATGCCCACTTCCCATTGAAGTACATCCCATAACCAAGGGATCCCGAGGCATCAGACTGAATTTGAAATCGGGGTGAAGCCAGGAGATCTGACCTCCAAAATGAGACCCCATTAAACTCCCTCAAGAACTGGAGCCATATGTGCATATCTGCCCTGATGCCCCGTGTCAATCTGGTCCTATGATGGGGCCTGGATAAGCCTGACATGGCGTCGCACAAGCGCCGAGCAAATGCCCTGCCAGGTGCGACCACCCTGCAAGCAAAATTAAGGTGTCCATGTAGCACCTGCAGTTCCCGAAGGGATGCCTTGCGCTTAGCCAGCAAGTCCGATATAAGGGCCACTATCCTTGACACCTTGTCTTCCGGCAACCTAGACGCCTGCGCTACCGTGTCAATCTCCACTCCCAGGAATACTAACTTATTAGACGGGCCTTCGGTCTTTTCGGGCGCTAAAGGGACACCGAGTTCCTGCATTAGCGTCTGAAATGTATTGAGGAGACGTGTGCACGTGTCCCAGCCCCTTTCACCCCCGAACAAAAAGTCATCCAGGTAATGGGCTACAGACCGAGACCCCGACCTACGGACAAATGCCCACTGCAGGAATGTACTGAAGCGCTCGAAAGCCGAGCAGGATATGGAACAGCCGAATGGCATGGCTTTGTCAAAATAATATTCGCCCCGGAATTTGAAACCCAGCAACTCAAAGTCACCCGGGTGCACCGGCAGGAAGCGAAAAGCCGACTTAATATCGCACTTAGCCAACAGTGCACCCGGGCCACATGAGCGCACCATGCGCAATGCCTGGTCAAATGATGTATACCTGACAGAACAAAGGTCCTCAGGGATAGCATCATTGACCGAATGACCGGCTGGGTAGGACAAGTGATGAATCAGGCGGAACTCGCCCGGGGACTTCTTGGGCACTAGTCCTAGAGGAGACACTTTAAGGTTGGGGAAAGGGGGCGCGGGGAAAGGGCCAGCGACCCTGCCCGCAGCGACCTCCTTATTAATGCTGGCGGCAGCCACCTCCTCCCGTCCTCTAAGTGACAAAAGGTTGGGTGCGTCCTGCGGTGACCTATCTCCCGTGAAAGGAATACGGAAACCCAGTTGAAAACCCTGAAGGAGGTACACAGCGTCTGCTTTCTTCGGGTACAATGCGAGCCAACGCTCCAGCATATCAACATTAATTGGGGAGGGGGCCTTTCGGTGAACCCACTCCTTCCGTGGCAGTCCTGCCTGCCCCCTGTCCGCCCCTACCCCTGCCCCTGTATCCTCCCGGCCTGGGACAGGCGGAGGCAGCATGGGGGCCAGAACAAACGGGGCACTCGTGCTTGTACTTGCAATTTTTCCTGTTGCAAGAACCATTGGACGAGAAGGTCCAGCACAGCAGGCGGGCTGGAACCCCCTGCCCCGCCACTTGGCGGGGAGCCTGTGCCGGGGCCGCTCGTTGGACCGCATGTCCACAATGGTATCTATCCCCAGGCGCCGGGCGCGTGGGGGTCATATACAGAAGCCACAGCTTCTGGCAGGGCTCATCCCACCTCATCTCTGGGTGCAGTGGAATCCTCATGCGGAATTCTTCGTCGTAAGCCAGCCACGACGGACCCGGGAAGTCAACCATGGCCCGGTAGATGTTGTCCAGATACTGGACCATAGGGATGGCCAAATCCGGCCTGGCCCTGAGGTAAACGGCCATGTAAATCAGGTACGCTGGCAACCAATTTGCCTACGTGCGTGGCGGCTTACGACGACGTGCCTGCTCCTTATCCTTCTCGTCCAGCCCTTCCCTCTCCTCCTTGGTCGGCTCCCTATTAAGGAGGGAGAAGATATCTACATACTCTCCCCTCCAGATCTTTTCCCTGGTAGACTGGGCCAGATGGTCCCCAAGGGGCAAGGAATACCCTGCCGTTGGCAGTGCCGACACCGGCACAGAGGGAACTGCGGGCAAAGCAAAGGGGGCCTGTACAAGCCCGGGGATTCCCAACACATTCCCCACCAGGCAGGGGGCGCCACCCGGACCCGGGCCCTGTGTCAGGGGTGAAGTCGCCGGGTGGGCCGGAGGCAATTGGGCCGCCGGACCACCCGTGCGAGGCCATGGCCATTGGAAAGCCCCCCCCCCAAGGAAGTCAGTTGTGTGGGTGCACTAGCTTGAACTGCATACTCACCCGATGCACCCCCACGGGCCGCCCCCACTGGGGGTTCCGGCCCGCTGGGGGCGTCGGAGCCCACAACCGAAGCTGAGCTCGTCGACGGGGCCAGACCCGCACCAGACTGCTGCACCTGTTGAGTGGGCAGCTGCGAGGCAATGGCCGCCACCGGCCCACGCGCCTCAGGCGGCTCAACCCGACCCATCGCCGGCCGCTGTTCGGCAGCCAAAGGGGGCACCTGGAATCCTAAAGGCACCCCTGTTTGATTAGCCCTCGCCAAGGATGCTTCAAGGGCCACAACGCGGGCCAGAAGGGCCTCCACGTTGACAAATGCCCCAGCCCCAACGGGGGGGCGAGTGGGCAATCGGCCCATAGTTAAAGGGTACCTGTCCAGGCCCCTGAGTCCCAGGGGCCAGATAAGGCCAAGAGCCCATGCCCGGCCCCTGTGGAGCCGTGGGCACACCCTGCAAAGGCAGGGAACCCAACCACCCCCCGTGGCTCGCTCCCCCCATGGGGAACTGTGCACCCGGGCAAGAGGGCCCAGCCGCACGGACCCCGGCGGGGGCACTAGTCATCGGTTGCGGGCCAATGGCCGAGGCCCCATCCGGGGCCACCTGCCCGCACCGCAGATCGGGCCAAGGGGCCACCGATCCCATCCCACCGGTCCCGGTGGGCTCCGTTAAAGGTGGCTGCTGGGCGGGCGCAGTCGCGGTCCTCCGACCCGGCTGGCGCCTCCGCGCCGATCGAGCCACGTTAGCGGCTGCCTTCTTCTTCGAGGGCATAGCTGAGTTAGCTAGGAAGCCTACGGAGAGAAAAAGCTGCCCAAAAAGGCTTCCCCTGAAAGGACTCGAGCGACGGAGGTAAGAGGGAAAAACTTCTCCGCTCCGTCGCTTCGCCAAAATGGCAGCACGGCTGCCTCGTGGCCAGCCCTTTTATTAGGGTGCTGGCCACGCCCCTAACTACCCAGATGGCTTCGTCCGGTGGGGGGGCCCCGCAAAGAGCGCGGCGGCCATTTTGGCGCCACGCTTCCAATCTTACTACTAATGCAACAGCTTAATTTGACTGTTCAGTCATTTCTCTTTTGTTTTCGCTATTAAATAATGTAAACATATATGAATAAGTTAGCATAACAGATATTATCTAGAACAGGGGTGTCCAAACTACAGCCCGTGGGCCAGATCCAGCCCCCAACACCAATTCATCCGGCCCACGAAGCCCTCCGCTCCCGGAAGCACGTGAAGTTTGGGCACCCCTGCTCTAGAAGCTAAATTTTCATTAGTTCTGACATATTCTCAAATTCATTACATAGCTGTTTCTGCAGAGAAGTTACTGCAAATTCTTACTCAACCAACTTTTCAGATTGGTCCAAACTTTTGTATAAACCACAAAGAACCTATAGTATTTTTCATGCTAGCATGCAAATCAGCAAACAAATAGGTTTACCCACCAGCAAGCTTCCATGTTTCAGTTTCTTTCTGGTATATTTAAGCTCTTCAGCAGCTTCTGGACACAATTTACTCATAAACCCAGACTATGATGAATTATTTGATGGAATAAGCTAATGACTAGCATATTATAGGGATAACCAACTGAAGCCAAACTTTCTAAAAACTCAACTCAGTGCTTTTCATCTGAAAAACCGTGAGGCATCAAGAAGGTTGCAGGTGAACGGGAACGGCACCAGGCTCAAACACTACGACACCCCTAAATACCTGGGAGTTACCCTGGATCGAACTCTTACTTTCAGGACCCATTGCCTAAATGCCAAATAGAAGGTTTTTGCCAGGAACAATATTCTGAGAAAAATAACAGGCACAAGTTGGGGTGCCCAACCACACACAATAAGAACTTCTGTGCTAGCTTTATGTTACTCTGCAGGAGAGTATGCTAGTCCAGCGTGGTGCAGATCAACGCATGCAAAGCAGGTGGATGTGGCCCTAAATGAAACAGCGAGATTGGTCACAAGATGCCTAAAACCAACCCCAATACAAAAAGTGCATTACTTAGCTGGTATCCCCCCATCAACATTTTGCCGAGAAAGTGCTGCTCAGAAAGAGTGAGTAAAAGCAAGATCCTCAGAAACACACCTGCTATTTGATCATCAACTACCAAAGCGGAGACTGAAATCAAGGCACAGTTTTCTCATAACTTCTGCTCCCCAGAACAACCAGCCCCCAAGAACACTTCATTCTCTTAATCCAGGGGTTGGTAACCTACGGCCCCTGGGCTGAATCTGGCCCAGTGCCAAATCATCAGGCACCTGCCCTTGCTCCAATGCTGCTGCTGCCGCCACCACCGATTTTATGGTGACTGAGGACGTGTTTACAACAGCCCGTGGATGCATTTACAGCAGCGCTTATGGCAGGGGGAATCATCAGTCTGGCCCCCTCAACTGTCTGAGGGAGCATGACCCGGCTCCCGACTTTAAAAGGTTGCCAACTCTGTCTTAAGCCCTTGATGGCAGACCTATACTTGTTTACAGACAATTCCCCAATCTCAAATAACTGTTGACACACAACAATGAAACAGACATAGGGACTAAACAACCCTACTGCAAATTCAGATGCCAGCTATGCCCCCACATTTATTCTGGCAACACAATTACAGGACCCAACAATGTCACACATAGCATTTTAGAGCAGTTTTACTTGTTCTTCTGCCAATGTGATTTATGCCATCTCTTATCAACAATGCCCCTCTGCACTTTACATAGGACAAACAGGCCAATCTCTGCGCAAAAGAGTTAATGGAGTTAAATCAGATATCAAGGAATGGCAACACACAAAAACCTGTTTCAAACCTGTTTCATTTCTACCTAGACACTGCACAAGATGTGAATGTTGCTATTCTGGAACAGAAAAATTACAAGACAAGGATCCAGAGAGAGACAAAGACGAAGTACATACATAGGCTGGACACCCATCTCAAAGGTTTGGATAGTAGTCAAGGGTTTCTGGGACAGTATCAAATTTGAAACACCACAACTAACAGGATGTTATATGCTGTGATTTCCCATAATACCTTTACAGAACAAACTACAGAAGGATGGTCAATGATTCTTATTTATCAACACATGTCATCCATAGCCTTGGACCACCTCAGGGAACAAAGAAAGCACTTGCAGCCTATGTCATTTACATCATTGTCAATTTTCACATGACATAATAGGTAAATTCTAATCTAAATTATAGGTCTGAAAGGTAAACTCAATACCAAATGTGTATTGCCACAAAGATTATTTTGCATCTATATACTAACCATTTACCACTTCACAGAACCAGAATATTAATCAGGGATCTTCAATTACTACCAGGTGTAAAAAGCCACACTGATTTACAACTTTTGAAGTGGTAGACCATGTTAGTCTGTGCAAGCACATCAGAGAGTAAACAAAACAACAACAAAGACATTTGTTTCTCTACTATCCTCTCACAGCAATTTTTCTTCTATTTGGAACTGCACACAGTTGAGAACCTTGACTTCTTAAGAGACCAAAAAAAAAAAAAAAAGATGACAAAAGGAGCAGTAACCTATCTGTTCCTTCCTAACTTTTGTGCCCTGAAAATATGCATTTTTTTCCAAATACTAAAATAGATCTAGTTTCATAGACCTAGGCTGTTGTGACAAATGGAAGTACTCCCACCTTCCTAGTCAAGGAAGACAAACTAAAAGGCTTCAGAAATCAACAGTCAAACCAAACTGAACTAGTTGCCTTAGTCTGAGCATGTAGGAATTCAGGCAAGCGCACTCTTTTTGGGCAAAGGGGGCAGCTCCCTTTAGCAAACCACAAGTAGTTTTAAGTACAAACGGTGGCCACATGGGTGAGATGAATTTTTTACATTAGTAAAGATTTCCTGTCAGCGGCTGACAAAATGAATCCGGTTTTAGTGAGTAACAGAAAAAGAAAGAAAATGAACAGAAAAAAGTAGTGAAACACAATTTTTGCCTAACTGTATGGATATAGCTCCTTAGTTCATTTTATCAGCTTGCATAAAGCACAGCATAACAACACATTCTGAGATGCACAGAACTCATATACTAAACCTTGATCCTCAAGGAAAAAGGAAACAAGGAAGATACTAAAGTGACCCAATTTTTATCTTGACCTCCAGAATAAGCATTAATTTGCTAGGGAGATGTAAGCCTCCTCCCATCAAACAGCATTCTTATATGCATTTAGCTTGTCCCCAAAACATACACAAAGAGCAACATTAAACCAGGAAGCCATCATGGCTAGAGTAACTGACTATACCAGTGGTGGTGAACCTATGGCATGCATGCCAGAGGTGACACTCAGTCAGAGCCCTCTCTGTGGGCACCTGTGCAGTCGCCCCAGCACAGAGTTTACCCCACCCCTCTGCCCAGCAGCCCAATGAGAGCACTTCCTCCCTCCCCCCAGCACAGAGTTCACCCTGCCCCTCTGCCCAGCAGCCCAATGGGATCATTTCCTCCCTCCCCTGTTGCTGTGTTGGCACTTTACGATAAATAAGTGGGTTTTAGGTTTGCCATCACTGGACTGTACAGAGGGTGCAAAAATGTATACACATTTTAACAGATGTTATCTTTGTCTTATTTTTGGAGCTGAATTGGATTATGGCAACAATGTGTAGTAATAATAATTTCGTGTCAGAAATATTCCTGGGTTGAAAGGATTTTTGCGGGAGAAACTGAGCTCAGGGAATGCCCAAATGAAGCTCCTTTCATGTCCCCAAGAGCTGGGACAATCCGTCATGCGGTACCCAGGTTTTGAACTGCCAACTTGCTGGCCTTCCAGCTAACAAGCTGAGCTTCTTAACCACTGAGCCATCACAGCCCCTAATGTGTAGTATGATGTTTGCTCTAAATAGTTAATGCTAACATCAGCATGCAACAGGCAAGACAGTCAAAGATAATTGTGGAACCCCTTTTGTAATTCTTTTTTTAAAAAATAAATAAATCTATTCTGAGATCCATAACAGAGCATCCTTTAACAATGAAGTGTTCTGAAACTATTCCTCTGTGTTTCCATTCCTGACATCAGATTTGTCTCTCTTCATTCTTCCAAGCAGACTGTCCTCTTTGTCCCATGCAGAAAGCAGACAGTCATGGCTGGCAGAAGATGGCATAAACCACATTAGGGAGTGAACCGGTAAATCTAGCCCTGATGTTATGGCTGACATGGTTGCAGCGGTTGATGGTGCTACCAATGTAACTATAGAGGCACAATTGATATCTAGATTTTGGATAAACCCTTGTTCTTGTCTCTGACTTTACATTGTGTTTTCTGTTACAGTAAAACCTTGTTTTATGGAAAAAGTCTGTTTTGTAGCTTTTTCCTTAACTCAATCTGTAAAACGAGGCATTCCCATAAGAACGCATTGGGGGGAAATGTTCCCGATCCCCCCCAAACAACAACAACAACAACAACACTCTAACTCCTCTCTAGACCATTCTATTGCCACCCACAGGGCCCAGAATGGCTGCGGGTGGTCTTTTATAGCCCACCAGGAACAATGCACTCTGGGAAATCGTGTTCTGTAAAACAGGTTTTTCCTGTAAAATGGGACATGTTTTCTGTTTTTAAAAAAACTTCTGTTAAACGGGGTTTCTGTAAAATGAGGCTTCTGTAAAATGAGGTTTTACTGTACTGTATACATGCAGAGAAATTAAACTACTATCCTTTATAAATGAAGTATTAAAGAATAACTATAAATATTATAACAAATTAAGGCTTGAACTATCTCGCTTTGCATGTGATGAGTCTATCTCATATATTTATTTCACCTTTTAAGTTGCATTACTGAACTGAATGAACACTTGCACGATATTCTAATTTTCTGAGTTTCACCTGTATAAGGCCACCAGGTTCAATCCCCTCTGTTCAATGAAGGAATCCAAATCAAAGCATATCTGACAGCTGAGTGTCCAATTTTTGCTAGAATGCCTCCAGCATTGGTGTGCTCACCACTTTCAGGGGAATTGATTTCATTGTTGTACAGCTCTAACAGTTAAGAAGTTTTCATTAAAATAAAACATTCAGTTTCCAGAAGCTCTCTTTAGATATTAAATAAAAGAAGATGAAAATGAAAGTTAGAGACTCTTTCATGTTTTTCCCTTTTCTGTTGGTGTTAACCCAAAAATATTCTCCCTAGTCACTACAATGCTTCAATTTCTATCTTATTCCAAATAACACCCCTGGACAGTTTTGGAAACTGGCATGTCGGAGAAGCCTAGGCTAGAACTCTACCTTAATTTTGTTTTTTAATAGATTTTTAAAAAAAAAAACTGGAAGAAGGTTTATTCATATAAGCAAAATGTATTGTCATTTTGTAGAATCAATGACGAATAGATAAATAAGAGGGCATATACTGTATCATAAATTACCTTTTGAGCTAATCTTGTTATGGCATAATGTGTCTCAAAGAAAAGCTGAAGTGTAAACTAAACATACCTGTCAAGCGCGGCTCCGCAAAATACAGGAAATTACTGCGCATGCGTGAACGCGCATGCTCAGTAACCTGTTTTGTTTGTGCAAGCACACCGTGGACATGCATGCACAGTAACCCATTTGTGCATGCGGACTGTGGACACGCATGCACAGTAAGCCCTTTCCCTGCTGTTCAAATACGGGACGGCGGCGAGAAAGGAGAGGCACAAGCGCTGAAAAACAGGAAATCCTGGCCAATACGGGATACTTGACAGGTATGAAATTAAATGGTTTAAGAAAACACTAGCTATTAAAGGTCTTGTGTAAATGAAAAATTATCTTAAAGCATTTCTGCTCACAGGAATAGAGAATATATATGCAGGTCCAGTACTGTTTGAATGTTTTTAAATAATTTAAATGTTTATTTATTTAAATAATAGCAGCACTGCAGTGGCTTAGTGGTTAAGACGCTGAGCTTGGAGACTGGAAGTGCTGCAAGACGGATCTTGGGGACATGAAAGGAGCCTCATTCAGGCATCCCCTAAGCAGAGTTTCTCCAGCAAAAATCTTTTCAACCCAGAGTAATTTCTGACACAAAATTTATTATTTATTTAAATAATTAAAAATATTTAATTATATTTATAAATTATAAATAATTAAACATTAAAAATATAAATAAATAAATAAAAATATTATAAATTAAAAATATTTAATTTATAAATTAATATTTATAAATTAAAAATATTTAATTAAAACAATTTAATTAAAATATAAATAAATTATAATTATAAATATTTATTTATAATTATTTATAAATATTTCACCTGTAGGCTCCTTACAACTGCATTACTCTATGATTCTATAACATTCATTCTATCAAGCTTAAGAAACAACATACCAGTAGTCTAGCCAACTTCTCAAAATGTCATCCTTTCTAATTCCAAACCAAAAGCCAATAATGGGTACCATATTTTAAATGAAATAATCTTTTTATTTCTCCTCTAAGCAATCTAACACAACCAGTCAATTTTTCCGTCAGCACTCTTGCCCGTATTTTATTTAAATATCTTCAGAAGGAAGTCCCTGAACATTTTCCCATATTTAAGCAATTTCAATTCTTACAGCCACTACAAGAACCACCAACAACTAAATTCATATTCTCTCCAGTGAATAATGAAAAAAAAACAATAAAGTTTTCTTAGGGACTAACTTTTGTTGTGTTAACTTGCCCAACCAATCTATTATGTCAAAATGATTCAATGTTCAGACAAGAGATCCACATATTTATCCTTTTAAACCACAATTTTTCCAACATATATTTGGTATTGCCTTATTAATTTTATGATTTTTAAGGAACACAAATGCAATTTATGAACTTTAAAAACTACCACCTCCCTAAATTTGTCCGATACTGATTTATATGGTTGTGTAGTCCATATTTTTGTCCAATGTGGGACTCTTTCAGAAAAACAACCCTCTGAATTGTACTGTTTTAAATATTTCCTTTTAGCTCATTTTAATATACAGTAAAACCCCAGGTTACAACCATCTTGGTTTAAGTTTGTTGCAGTTTACAGCAGCAAATCCTATGGAAATGCCGTCCCGGTTTACAAATTTTTAATGTATTTTTTTCGGTTTACAACAATCAATTCAGGACCATTTTTTAAATTTTTCAATGCATCCTTATGGATGTTTTGGTTTACAGTTTTTTTCGGGTTACAACGGAGGATGTTGGAACAGACCTCCGTCATAACCCGGGGTTTTACTGTATAAAGTTGTTACAGAGTTCTGTACTTTTAATATTCCACTATAAGATAACCTTACATTGTATATGGGATATAAATCTAAACAATAAATGAGTAAACATATACATTAGTGAGGCAAAGGATGGTCTTTGGAGGTTCCCCTTAGGTTAGAGTTGCCATATGCCACGGAAAACCGTGAACTTCACGTTTTACAACTGTCCTGCATGGGTCCTTTGAAAACATTGAAAATTCATGGTTTTAAAACCACTTGATTTGGAGGGGAAAAAATCCACACATTTTTCATGCACTTCCATTGGAACCACCAGTTGGTGGCAGCAGTGAACAAGAAAGAAGGGGGGTGCGAGCCTTTTCTTGTGGCGTCATTACACAAACAGGACTGAACCAGCTCCCGTCTTTGTCCCAGCTCCTGCAAACCTAGCAGTTCAAAAGCAAGAAATGGCAAGTAGATAAATAAGGACCACTTGGGTGGGAAGGTAAACAGCATTCCATGTGTTCCGGTGTCTAATCATGTCTGACACATGACCACGGAAACGTCTGCAGAAGCAGACAACGCTGACTCTTTTGCTTTGAAACAGAGATGAGCACTGAACCCTAGAGTTGGATATGACTGGCTTTCGAGCAAGGGAAACCTTTACTCCTGTCCCGTTTTTGTGAGAGGGAAATATGGTAACCCTACCTTAGGTACAAAAATGTGTTGGCCCACTAACACTGAATATCCATGAAATTGTATTTGCCATCAAGGAAAGAGTGATGATCAGTCACTGTCAAAAATATAGTCATGTTTGCTGGAGTTCCTTGCGGTAAGGCAGAGAACACTGTCGTTGTTTTTGACAAGAACAAAATGCGGTTTATCAACTCTGTGCCTCAATTCTGCTCAGTTATGACTAACTCTGCAGAGGAATGTATGTTCTTAAAGCCATTTAA
Source organism: Bradypodion ventrale (assembly GCA_035047345.1). Classification (NCBI taxonomy): domain Eukaryota; kingdom Metazoa; phylum Chordata; class Lepidosauria; order Squamata; family Chamaeleonidae; genus Bradypodion; species Bradypodion ventrale. The sequence continues at coordinate 92,936,989 of JAWDJE010000001.1, forward strand.
GTTATTTTTGGCTTCCCTTGTCAAATAGATTTTCCTTTCACCACAGCACAATTTACTTAGGCTTATTCAAACCCTGGATATGCTGATACAGCCAAAAGAAAAGAAAAACAGCGATCCTTTCTGTACAAACATGTCTCAGCTGGTAATGATTGCTCAGGCATTAGGGTAGACAGAAACATCAGCACTGGATTAATTTTCAGGAAGTCTGCAAAAGTACAATGGATGGCTTGGTGTATGAAAACCATAAGCAGCGAGAGAAGTAGACACGTGATCATGCAAAATAGGGGTGCCCAAACTTTTTGGGCCATGGGCCGGTCATGTGGTTCAGGGGGCTGGTCACTATGGCCTGGAGGCCCATACGGGTGCGTTACTTCCGCTTCCGGGAGTGACGAGGGCTTCATGGGCCAGATGAATTGGCATCATGGGCCGGATCCAGCCCCCAGGATGTAGTTTGGACACCCCTGATGTAAAATAAACCAGGTACAGTAATGTCAAACCACTGACATTCCACCACCACTAAAAATATAATCACAGAACTATGGCTTGCTGAGCATTCCTGCCCCTCTTATACAAAACTGTCCTCCGATTGTCCAATTCTGTTGTTACAGAAAAAAGATGAGAAATGGAACTGTATCTGATGTTTTTATCATCATCACAACTGAAATACTGTAGTGAAATGCTAGTTGCCCACTTGCTTCTGTTATCAACTATCCTTGTTTCCTCTTTCTTGCCACTTCCATGGCTTTACTTGGGGGGGGGGAGGAATCTGGTAATGTGGCAGCAAAGTCTGGCATCTCGTTCTACCTTCTCAGCAGAGTCAGTCACCACAAAAGAGTCCATGGTGGAGCTTCTCTTGGCTCTGATGAAATCTGCAGTAATTTCCACAGTGCTGGCCTCCATTGAAGGTTATAGCATTTGAATGAACACAGTTCAGCTTTCCAACCTGAAGAGACTACTGCCCACTCACAGATCTATTTACACATAGTCCTCCCTCATCTTTTGCCAACCTTTCTAACCCCACAAATGCCTTTCCTCTTTCCCTTTCACAACTACTGAACCAGTTTATTTTATTTATTTATTTTTATTTATTTATTAGTCATATTTATATATGCCGCCCACTCAGGTAGAACCCGACTCAGGGCAGCATTACAACAAGTTCTAAAACAGATAAAAACGACTTTAAAAAACCCATGTCCCACCTACTTTAAAAGACCCACCCATCCCACCCACTTTAAAAAGAAGAGAGAGTTCTTAGTTGTTTATATAAGCCAGCAGGCAGGGCCCATGTTCCCATTAGGACCCCACACCTGCCCTGCCAGCCAGGTCTTCAATCCTTTCCTGAAGGGCAGCAATTCTCTTTCAAGTCTTAGATCTGTTGGCAGGAGGTTCCAGAGGTTTGGTGCGGACACGGAGAAGGCCCTCCTTCGGGTGCTGGATAGATGTGCACCCCTAGTTGATGGCACCATCAGAGAGCCCCTCCGGTCCGCTCTGGTTGGACGGGCAGACACTCTTGGGATGATGCGGTCTCTAAGGTATCCTGGCCCATTGCCATATAGGGCTTTAAAGGTCAAAACCAGCACCTTGAATTGCACCCGGAGACAAACTGGTAACCAGTGCAGCTCCCGAAGTAGCGGTGAGGTGCGGGCATATCGTCCGCACCCCATCACCACCCGGGCTGCCGCATTCTGGACCAGCTGCAGCCTCCAAATGGTCGTCAAGGGCAGCCCCATGTAGAGCGCATTACACTAATCTAGTCAGGAAGTGACCAGAGCGTGAGTGACCATAAGCAAGGAGTCCCGATCCAGGAGCGTGCGCAACTGGTGAATCACCCGAAGTTGGGCAAAAGCCCTCCTGGCCACAGCCGCTACCTGTTCTTCTAGCAGCAGCCGCGAGTCCAGAAGGACCCCCAGATTGCGCACCAGGTCTGTCTGGGGCAAAACAGCCCCATCCAGTACCAAAGATAGTAGCTCCCTGGATAACACGGGCCCCCTTATCCATAGCCACTCTGTCTTGCTGGGATTCAGCCGAAGCCCATTTGCCCCCATCCAGACCTCAACGGCCTCGAGGCATCCGGATAGGATTTCAATGGCATCACTGGGGTCCCCACGGGCCGAGATGTACAACTGAGTGTCATCCGCATACTGATGGTACCGCACCCCGTGGGAACAAATGATCTCACCCAGTGGCTTCATGTAGATGTTAAATAGGAGAGGAGAGAGCACCAAACCCTGAGGCACCCCATACTTGAGAAGCCTAGGGCTGGGCCTCTCACTCTCCAACCACACCGACTGGGTACGGCCCTCCAGAAAAGAGGAAAACCAGGACAACACAGTGCCCTGGATCCCCAGTTACAGCAATGAGACACAGGGAAATATGTGGGAATTCAATCAACGTCGAGGACGTTGAGCTCTGACCCCTGGGCCTCACTATTATCTGGCTGCGGTGCTGACAGAGGACAATGTGGTTTACCTGATTTATTTGTTGTTCTATTACTTGTATTTATTTATCGGGATGTATTGTGCTTTTGATGTTTATCTAATATTTTGTGACACTTTGTGATACTTTGTTAGCCACCCTGAGTCTCATTGCGAGTGGGTGGCATACAAATGGAAACAAATAAATAAATAATAAATTTTCATTGACCTTCACTTTCCTTTGTCCCACAGACTGCTACTGCTCTCAACTAGACTGCTTTCAAGAAGATTATTTTGGATGGGGAAGCTGGTCATGAAGGAAAGCTGAGAATTCTTCCCTGGCTCAGATATAGGTTAGATAATAATATGGGGACTTGTAATGTTTATTCTTTCTTTCTATTGTATCTGACCTTCAAATACTGTGAGATTTGCTAATATCCCTAGGAGCAACATCGTAACTAGGGATAGGCACCAATACAAAAATGATACTAAACAGCCAGAAAAGTGCTTATAGGGTAGAAAGACTGAGATGCTTTGTAGGTTGATGGGACAACAACAACAACAAAAATGTGTTCAGGTATACAGCAGTCCTCTTTGTGAAGGCCCAGACAAGAGAGCCACATATCTCATATGGTAAACTGATTCATTTATTAGATCAAACAACTGTTTTTTTTAAATGACCTTTTGCCTCCAGATGTTCTTGGACTTCAATTTCCAGAAGCCCTTATCAGTAGGTGTACTGACTTGGGCTTCTAGTAATTGAAGACCAAGAACATCTGAGGTCCCAAGGTTGTGAAGATCCTGATCTAGACTAATATGAAGTTCATGTGATTATTAACACATTTTTGTACAATTTCCATGCATTCCACTGGGACATAAATGGGAGACTCACTGATGTAAGGGAGGGCTGTACATAGGTTGGGCAAGAATCAGAAAAATAGCAGCATGCTTTTAAATATACTTCAAAACTTCAGTTGAAATTAGCAGAATTATGGTGAGTTTTCTTCCTATTTTCTGTTTTTAAAAGCTTATATAAAATGTGAGTGCTGATTTCTATTCTCCCTCTCTAAAATTAAGCAAACCACCATATGGCTGCTTCTTTGCTAGGCTATAATTTCTTCCTCTCAAATGTTGACTGAGATTCTGGCAGCTCTTCTTTAAACATTTGATATTAAATATAAACAAACAACTCTAGCAATCATTCATATGAAAGATACTCTTCTTTTTATTTCTCCAAAACAGAAGCCTACATAATAACTTAAACTAAATATGAACTCTGACTGTTGAAGTGCAACCTATAATCCACTTGATGGAAGAGTGGAGGGAAAGTGTCAACACCATGAAGAAGCACTGTTTGATTTCTGGCAACTTTGCTAGAACCAGACTAGTGCATAATCAGACATCAAGGGACACAGCAATGTTTCCAAACCATTCCCATCATTCCAAACACAATAGAACCGAACAAATGTAAGGTGCAGCCGCTCAACTAGAAAGCCTGAAAGGACATTCCTCATCACTGCACCACACAACACAAAGTGGAGAGAAAGTGAGCAATCAGTAAGCACAGTGAATGTGCATCTCTTGAAAGGTAGCTTAGAAATATTTGAACAAAAATAAATAGAGCATGCTCCAAAAATCATCATTAGAATCAGCCCTTGGCATGTTTTAACAAATCAGTGGCTGTCATTCACTGATGGGGGGGGGAGCACACAGCTGTGATGGAACACAATGCAACAGGAGGATGAGGCCTACCCCAGTAGAAGTGGCCCTTCACTGTTGTGTACCTGATCACATACACTTCCCTATCTACTCATTCAACAGTTTTTCAAGTGATGAATTTCAAACAAGGACCTGGTGCTAAAGAAATATTCCACAACACAAGAGGAGGGGAAATGATATTGGCTATTATCATGGCAATAGTCTTCCTGTTCTTAACTCCTCGGAACAGTTCTTCTGAGGACATGCCACATGAGTCTCTCAGGTTCTTCAGCCATGAAGTCTGTCTACGTGCAGGGCCTCTCTTCCCAGGGATCTTTCCTTGAAGAACAAGTTGGAGTACAGTATTCTATATTTTAAGTTGCTCCTCATCATACAGCCAAGGTGTTGCAGCTTTCTTTGCTTGATGATCTTAAAGAGTTCTTGTTCTTTATCAATTCGGCACAATACTTCTACGTTAATCACATGGTCAACCCATGATATCCTTAGCAGTTGTCTGTAGATCCACATTTCAAAAGCTTTGATCCTCTTTTCAGATATTTCAGTCAATGTCCAAGCTTTGCCCTATATAGCAACACTGGGAATACATAACACCTCACTATTTGGATCCTTGTAGATTTAGATTTCTACTGCATAACAAATGTCACATCTTGCTTTTTCTATTTCTATTTTGATCTCTACCTCAGGATCCCAATTTTTATTTAACATACTCCCCAAATAGACAATTTTGTCCACTCTTTCGCTTTCTTGTGTTCCTGCCATTAGCTTGCCATGAGTTGGTGTATTTAGTCTTCTTGGTGTTGAGATCCAAATCATATTCTGCGCTTAAATAACTCGATCCATCATCAGCTGAAGATCTGCAAAGTTTGTGGCCAATAACACTGCGTCATCAGCATATCGGATGTTATTCAGGTATTCCAAACTAATTTTAATGCCCATGTTTAAATCTGATAGTGCTTCTGAAAAAATACTCTCCAAATATATATTAAACAGTGTCTGGGATAACACGCAACCTTGTCACACACCTCTGCTCTGTCAGCTGCTCTTCAACTCTGTCTTGAGCTGTCCGATTCCAATAAAGGTTGATTCCAATAAATGATTCCAATAAATAATTCAGGTCTTTTATAGTGTGGAGAATCTATTTTTTTCTAAACAAAAAAGGTTTTTACTTAGAGCAAAAAAAAAGAAGACAAAAAAATTAACTGACTAACATTCATCAAGAAAAGAGTTTTGGGGTGGGGACTTGCAGTGCCACACAGAATTCCATTTTTAATTTTTTAACTAAGAGATCTGACTATGGTTATCCTAAAAATGACACAATGTATGTCATGGCCAAAACATGATGTAAATATCTCTGGCAACAGATTGGAATCACTGCTTTGAAAAAGAATTAGCTATGACAAGATTATAGTGTCTTTGTCTACGGGATTATGTGCATTTATTTTGAAAAGATGTATTTCTCCCTGCACACAGGATACCATCTTTTAATAACAGTAAAAGGGGACAGGGGACAAAACAAAAAAGGATTCACAGAGACAAGAGTTCAGCAGAGAATGGATGACAGCAGATGATGCAGCCAAAGCCTCTGACGCCATCAAGTCCTTATCTAAAAGGTCAAGCAGAGCTTTTTCACCTGGTTCTATGACTAGAAGCCATCCTCTCAAATGAGGAAGGGAGAAGGCATGAGGCACTAACAAACCAGAGCTTCCAAAAGATCCTCCAGGGCTTAGATAAAGAAGGGCCCGAAGAGAGGCTGGATTCTGTCTTCAAACCCCAAAAGGCTGGACAGCACTGGTAAGCCAAAACCTAAGCTAGGGGTGCCCCAAATCACAATTTCAGGTCATGCTGGATGGAGATCCTCATTGGCTAGACTAGAACTAGAACATACTCCCTTAGGATAATGAAAGGCTGGTGAAAGGAAGCTACTGTACATGTCACTATACAGTGGTACCTCGGATAAAGTCCGATTCGGATAAAGTCCAATTCGGATAAAGTCGCGGTTTTCATGCACACGTGATGCATTGCATAAAGTCCAAAATTGCTAAAAATGGACATTATCCAAGGTATTTGGTATAGGAACCTCGAATAACACCCATTTTTGGACGTTATCCAATGCATCGCCCATTTGATTCGGATAAAGTCCAAAATTGGATAAAGTCCAAACTTGTGGAACGGAGTTTGGACATTATCTGAGGTTCTACTGTACCTCCAATTTTTTACTTTTATTTTTTATACAGTAGAACCCCGTATAACGATCGCCCCCATACAGCAATGAAATCACATAGCAATGAGGCTTTTGGGGGGGGGGGGGCGTTCCGCATAGCGATTGTTCCTATGGGAAAATCTGTACGATTTTCCAATGGGAAAAGCCGCTTAGTGCCAAACATCATTGTACAGTTTTCCCCATAGAGAAAATCATTGTACAGATTTCCCCATAGGGAAGATCATACAACGACAAAAACCGCATAGCGATCAGCTCCGTGGAACCGATTAAAATCGCTATACGGGGTTCTACTGTACTTTCATTTTTTACTTCTGCCAACTCTGAAGAGACAAACACTGCACAAGCTACATGACTTCCCCTCGACAAGTAACTGCTTTTGGTACTGGATATTTGCCCTCTATTTGGTACTAGTCAGACCACATCTGGGGTACTGTGTCCAGTTCTTGACACCACATTTTAAGAAGGATGCTAACAAACTGGAACAGGTTCAGAGGAGAGCAAAAAGGATGAACAGGGCACTGGAAATCAAATACTATGAGGAAAGACTGAAGAAACTGGGCATGTTTAGCCTTGAGAAAAGGAGACTGAGGGGGAATATGATAGCACTCTTCAAATACTTGAAAGATAGTCATAAAGTGGAGGGGTTCTTAGTCTTTCCAGAGTGCAGGACATGTAATAATGGGCTCAAACTAAAGGAAGCCAAATAAAGACTGACTGGGGGGGGGGTTACTTGTTGGAGCAGTACAACAATGGAACTGGGAGAGTGAGCACTCCAATGCTGGGGGCATTTAAGAGAAAGAGATGCTTTGATTTAGATTCCTGCATTGAGCAAGGGGTTGGACTCGATGGTCTCATAGGTCCCTTCCAACGCAATTATTCTATGACAGGACATTTTAGAGGTAAGTAGCTCTACATGTAGTCACAACACATCAGAAATAACTTGATGGCACACAGCATCTTTGGAGGGTTTTTCTTAATTTCCAATTAAAAGTATAATGTCAAGATGGGTGGAAGAGGCACCAAAGCTCTGCTAACATCAAATAAGACCATTCCCAGACACAAACCAAAACCAGGAAGTTCACAAGTAAGCTTCTGAATACTTCTATTTTAAAAACTCTGTGGGCATGCGCACCATCACCCCATCACAGAGTTTGCCCCGACCCTCTGCCCAGTAGCCCAATGGAAACGCTTCCACCCCCCAGCGCATAGTTTGCGCCAGCCCTCTGTTTGGTTACTCGGTCTCTAAAAGGTTCGCTATCAGTGCCCTAGAGTTTAGAGAATTTGCAACAGTGCATCAAAACTTTGCAACACAGTTAATAACAGTCAGTGATTTGTCCTTTTGAGAGGCCTTTTTAAAGGATCAATATTTCAACCCTTGCAGCTGGGATTCCTTCTAAATACAGTAAAACCGCAGCTTACGAATGCCCTGGTTTATGTTTGCCACGGTTTACAATGGCAAATTCCTTGCAAATAACATCCCGTTTTACAACATTTTTTCACCTTAAAACCGGGAATTAGACCACCAGCGCCATTTTAGACTGAAAAACGGCACCCGCCCCCCACCGCTGGAAGTTGCGATTCATTACTTACCACTGTGGAGGCGGAGGCGGCAGCAGAGGCATTGGCATTTTTGCCACTGTTTCCACAGTGTCTGCCACTGCTACCAGTGGGAGACTGTGGGGACCATATCCACTCCATTCTGGCCTTCGTCCGAGGTCCCCTAGCGGCGCTTCCGCCGGGAACGTGCACCACTCTGGAATTTCCTGGTTATGCGCTGGGCGCCCATGTGCACGTTCCCGGGGGGTTCTATTTTTTAATTATTTTTGGTCTGGTTGCAGCCTCTTTTTTATTTTTCAATGCATTCCTATGGGAAAACATGCTTCAGTTTATGATTGATCCAGTTTCCAACAAAAGCAGTCAGAACGGACCACAATCGTAAACCAGGGTTTTACTGTAATAATAAAAAGTGGGACCAACTATCCTCCTTCAAGATAAGCAAGATTTGTGTTTCCACCTTATTTTGTCTGTTTTCACCCTAGGGACATAAAAAGTCATTTGCTTCTGCAAGGGGGACAATGGTTTTGCTTTTTAAAAAATAATAACTTGAAAGCCTTTTGCACAAAAATGTCTCCATATTTAGCACAGAGAAAGAGCAGATTGTCTTCTACATCTGTGCCAAGTTTGGTATTGATCCAAAGCCCAGCTTCAAAGTTACAATTTTTGTTTATTTGGGGTACCCTGTTTTTAAAATTACCTTGTAGAAATGTGTTTTGTTCTGCTCCACAATAACATAGCTGCACTTCCATACAGCTATTATAATGGCACCAACATGACTGCAAGAATAAATTGGAGCTTGCTTCTGTTGCCTTTCTACTAAACACATCAGCATCTTGTCTATGCAAATCAAAATCTGAACAGCTCTTCAAAAACTACATCTCTTCTCATATACAGTAGATCAAATTGTGATGGAAGCAACACATAGAAACCACTTTACCAGTCATGCGAAATTAACTATAACAGTTGTTCTTTCTACAGTTTCCATTTTCATAGTGCACCATACTGCATTCTCTTCTGCTTTAGGAAACAAACCGACTCATCCCCAAATAACTTTGGCCCATTCATGGACATCTGAAAAACCACTGATGATTTACTGCATTGCTGAACTACTTAATCTACGTTGTCCTCAGGCAACTCTTCATCTAACTAAACCAAGCCAACTCTTTGATTTAATTTATCTTGTACTGCACAATACTTTGACCTCATTCTTTCTACTTCTGAGCGCAACCTTATTGTCTCCTGATAGCTTTCATTGCCCCATTTGTGCCAGCTGCTATAAACAATGGCTGCTGTTGATTTCTACACAACAACAGCACTGTTTCTGACAACACATCGTGCTAACTAGCCAGTAGCATCCTATTTTTAAACTGCACTTACAACTTATATTGTTTCACATTTATCCCACAGAATAGCATGTGGATATGCTACAAAAATGAGTAAATGAAAGAAAAGTGCTAATGCTGAAACACATTTTGAAACAGAGCCTTCTGCATGAAATGATATCAGAGAATCACAGAATAATTGAGTTGGGCAGGGCCTGTCATAGTGATGGTGAACCTTGGCATTCCAGATGTTCTTGAACTTCAATTCCCACAAACCCTAACCAGCAGGAGTGCTGACTTGGGCTTCTGGTAATTGAAGTCCAAGAACACCTGGAGTGCCAAGGTTTGCCATCACTGGACTATGAGGACATTGAGTCCAGCCCCCTGCTCAGTGCAGGAATCAAAGTCAAAGCAGATCTGACAGAAGGTTGTCCAATTTTCTTTTGAATGCCTCCAAATTTGGAGCACTTATTACCTCCTGAAGTAATTGGCTCCATTTTTGTACTGCTCTGTACAAGACATGTGGCCAGGGGAAAATGGCTCAGTGGTTTCCTCCCTTTGCCCTCTATTTCCTGGATCAATCACAGTTCTTCCCAAAAGTTTTTTTAAAATTGCACTTGCCTAAGCAAAACTTCCTGCTTCTCAAAGCCTATCATCTCACCAGTTCCATGCTCCCCTTATGTGATGGTGTCAAATGTCCCAATCACAGTGACACGGGTGTTGGGAAAAAGGAGGAAGATGGGGAAAGGACCCTTCTCAAGAGGAAGCACTCGAGCCATTCACTAACCATCAACAAACTGTACCTCTAGCTCCATTTCTGACACTTTAATAACAGTACAGTACTTCACAAGGAATCAACAAGGGAGGAAAAGCATCCCTTCCTTCTCTCTTTTCTTTCCATTTCACCTTCCTATATCTAAATCAATAAATTTTAGTTCTCATTTATTATTAATCACTATATATAACCATTTAAAACTGAAAAATTAAAAAAGGAAAACATAAAATAAAAATGACTTCAATAGAAAGGTAACCTGCTAATTGTCTTCTCATACAGGTGCTTCTGGATTTTTTTAAATGTCTATTTTGGCAAATGTCTTTAAATTCATATCTATCACACTGCACTCCTATTAGTGTAAGGAGTTTGAAAGCAAGAAATTGCAAGTAGATAAATAGGTAACACTTCAGCGGAAAGGTAAACAGCGTTCCGTGCATCTAGTCATGCCTGCCACGGGACCACAGAAACATCTGAAGACGCAGGCACCGCTGGCTCTTTGGCTTTAAATGGAGATGAGCACTGCTCCCTAGGGTTGGATATGACTGGCTTTCGAGCAAGGGAGACCTTGACTGTGAATACCTAGTGTTATATGTGTGCATGGAGAGATGGATAGAATGTTGGAGAAGGAGGAGAGAATGAGTCCAACGTAAGTGTTGTGTCTTTTTGGAATCTTCTTCACTGGCGTGACTACTGGAACCGTCATGATGAGTGCCAAATTTACTATAACATCAAATACCAAGAACTGGAGGTGGGGAAAGCCCAATTACTTTCAGATAATCTTTTCAACCCTGATTGCTCATTGGAAGGGCAAATAGTAAAGATGAAGCTTAAGTACTTTGGACATCAAATGAGAAGGGAGGACTCACTTGAGAAGGCCTTGATGCTGGGAAAGGTGGATGGCAAGAGAAGAAGGGGTGTCAAAAGATGTGATGGCTAGATGGTATTGTAGATGCAATGGGCACAGAGCTGGGCGGGCTGAGGAGGATGGTGGAGGACAGAGGTGCCTGGAGGGCAATGGTCCAGAGGGTCGCAAAGGGGCGGAATCGACTGTGCGACTGAACAACAACAAACAACAATCTTTTCTTGTTTTTAGGTCTTGTTATATAGCAGTGGTGGGACTGCGGTGGCTCAGTGGTTAAGACGCTGAACTTGACAACTGGAAGGTTGGCAGGTCAGCAGTTTAAGACCCGAGTGCTGTATGATGGAGTGAACTTCCATCTCTGTCCCACTTCTTGCCAACCTAGCATTTAGAAAGCAAGCAATTGTAAGTCGATAAATAGGGACCGCTTCGGTGGGAAGGTAAACAGCGTTCAGTGCACTCCAGTGTCTAGTCATGGCTACCACATGTCCACAAAAATATCTGCAAACGCAGACAGAGCTGTGTCTTTGGCTATAAAAAGAAATGAGCACTGGACGCTAGAGTTGGATATAACTGGTTTTCGAGAAGGGCGACCTATATATCAGTGATGGCCAACCTTGGCACTCCAGGTGTTTTTGGACTTAAATTACCAGAAGTCCAAGGCAGCACTCCTGCTGATCACTGAGAACTGAATTTCTAGAACACCTGAAGTGTCAAGGTTTGTCATCACTGCTATATGGGGCTTTTACACCCTAACTCACATAAGACTACCTTAGAAAAAACACTACTCCAGAAATTTCATCTAAAGAATGTGGCTCGTTCTACAACTTTTCACACTCATGTCTATGCCATTTTAAAAGAGATCTGTAGGAATAATACATTTTCTAATTTCTGACTCTTATTATGTAACTAATTACTTTGCAGGAGGATTTTATGTAGAGACTGTTAGACACACACAGATCACCGCCACAGTTGTAATGTGAAGGTTGTCATGTTTTATTGCTTATAATTCTATGAGTAATATCAGAAATGAGAACAGCCTCCAGCTCTTGACACTGTAAGTAACCTGTAGTCAGAGAATCTTTCCTGGGTTAAAAACAACAACAACAACCATGAGCACAATGGGACTGATATAGTTTTATTTAACAAGGCTTTTACTGGAATTTTTCTATTGTATTTCTATCAGATCAGAAAATATCAAAAATGTATTTTCCCTTGACACTATGAAATATGTTCTAACACATACTCCATGTCCTCATCTACTTGCAGTTTTAACTAATTTGTCTACTTCACTTCTACAATGAGTTGTAACACTGCTCTATCACTTTCCAGTATGCAAGCTGCAAAGCAGCATATACAGTAGCTTAAAAACAAAAGCAATGGGCTCTATACACATAGGCACTTTATGCAGTGGGATGCCAAATGCTACAGAATATTAGGAAAGCTCAGATACACAACAAAGGAACAGGCACAGCCTTCATTAGATTATGTTTCAATTTGTTGTTTGAACCTATTCTCTTAATCGATCTAAGAGTGCCAAAATTTATTCATTCTTCTTCTTGGCTGTATCTGATTCCGATTATTGGTGATCAACATAGCAATCAGCAATGAAGACTGTCCTGAGAATATAATGCAGTGACCTTTCATCTGCCTTCCGCATCGCAGCATGACACCCGTACTACTGATCCAGCTCCACACAACTTTTTCTGGTCCTGAGCCCTTTAGGCATGCAAAGTCCTCATCAGTCCCAGTCCAGTATTAATGAAGCTGCTGCCCTCCATCAAGATGGATTCAAGTGGGATTGAATCCACTTGGGGACCCTTCCCGGCGGACTTCATCAAGGCTGCTAGTCCTCAGAGTTGGCAGGTTAGTTAGCCACCGCCTGACGCTCGGCGTTGAATCGCTGACGGTATGGTCTACTCTATTACCATAGCAGAATAACTTGGCCAGACTTGTACAGGTCATTATTAAACATAAATACTGAATCATCACAGTTCTGGTAGTAGCAGGTGGTAAGGCAATATTCACAATCAGGCTGAAACACATGTAGTGTTACACACTCAACACAAATTGGAAAATAAAATTAAAAATTAAATTAAATTCTTATCACACAACTGAGGAGAGGAATTTTAAACATAGCTTCCAATGTTGTGTACCACTGGGAACTATTACTTACATGCATCATGATTACTTTGAACAAACCATCCTTAGAAATTAGAACTTGAAACTGGCCCATTTTAATGAAATATAATTATACTAATTACAGTTTATAACTTGAGAAAAGACAACAAACCATATTTAAGGAAAATCAGAAGTTTCTGTCCTCTTCCTCCGTCCAGCCACAGGAGGATAAGAAAATATCAAAGCCATAAGCTTGCTGTGAATCACTCATAGTCACACATAGGATGCTAAACCATACATCAGTGGCTAAAACCTGGTTTAATGGTTTATAATTACATGTCAAGAAAGGGGGGGAAATCCCACTAATCTTCCCCCAAAAATATTTCAGGCTATTTCATACCATCTAATTCAGGGGCGCCCAAACTTTTCAGGCTGTGGGATGGTCACATGGTTCAGGGGCCAGTCACTATGTCCCAGGGGCCAGATACGGCACCCGTTGCCAATTCATCCAGCCCGCGAAGCCCTCATCACTCCTGGAAGCGGAAGTAAAACACGCCCATACGGGTGCATTTTACTTCCGCTTCTGGGAGCGATGAGGGCTTTGCGGGCTGGATGAATTGGCATCAGGGGCCAGATTCGGCCCCTGGGCTGTCATTTGGGCACCCCTGATCTAATTCTTTAGCACATGCATGTTTATCCAGTTAAACCCACTCTCTCTAAATCAGACATGTGCCAATCTGTCTGGTTGTGGGAATATTTCTCTATTTGTATACATTCACACTCACTCATGATAGCCACAGGTTTACCTTCAATTTTGCAATATTTGGTTTTCCCCCTAAATGAAAACTTAATGCTTGGAGTTTACTCACCTCACTGTTGTGTCCCCTTAAATTAAAGTTGATGCGCTGCGGTGTGTTTCTATCTCTTCTACAGTGGCTGGAGGTGAAGGTCACGCCTACAACTCCCCTGCCATTGCCTGTGGCCAGCCAGCCTTCTTCATAATAACGCCTCCGGCATACAGGTTTCTCCTTTTCACTTTTAGGAACCCTTCCTTTCCAAGAGAGGCAGAGGATGTTGGAATCGCTGCAGAGAACAGGCCCATGTTCCACTGCTGCATACATGCTTTGCTATGATTTTCCCTTCTGACATAAGAGAGTTCTATGTCTAGTGCAGAAAATGTAAATTCTTGGTTTTTTATTGATACGGACAAAATCTTAAGACAGATCAGAATACAAGGAGGGAGAAGAAAAGATCAGTTTTTATAAATATCCACCAAATGCATAGTGAAAAATTTCTCTATAAAAATGACAGTTGGCTAAGAAAACATAATGCTTAAAAAATGAAAACAAATCAGGTTCATCTTGATTTGGAGTCATCAGAGGGTACACTTATCCTTTGGAGAAAAAGCTACTGCAGATAGAGGCATTCACAGAAATGGTGAGCTGTCTTTTTGCTCAACTGGATATGATCATCATACAGCCTGAGATTTCCAGTATAACATTATGCAATTCCAGAGACAAAGGTTTGCAGATGTGTAGGTTTCAAGTAACTTAAGGCTTTAAAAAGATTCCCTCCAGTTGGATTTTCATAGTACACAGTCGGGACATTCATTCATCTTTCCCCAAAGCTGCCCTCTGGCATAATTTTTTCTAGTTTCTCCTGCTCTCACCGAAACAGATTGCATAAAGAGGGGAGAGGGGGAAGGCACACGGACTGCGTGAGACCACAAACCAGTTTTCTCGCAGTTAACAACGTGCCAGACTAGACAGAAAAGCCCTTTCTGAACTCAACTGTTTACTGTTCAACCCAACAGTCTTTGCAGTCCAAAAGTAGTCCCATTTCCTTGGCACCTGGCAGCTTCTATACCACCTCTACTGGCATTCAACTTTATCACGATGTCTAATCTCTTTCTTCAAGACCTACTGCCACACAGAGACGTGAGAACAAAAGCCCCTTTTCATAGAGCAGCTCTTAAAAGTAGACACATTTACTTCAGATGACCTGTGAAGATTCCTCCCAAACACGGAACTGTTTTATAGCTTTGCCTTTTCCCTTTTTTCCATTAAAAGAGAACTGTAGGATGAGCTTTTCAACTTCTAGTTTGGAAAAAAAAAGTGCAAAAACTAAAAGCACACCAAGTGCATTTTTATTCGTTGATCCTGCAAGATTCGAGAAGGAAAAGAAAACAGCCAACTGAAAAGAGATGAGGAGCCCCACAAAAATTTGCAACTTCCACTTCCTTCTATTGTGTTTGGGGTTGTCTCATTTGCTTGGTCGATACACCCTGTCCTTATAGGTGCTTTTTTAGAGCGCAGAGTCATAATTCTAATCAACACATCTGCAGGTGTAAACTATAGTTTTGGGGGAGGGGGGGAATATTCCAAATTCCTCAAGGGATTGCGATGGACAAATATTTATCAGTACTTGTACCACATTATCAAGAAACAAGACAAAAATAGGACAGAGAATTAAAAGTAACCGATTCAGTTGCAAAGGTCTGTCTGGGATATCATAGAGCTTCTGAAATTCAACCTCTGGATCAGTGCCACTGTTCCAGCATTCGCTTTCTTCCAGTCATCACCCCACAATTACTTGTCACTACTTATTTGGCAAGCATATTATATTGAACTGAGAAGCACAGGAGGCTTGAACATTATTCCTCTTACAGTGACCACAATATCGATCTCCTTTCCACTCAGACTCTCCCATATATTTCATAGAGGTATTTGTGTCATTTATGTTGTACAGAAGCTGTTGTTCTTCTGCTCCTTAAAATTCCTTTTTCACACTGCAAACCATATGGAAAACTGATTGTTAGTAACAGATGGTATCCCGTGGGCTTTTGATCCTTGTGCTGTCAGGTTGTTCCATCTGACGTTTGAGTTAGTTTCCACCAATTGCACACAATGCCTGAATTAGGTAAGTGCCAGTCTGTCTGGTTGTGGGAATTTTTCTCAATATGTATGTATACATATACACACACAGAAACACACACACACCTACATATGGTGTGCACAGGCTTCCCTTCAGTTTTGCAATTTGAGTTGCATCTGGCTTCAAAGTTTAGCTACAGTAGTCTTTTATGCCGTCTGTCATTCAAAGCTGGGAATCTCTGGATGCTTCCAATTCTGTAAAACAAAAACAAAATAAAATTATATATAGACATGTATCAAAATAGAAGGACTGTACAACTGTGTAAGCTGCAGTACATGACAGTGGGATAGTTCAAACACTACGGTTACAGCATCAAAGAAGTTCAACCATTGCAAACTGATTTTTCACAAGTAATGAAACTTTCCCAACAAGGAAATGACACACGGGAACCTGTGCTGATGTGAATTCTTGCACTGAGAAGAAAGGAACAGATACCATAAGGATAACTGACCCTAAAAGGACCCACTCTGTGCTCCAGGGAGTCTCTAAAATAAGGGTGGGCAACGGTTTGAAGTCAGCGAGGAGCAACTTTAGATTTTTCCAAACCCAACAAAACTGCACTGCCATTGAATCTGTTACCACCTCTTGGAAGTCACTACAGTTGCTGTTGTTTTCCATGGCACCACAGGGTAACAGAGCATTCTCCTGCAACAGTGGAGTTCATAGAATTGTGGACCGGAGAGTCTCACAAGTTTTCCACAGCCTGGAGATGCTCTGACCCATAATCTTGATTACCAATTCAGTGTATCAGGACTGTAGTGACAAAGAAGAGGGAATGGCCACATTCAGTCCACTAATAATAATAATTTTGTGTCAGAAATTATTCTGGGTGAAAGGATTTTTGCTGGAGGAACTCTGCTCAGGGGGATGCCCAAATGAGGCTCCTTCCTTGTCCCCAAGATATTTTCCCACCGAAGTCGTCCCTATTTATCTACTTGCAATTTCTTGTTTTCAATCTGCTAGGTTAGCAGGTGCTGGAACAGAGACGGGCACTCATTCCATCATGCAACACTCAGGTCTTGAACTGCCGACTTGCCAACCTTCTGGCTAACAAGCCACTGAGCCACCGCAGTCCGTTATTCAGCCCACAATGGAACAAAGAACAAAAAAGAAGAGGCCGCTCTTTGTTGATCAAACTTTTGATCTTCAAAAAAATCTAAATAAGCTACACACCAATTACATCTTTTCTTGCTTACGCCATCCTTTTTTTAATTAAAGTAAGTGCATTTGCCTACACAGGCCTGGTGTTGAAAGTGGTTGTTCTAATCGCCTATCTTACTCTCGGTATATTCAAAGAAATGTAAATAGTTTACAAGTGGGAAATGGGAGGGAGAGAAGAGAAACCACGGAAAGGGCATAACAAAGAATTTTCTTTATCTGGCACTGGGAAGGAAAAAAATGACATGTGAAGTTGTAGAAATAATTAGAATGCTAAAGCCTAAAAGATATACCAATAATATCTAGTTTCATCTCATTAAGTCTATGGTTCTGCTGATACAAAATTAGGGCTTCCTAAGAAGACAAATGCAACTACTATATTAATTGTGAACATGTCCCTGATGGAACTTATACCATTTTAATTGGAACAGGAAACACACAGTGGCGTCCAATTATAGTCCCTCAATGATGGAGAATTTTTTCTGTCAGCAGAACTGTGAGAGAGCAATTATTTCCTCCGCTTCTAGATTTTTAAGAAACTTTTTTTAAAAAAAAATTAGGGGCAGGACAGAGATGTTCACATTGAGTGAGCTGACTGTCAGTTGCACAGCACAGAATTTCACATGATGCCATGCCAGTACTGTGTCCCCTTCTCATAAAAAATACTGTATGTAAATAGTGGATGCACTGCCCCTGCTATACCACACAATGAGTGATTTACAATGCAGGAAACCAATGATATTAAAATATACTCTGTTCAGACCTTTTGCTTACTTGAACTTACTGGAACCCTGCTACTGACAGGTAGTTATTGTATTAGATATGATATTTTCAGTACTGAGATAATTGCACGTACACTACTTTTCCATGTCATTAATTCTGTCTTAATTGTTTCTTTTGATGAGCATCTGAACAGTGTAGCATTCAAAAACCCTGCAAATTTACTGACTGGTTATATACTGTATATTCCCGTTCTGCAGAACCACACTCAATGCTAACAATGGTTAAAAGAATAGCCATTCTATGCATAGCTTCATCCCTTCAGCAATACTCTTACTAGTTCTCTTAAAAAAGGATATCCTGCCTGTCTTTCCTAAGAATTTTACTATATCTCTTATATAGGATTCATAATGATACAGGATTAGTACATTCTATAATCTGATTGTCTCTATGCAGTTTTTAAATGCCCTCATTCATTCTTGTGTTCCTTTGGTTCGATCTGATGTTAGAAAGATTAGCCAGCAAGGTTGCAGCCCAACACCCAATTGTATTCGCAATCTTCAAGGAGGCTCTTTCTGGGTAGCCCAAAAGCTTAAAAATAAAGTCATGCCTGGCAATGCGCTAGAGGTGTCCAGGTTCTCACCGAGGGCCGGATTAATGAGATGCATGGGCCAGATTAGACCCATAGGCCAGCGGCTGTAAAGCCCTGAGCTAGAGTGTTCTTTCCCTCTGCTTTCTCTGTTATAATAATCAATGCCACCTGCAAACTGGCTGAAATCTGAGATCTTTGGAGTTGTTTTTGAACCACACTGGGAACTAAAGTTGGGGGAATGATCACCCCTTCTCCAGTTCCACCGGCTAAAGAGGTTCTGCCAGCCAAAGCACCTTCTTGGAATCTGCTCCAAACATTTACAACACAGTTGTTACACAACTTTTTAAAATTGTTAACAGCAAATCCTATGCATCTCCCTCCCACTTTGTTGGTAAACAAACAGAAATATCAAGTAAATAGCAGAGGATGCCCGGCATTGCCGGGCTGTTTTAAATGGTGTTGAAAGGTTTTTGTTTTATGTTTATACAAATAAGGTTAGTCTGTAATTGTGATTTTTAAAATGTTTATTTATACGCACGGGCTGTTATAAACTGTAATTAGCTTTTTTTTTTTGATTAAAAAAGAGGAAAGGATGATATAATTTTGTATAATTATTTTATTTAACCAAATAATGTTTTACTATGTGAATTTTTTTAATAGTTGTACCTTGGATAATAATTTTAAAAATGTGTAAGTATATGTTTGTTTAAATTTAATATTTTTAAACTGTGTTTAGATGTTTTGACTTGTTTTTGAGTGAAAACTGTATACAGGATTTTAGAAATGTTTGTAATGTATTATTTTGTGATTTATTTCTGTGAATATTTTTGACTGTTTTTTCTCCTGTGGCCTCTGGGTGGGGCTGTTGAGGTTTTCATTGATTTTGACTGTTTTTCTCTACTGGCCTCTGGGTGTCGCTTCTTCCAATAAGTAGTCTCTTTCTTTCCTCATTTCAGTTCCGGTCGTCGTGGAGGAAGGTCATTTGGGTGAAAATGATGCCTTCGCCCTCCCTTGTAAGCGAAACACTTACTGTTAAAGAAAAGACATCGGGTGGAGCGCCGTCCGGTGCCTTTGCTTTGGGGAGGAATTGTTTTGCTTTCAAGGGGGGGGGGCAAGGCATCAATACCTTCCCCCTCCCTTTGAACTCCCTCTGTTTTTGTGGTTTTTTCCCACCCCGCCTCCACTTTTGTTGAGGCCGGTGGTGGTCTCGGTGTGTCTTCGGCGGGGTAGCATGGAGGAGAGGGATTCCCTCTCCTCCCCGTTGCTCCGTGCATGAACACCGGCGGGTGTTTGCGTGGTCTTGCATTCATGTTGTGGTTTTAATTTTTATTTTTCACACGCCGGCTTCCTCGGCGTTCTGCGCGCTCATGGCGCGCAGGATGCTGGGGCTTGTAGTTATGGGTTTGTGGTTTGTGTTGTGTTTTTTTAAATGGTTTTCTTTTGATTGGCTGCGGCGCGTTTCCAAACATAACTTGCGCCGCGCCAGAGCCTCTCAGCCTGATTGGCACAGCGCGGCACAAGGAACGTTGGGAAATGAAGTTGTTTCCCTTTTTTCGCATTTGTGGGGCTATTGCCCCACTGCCGGTTTTCTAAATCCTTCGTTGACCTGCAGACCCAGTTTGCCCGTGTGCACAAATGGTGGGTGCGGGTTAGTAGGGCCAGGCTTAGGAACCTATGCGAAGTTCCAACGGTTAACCCTTGGTTTTATAGGTTAAGATAAAGGCCAACAAAACCAGAAGACAACACAGTCTCTGACGCTATTCTTCCATGCCCCAAACAAGGGCATTTCCAAGTTTTAGACCGGCCCTGCATGGTGTAACAGAGCCTGCAGACTGCCTATTGCCCCAAGACATACAGACAACGACAGACAGACACGCACATGCACACACATACACACAGCAAAATAAAATACGACGGAAGAATGCTTTTCTTTAAGAAAGGTTCTAGGAGTGGCAATTCTCCTCTAAAATAAAGTGCAACCCCTTTTTGTATCCTTTTTCACCTAAAAAGTAAAAGTTTGCAAAATCAGAACTTTCTGTCCACTTCCAGGTCCACGTAAAACTCTCTAGAGTGGTCTGATAAGACTCCTGGTGCATACAGCAGTATCTTTGAAAGGTTCCCATACCCCTGTGGTCTCTCAACAGAAGAGGGTTAGTGTAGGCTTGCAAGTTAAAGCTTTTGAAATAACAGCCAAAGAAATAAGCAGCAACACACTTCAAAATCACAATATGAGATGAACTTCCATTAAAGAGCACATGTGTCTT
Source organism: Bradypodion ventrale (assembly GCA_035047345.1). NCBI lineage: Eukaryota > Metazoa > Chordata > Lepidosauria > Squamata > Chamaeleonidae > Bradypodion > Bradypodion ventrale. Next base: position 92,957,645 of record JAWDJE010000001.1, read on the forward strand.
TTGGCACCAAAACACCAAGGTAGGTTTTCTATTTTTGCATTCCTCCAGTGAATTAAAAGCTGCCAAGAGTTACAGAACTTGTCTGTGTTATTACACAAGTCCCCATGGTGTTACAGATTATCAACAGCTGGCTAGCAGTGTGCAGAAGAGCCCTTCCACTTCTTGTCATCAGCTATCAATCTCATGATTGATCTCAACCAGTGGCGGCTTTGGCATCATCCATAGAAGAAAAAGGAAATGGGGGTAGGAAGTATCGGTGGCAGTGGAGAACAACAACAAAAAACTAGACATGGTGAATGAATGAATGATCGAATGGTACCTGAGCCCACAACGTTTGAAACCATAGCAATATTATTACAAATGCTTTCTACATCTATAAATTGCAAACTATGTTATCTTTCATTATGAAAACCCAAACCCTGCATAATAGGGTTTGAATACAATGGATACAGCCCTGGACCCAAGCAAGGGCCTAAAGTCAGTCCCGCTGGACAGGGTGGAAACTGGGACCATAATTTTCATCTGTTGGCTATGCAGCTGCCACTTTGGTTGTAACTAACTACTCTGGTATTTGTGTGACTCCTTTCCGTCATGCACATGTATAAACACTTTGGGATGTAAGAGTCCTGGTGACACTGTGGTTAAACTTCTGTATTGTAGCCAGAACATTGTGAGTTTGATCCTGACCAGGACACAAGGTTGACTCGGCCTTCTATCCTTCTGAAGTCACTAAATTGAGTACCCAGCATGTTGGGGACAAAATGCTAACGACCCTGTAAACCGCCCAGAGAGTGCACTAAGTGCTATGGGGTGGTGTAAGTGTAATTGCTATTGCTATTAATTTTCTCAAGAATATAACAAAGTGAAGGGAGTTATTGTTCCACATGATACAATCAGTTGATACAAAAAGTAACACACTGGTCAATGTTTGTTGGATACTACGCAATATATCTGCATTAATGTATTCCAAGCTCAGTTTTTAGGGTCTGCAGGACAATTCTCTCCTCTTGTTTCCTGTCTTCTTATGCAGACAAAGAAAGAGTTCTCTACACTTGTAGACTCATTAAAGGGGTTATAGCTCCAGCTCTCAACAACAGTAAATCATACAATGTGAATTCCAGAGAAGGCAGAAAAATTATCCAGCAAAGACACTATATTTTTCTGTTGCAAACAAAGCTGCAGGTAGTCAGTTCCTAATTTTTGCATGCAATTGATTAATATTATAATCAATTCCTCTGATCTATATGACCTGATGGGAGATGTCTGGTTTTGCTTATTAGCATTCCTGAAGCATAGGTCAAAAATATCTTGTTTCTTCAGCCTGTTGCTTTGTACAAAACACTGATGATTTCTGGCGATTATACTGAACAAAACGCTTTGACAACATTGAGACTATTACACCCAACACAAATATTAGATTTTTCTCTGACCAATGGGTAATATCCTAGTCACATATTTTAAAATACTGTACCTGGAACGGCTAGCACTGTCCCTATCGTCTATTGATGGCAGAAAAGCAAATAGCTTCCACAAGAAAAAAATGTAAAAATTAAATTACAGCACCAAAATATTCATAGAAATAATGTAGTAAAGGGTAATCTCTCAAAACATTAAGTACAATATACCCGACAAGCAAAATAACAATCTGTAAACTGGGTGAGAGAATCATCATTCTTGTCTCTTTTCTTCTCTCCTTTTGTTGTTGTTGTTCAGTTGCACAGTCGAGTCCGACCCTTTGCGAACCAATGGACCACTGCATGCCAGGCAGTAGTCCCCAGCCAAATAAAAGAGGATTGATGGCAGGTTTAAGACTACAAAATGTCTCTAGAATGAAAGTAGGGTTTCACTTACCAGTGATAACTTTCGTTCTTCGAGTATATAGTTTGTGAATACACACTATTGGGTTATGCGTCTGTGCAGAACATCGATGTTCTGCGCAGGCGCATAACCCAATAGTGGGGATTCAAAAACTATATGAAGGAGAAGGATGGGTTTCACTTACCAGTGATAACTTTCGTTCATATATAGTTTGTGAATACACACTATTGGGTTATGCGCCTGCGCAGAACATCGATGTTCTGCGCAAGCCAGTAGTGGGGATTCACCCCTGCCACCCCCCCCAGAAATGGAAGCAGATACGTTTACGTCAGCCCTAAAATGCGCCCGCGCACACGTAAATGTGGAAGTAGCCACATTTACAACAGTTGTAAATGCACTTGCTTCCGTTTCTGGGGGTGTTGTCAGGCTCGCTCAGTGCTCCAGGTGGCATAGTCGGTCCAATGGTGTAAAAAGGTTGGCCACCCCTGCTCTAGAACAAAGAACTGCTTCATCAAGATGGGCCACACTACCATATTTAATGTATGTACTCATGCATGTGTACATGCACACTCATACACATACAAAATGGCTTCTTTTTCCCTTTATGTAAGAGTTTTGCATAGTTGAAAATTAGGGACATATAAAAATAGAAATAAAATCTAAAACAAATAAAAATGTTAAAACAATTAGACTATTTTTGCCCAAAAGCAATAGTGTTATCTTAGGCAGAAGGAGACAACAGAATTTTTGGATTGTCCCTCTCATGCATATACAGTAGGGCAGGGGTATAAGAATACTGTACAATAAAGTCCATGGCTCCTCAAAGGCAGACACAAGCTTTATTATAGCACAGGTTTTCTGTCTCCATTTGACTAATCCTCAGCAAAGGTTGGGGTCTTTGCCCTTGTGGAGAAAGCTATTCTTTTTCCTGTCTCCAAGCAGCTCTGCCAGATGCCGTTGGCTTCACTTTGGCAATCTATATTTGCCTTGGATGAGTCAGCTAAGGGAATTCTGGAGACGTAGATTTACTATGCAGATTCCTAACTGCAATATTTTAACATATTAAAGCAACAATATTGGGGAGCACTTTTGTGCGTGTGACACACAGAGAGAGAGACCTGAATATGAAGGTGTTTCTCCAACAGCTTTAGTTTTTCTTTTTTAAACAGGATTTCATCCATTAATGTAAACAAGGAATATGGATTTAAAATTAATATACTCTAGAGATACAGAGGCCAAATGTTTTAACAAGTATTTCACTTTATTTAGAACTGTCTGTCATATTTCTGCAACTTCTTTCAGAATTAATAGCATGCATTGATATTTAGATCAGTTTATGACACACAATGGGAAATATTAAGCTTTTAATTGATTTATTTTAATAGGCAAAACTACAAAAAAATAATGTTTCAAAATCTAGTACATTTAGCTACTTTGACCTGTTAGATCAAATTAACACCTGAAACATAGAACATTCTGCAATTTCAGATTGAAGCAAACAAAAAAAAAGAAGTGAAAGCCATGATTTCCAGCAATACATCTTAAGTTTTCTTTTAAAATGCAATGAGCCAATGAACGTTAGGCTCTGCATTTGGCACATTTGATGCCAATCGTTTTTTCCAAAAACTAGAGGGAAGCAGTTTACAATGGAATGGAAGAAATATCACTTTAAATGGTAATTTGATATTTCAAATCCTGGCCTCGGCTGGGGCGAAGAGGCCCTCCCCGGCCACTCCACTTGCCGGGACTCTTGCCCTCACTCGGACTTAAAAGGCGGGGGACAGGCTGGATGCCGGACACTGCCGCCGCCGTGGATCCTAGCCCCGGCTGGGGCAAAGTGGCCCTCCCCAGCCACTCTACCTGCCGGGACTCTAGGGCACCACCCCCGGACTTAAAAGGCAGGGGACAGGCTGGACGCCGGACGCCATGGTTCCTGGCCCCGGCTGGGGCAAAGAGGCCCTCCGCGGCCACTCCACCTGCCGGAACTCTCCCCCCCCCCCTCAGACTTAAAAGGCGGGGGCAGACTGGATTTCTGTCTTGGGGTAGGGATAGATAGTTGTTCTATTATATTATAGCATACTGTATTGTATTTTGATTGTATTGCTTTGTGATGCTTATTTTTGACGGCTATTGAATATTGTATTGTGTATCTTGACTTGGAACAATTGCAATGTATTTATTTTGTATTGCTGTGTTTGATATTTCTATGCAATGTTTTATATATTGTGAGAAGGCTTTCTTTTTGTTGAAGAAAGCTTTCCTTTTCCTATGTTGTAGGCCGTTTTGAGTGGCACTCGTGCCAGGAAAGCGGGATATAAATAAAAATTATTATTGTTGTTGTTGTTGTTATATCAGGTTTCACCACACCCATTATTTTATCAGTATTTTGGTCTATTAAAATAAATACTGTACAAGTGAAATTCCTCTTGCTGAATAGTTGGGAAATGTCACATTACATAGAAGCTAAATAAAGACAGTGTTTCAAGACAAGAGTAATTCATGGTTGTGCCACCTACAGCCCATGGGCCAAATGCAGATATCCATATTGCACTCTAAATTCCTCCCAAACTATGCCTCCTTGCCTTCCTTACTCCAACTTATTTACTGTGCCTTCCTCTGTCCAAGTACAAAGCTCATGGAGATAAAAATATACATGTTGGTGAAAGAAAATGTTTAGTGGCAAATTATTCCATCATCATCCCATTCTACACTGAATGAAAATAGGTGTTGTCTTGTAGAGCAGGCCAGCACAAGCCAAGCCTGATGGGCTCAGGTTCTTTTAGGATCTCAAAAACAAGAAACAGGAGGAAGAACATAAGCAAGTAATGCATACCAAGCATGAGTTCCTTCTGCCCCTTCTCTAGCCACCTGGGAGCTTGGGTAGGTGGCAGGGACATTACATTTCTGGCATTTCTGATGTATGGAGAACTCTTGTTTCTTGTTCTGTTTCAGTTATAATTTGACTCTCTAAGAGCTGTCTAATAAAACTTTTATTTCTTCTCCCACGGAGTGCTTATCGTTTCTGAAATCCCAATAGAACCTGAGCCCATCAGGCTTGGCTTGTGCTGGCCTGCTTGGCAAGACAGGTGTTTGTCATGACTTCAGAAGAGCAGTCCTCTAGCAAAGATGAACCAGGGGAACTGGACACTCCAAAGCCCAGAAGGATCTGCTTGACCTTGCACATGCTGAACCTTCAAAGACTCAGAAGCCTGTGCCCAAAGATCACATGCTCAAGAGCCTGAGCCTGTGGCTTTGAATCCGAGGAAGCGTGACCTCTCAACTCTTGGGAGCAAAGAAAACTGAAGAGCCCAGTAAGAAGTCTCAAGGTAGAGTGCTTGTCTGCAGCAGAAATGAGTAAGTGGTCTTCTATCAAGTGGGTTCTTTCTCCCAGGGTTTTTCTCTTGTCACCTGAACACCCACAGCTCTATACAGGATGGTACTGCAGTAGCACAGCTGAAAATAGCCTTCAGTGAGCTTTGCAAGCTGCTGGAAGAAATTTGACTGACAACTTCTGCCTTGTTTCCAAATCCCTTGCTATGGATTGCCTGGACCTTGTTTGACCATTTGTATCCATTCTTGAACTACAACATACATGTCAAGTATCCCAGTTTCCCCGGGAAAACCCCTTATTTTACCCCTCTTCTCGCCCCTCCCATTTTATTAATTTCCCGGTAATATCCCCTTTTTTTTTTAAATCCTGACCGGAGCCCTCATAGGCGAAGCTGCATTATGTTTCTCCTGCCACCAGAGGTCGCTGTGGCTTTTCGCTTGTGGAAGGAGAGAGAGAAGGTGTGTGTGTGGGGTGGGGGGCTTCTGTAGTTTCTCTTTCATTTCCCTGCCACATGGTCATGGAGGCTTCATTTTTGCTGCTGCTGGTCGGAGCCACCATGGGACGGGAGTCTACTCTAGGAAAGCGATATTTCATATATGGAGATTAACTCCTCAGCTGCTGGGAGGCTTGGAAACTACAGAGGTTGCTTTTTACTTTACTAATTCCCTTCCTTAAGCTGGATCCAACATTCTCAGGTGTTGGTGTTTCAACTGGTTGCAGTGAGGAACAAATAGATTGGTTAATTTGGGGGAATTAATCCCTTGCTCCTCCACCCTAATTGGGGTGTGTGTGTGTGTCTAGCCACGTGCAGGGTTAGTTCACCCTAGGAGGCTGGTTTACTATTCTGCTCTTTGCTTCCCAGAAAAAAAATTAATTTAAAATGAGTAAACAAGAAAGAAAACTAAACAAAAGTCCCCCAAGAAGATGGGAAAAGGGTTCTTTGGCCCACACAGCTTTGTGCCCAATACCATCTACAATACCATCTAGCCATCTTATTTTTGGCCACCCCCTTCTTTTGTCCTCCACCTTTCCCAGCATCAAGGCTTTCTCAAGTGAATCCTCGTTTGATGTCCAAAGTACTTTAGCATCATCTTTACTGTTTGACCTTTAATGAGCAGTCGTGGTTGATTTCTTCTAGGATTGACCTATTTCTAACACCACATTTCAAAGGCATCTATTTTTCTGCGCTCAGCTTTCCTAATGGTCCAGCTCTCACACCCATACATTACCACCGGGAATACCATTGCTTTGACTATGCAATTTTTTGTTTGCAAGGTGATGCCTCTACTTTTAACTATGTTCCCCAGGTTTCTCATAGCTTGTTTCCCAAGCATCAGTCGCCTTTTTATCACAGCTGAAATCACAATCTGCAGCGATCTTTGATCCTAAGAAAGTAAAATCTGCCAGTCGTATCCAACTCTAGGGTGCAGTGCTTATCTCCATTTACAGCCAAAGAGCCAGTGCTGTCTGTGTTTGCAGACATTTTCATGGCCATGTGGCAGGCATGACTAGAGCCCAGCAAGTCACATGGCTATATTTGGCCACGCCCACAGATTTGGCCACACCCACAGAGGGGTGTGGCCAAAATTTCCCTTATTTTTAAATCCAAAACTTGACAGGTATGGACTACAATTCTGGATTATACCCTGCCTGGGTATCAGCTACAGTGAGTCTTACAGCTCCTGCATCTCCTACTTCATTCTTCCCAAAGTGTAGGTCAGGACTTTACTAGTCGGAAGCTTTGCCTCCATTATCCACTGTGGAATTTTACCCACTTCTGGCTTTTGTCCTGCCCAATTTTGGCTTTGGATCCATCTACTGACCTTAGAAGGTTTTGATTAAAGCACTACAAACCATGGCAGTAAAAATATTCCCTGTCTCAGTGCAATCAATACAAAAAGTTGTGGTTCATGCTTTTGTATCCTGTGAAAGCTCAGAACTTCTGTCAATAACCTTTACAAGGTTGCAAGCCTATCAGTTGTCAAAGAAAAGCTGCATACTCAGGAAGATGTTTGGAACGATTGGAATGGCTACTATAGGTTATTCATTTTCATTATTTCAATATGTTATTATAGTCCAAAAATAGTACCTTAACCTTATTAACTGGCTGGCTGATAACCTAGTTCTGAAGCTTGAAACAAAGCTATCCTCCAGCATCTTTCTACTAGTCTCATTTGCACACTTATTTCAGATCCTAAGATATCCATCCACAATTTGGTTCTTTCCAAATAAGTTAGATGACAGCTTCCATCATTTCCAACCTAGCACATCTGTAAGATACATAATGAGAACGTGGTTCTAAGACATAATTGAAGGGATGACAAACAGTATGCCAAAAGTTGTTGGCATCAACAGAAGAAAAGGGTAGTAGTAAAGCATTCTGGGTGACATAATTATTTCAATGCTTTCTAAAAGGGTCCAGCTGTTCTTTAGACAAACTGAGCCATCTGTTACTGGCAGTACAGGTTGGGGCAACAGCCACTTCTCGGCCACATAGGCAGTGTTGTATTTAGGATCTGTGGGCTGAACCGTGGCACGGGCCCTACCGGGGAAAGTATTTTTAAAAAATTAACCTACAAAAACCGCATTTTCAGCAATTATCCAATTAAAAACTGAAAAATAAACGTTTAAAGTTTATTATTAAATTTTAGAAAATTTACGTACGACATTCCTATACAGTATTTAGAATTAGATGAATTCATGAGATGATAAAAATGAAAAGAACTGAACATCATTATGGTAATAATACTAGATTAAACGGAAAAATCAAAAAATATAAAAAAAACCACTTACTACAACTTTACTTTGCTGTACTGAAAACGTCTTAATATGAAACAGTATGTGCTCATTGCGCTTTGCGAAACTTCCGGCTGGCAGACACTAGGAGGAGATATTCTTGTCGGGCTGGTCAAACACCCAAATACCACATTAAGTTAAACCAAATGCAAATGATAGATGATTACGATCATCAAACGTTTATACTATTTATTTAGTAAAACAAAAAACCTGATTTTAAAAATTGACGTAGAATCACATGGTGTGGGCCCCCTTTGTGGTGCGGGCCCATAAGCTGCAGCCTAGGTAGCCTATGCTTAAATCCGGCCCTGCACATAGGTATGTCTTCCAACAGATAAATATGCTACTGAACCTCTAATGCATTTACTAAACTATCATATGCAATGTTTCCTTGCCAGTGTTGAAGCAAAAGTCAACTGCCAGTCCAATTAATTTCTATATGTACTATGTGGAGGGAGTCACCACCTTGTCCTTTGCCTTGTAAAGCAAATATCTTGTACTACCGTTGCCTTCTGAGCCTCATATAAAGGGGAGAATCATGCGCCTGCTGATGACGACGTCTTTCAGTCTAAGCTACTGCACTGCTAACAAGCTATTGGATCTGTTATTCATTATCGGTAGGAAAAATAAATTATTTTCCAGACCAGAACGTGGCCAAATTGTCCTTAAATGCTTTGTGAGTGCCTACTCCTGGTAGATATTTAGAAAGCTTTACAAAGGTAATACAGTCTCATAATCCCTTTGCAACAGACAAGCCATTTTTCAGCTTATGGTTCACATTAATACCATGGCAACAATAAGCTTATTTTGCCCCATACAGGGCATAAAGCTCCCAGGACCACATTACAAGTATTTCAACTCATAGAAGAAATACATTTTCATCCACAAAAAGTGCCTGCTGAAACATTTTCTGCCCAGCTGGCAGTCAACAACTGGCATCACTGCTCCTAATCAAGCTCTCGGCTAACTAGGAATATATAGCAGTAGTAGCTCTGCCAAAGAATATTGTATTTCAGTTCCTTTGTGCAAAGCAAGCAATGTGGAAATCATGCAAGTCCTGGTTTATCAGACCACAGCGCCTGTCTGATGAGCAGGAAAGAGACCACGTGCTAGGTGTCTCCATGAGTTCAGAACAGAGATGGAACAGACACCATGGAAAATAGGAAACAACATCCAAAAGAGGGACGGGGAGGGGGGGGGAATACATGAGAAAGACTTTTTAATGGCTGTAAATCAAGCTACTCATGAGCAAGCTGTTGGGAAAACAGTGCTCTATGGACGTGATGGTGAACCTTGGCACTCCAGATGTTCTTGGACTTCAATTCACAGAAGCCCAAGCCCCCGTAAATCCACACGCAGGGGTTTACTGCGATTCATCTCGTCCACGCCACCCTCGTTGCTCCCGACAGCGGAAGTAAAACGCGCCCGTACGGAAGAAAGGTTAACCCAGAAGAGTCTTAACCGTATGGGCGCGTTTTACTTCCGCTGCCGGGAGCAACAAGGGTGGCGCGGGCCGGATGAATTGCAGTAAACCCCTTCGTGTGGATTCACGGGGGCTTGGGTTTCAGGTAATTGAAGTCCAAGAACATATAGAGTGCCAAGGTTTACCATCATGGCACTACGGTAAGCATGCTAGAAAAATGTATGCAATGCACATCCAAAGCACTATTTTGGAAGTTTGGAAATTTTTCTCTGTTCTACTGCAAAGAAAAATCAACCAGCTGAAAGTTGGTGTTGTACTGGGAATAAGACAGGAGGTGGGGTGCTTTCTTGAATAATTATTAAAGACAACATTTATTACCCAAGAGCGAAAGATATGCAGAAAGCTATTGCTGTTGATTCTACTTAGGCCGATCACCACACACACTCCATTTCCAAAGACTGATCAATATGATCTTGCCACTGCTGACTCCAGACTGAATCAATCAGCATATATAGTCGTAAACAGTCAGAAAACAGAAGGTTCTTGGGTAGTTTTTTCAATACTGCTCAACTGATTACAAGCGCTTGCTTCACAATACAGTATGTTCTACTTCTATGATTTCCAAGCATTTTGTTTTCAGTTTCCATTCCTGCTGTGCATACAATAGCAGGCATTGGTTTCTGGTGTTCTATACACAACCTGGAACAGGTTCTTCTAACTAAAGAGTTTTCAGATTTAGACTAAAGCTCCTGAAAAGATGCACAACCAATTGCATGAGCCTCTTCCTATCTTTTCAACATCAAAGGAATCCACCCGTTTAGGTAAAGGTCACCCTTGCTCGAAAACCAGTTGTATCCAACTCTAGGATTCAGTGCTCATCTCAGTTTATAGTCGAAGAGCTAGCGCTGTCCGCATCTGCAGACATTTCCATGCCTCAACACCGGAGTGCACGGAACGTTGTTTACATACCCATCGAAGTGGGCCCTATTTATCTACTTGCAATTTCTTGCTTTCAAACTGCTAGGTTGGCAGAAGTAATATGCAAAGTAATATTTAGGCTTCTTACAGTAATAGCCCATGTCTACCTATGACGGGGGGTGGGGGTGGGGACATGAACTATCCAGGATAACAAATGAATGATGGAACCATAACAAATGAGTGATGAAACCAAAACAATCTCATTGGAGGCAACCCTCATAAACCTGGTTTTCCCAACTATAATCACTATAGTTTAATAGAAACTGTATTTTTAATCACAAGGTTTTTCTCTTTGCTACCGTCAAGGTTCTTGCTCCTCTTATATATTTTCTCTTTGCACTCTTGCCGGCCAAAGATTGCCTATCTATCCCAAGCCTTCAACTTTTCTATCTTCCCCAAGTGTTTGTCTTTCTAAGCTGCTTCTTTGCCATGCAGTTGTGCTTTCAAAAGTTTTGGATCTCAGTTAAGCGATTGTACCAGTCTTGATGCTCTTATACTGGTTCCAACTTCCACACTACATTTGATGACTTCAATAAAGTAGCAACATATAGAGCCACACTGGTGCTAATAGGACTGGATCTTAGAGAAGGTCTTGGGGCCCAGAGTCCGGTGGTGCGGTATAACAACCATTCAGAGAGTGGCATATGGAGTCAGAGTCAGTACCTGGGGAAGCATGGACATGCTGGTGACAACATGGTTTAACATTTCTCCTTGCAGCATCCTTTTAAAAAAATCATACTTCTTCCATGTCTAGGTCAGACATGAAACTGCCAAAATGAAGCCACCTTTTGGTGAATTCACTCTGTAGTTCCTTTCACATGAACCAATGTGAGAAAGGTTAGTTGGCACAAGGTGGCCATCGGCTGGGGTACGCCCGACTGTGGTTCAAAAATACCAGTTTTAAGGAGGGTCTTTCTATTGAAAGATGAAATAAAGAAACCCCATTTTTATTAGTCAGCAATAAAGATTTCCCTCTCTAACCATTGGTTGCCCCTGCCCTCTTCATGGTAAAGTACACAAGCAGTACACACTCACACATCTGCAAAAGCATACATGCATCAATCCCTTACACCCACCCACCCCGACTCCCGACAACGCAGAGATCCGATCTCCATAGGAATACATGGCCGGGACCTCCATGAAAAGCTACCCGCCTTTCTGGTACTCCAAGACGGGGAAGCGAACCAAATCCACCTCAGTATTGGAGCTCCTCTAGCAGTGACTCAGTAATCAGCAGGGCAGGCGCCTGCTGATCAAACAGTTAGAATGTAGCACATGACGATAAGTGAAAGCAGAAGCCTTGTTAATCCAATCAACATTGGAATGTCAGCTAGTGAAAGTGGGCAGACGGAGCGAAAGGGAATGGAAATAATGTTTAAAAATACATAACTCTTCACAGGGACCACATAGAAAGACTGGGTTGGTTTCCATTGATTGCAAAAAAGAAGAACTTGCTTTTCAACATGACTGCCATGTCAATGTTGAGCACATAATGGTGGTATGTATTCTGACGCTTCCAGAGTCCAGGAAATGACCAGGCTTACCTGTGAGACACAGAATACATTACCCTCTCAAAGAGACATAGGTGACAGTCTGACAAACCTGTCAGGAATGTCGCCGGCTATCTGCCTGGATCAAGATTACCATGGACTAATTAGGACTCTGGAATAATCTAATTGTTCCGAAATTAATTCCAGATGAAGGACAATTGCCACTCTGAACAAGGGACAATGACTGTTGCATCTTATCAATGGTGTGACGGTCCTCAACATGCCCAAAGGCATGGCCAACGGGAAGATCATCTCTCTCAGGATATTGTAAGAGGGCCTGCACCTCAGGGAACCTTTGGAAAGTCAACATGAACTTGTTACTTACCTCTTTAACTTTCGTGAACTCTTGACCTTCTATGGATTATGCTTATGTGTACAGTAGAACTCCGCATAGCGAAAAAGATCCATTCCACAAAGCTCTTCGCTATGCTGTTTTTTTGCTATGCGGATCCAATGGGAGATCCCCCACATAATGAAAAAAATGTTCATTTTACGGGGTTTCCGTTAAGCAGGGTATACCCCAGTTACCGAAAACCCCGTATAACGGGAAAAAACTGTTATGCGAGGTATCACCATTGCATAATGAACGCTTTGTTGTACAAATTTTTCGGTACACGAAGTGTTCATTATGCGGGGTACCACTGTACTTACCTTCTATGGATTATACTTAAGTGTGCTTATGTAATTGTTCAATCTTTGTTGGTGGTGATAAATGCTTGATTGTATGTGCCACCTTTGGGGCACATGGACCAGCGGCATCTCCCCTGATATGGGAACCCAGGAATTTCAGGTATCACTATGTTCCCCTGAACTCATATTAAGGGGGTCAGTTGAGGAGGCATGTACACACTTACAGATACTTGCTTTATTATTTGTATGTTTGCAATATATTCTATTATTCTTTTCTTTGGAAAGACACCACTGATTCATAAGTGTTTTAAACACAACTCAACAGAAGGAAACACTGTTACTCCCACTGTTGAATGGATGCTGCAATTTAAGAGAATTTCAAATGTAGCTTAGCTGCTCAAACTCAAAGTAGTTCTCTGTTATCAGGGCTGGCAAACAGTTTGTTGTACATGGAACATATCAGGAGTCTGCTATAAAGCATGGAATCAAAAGGAATAGGAAGAAAAAGTTATTTATATGCTTCATACTAATACAACATGGTCATCTGATGGGGTGAGTTCTTATTTAGTCTGAGATCTAAAATAAATCTAGCTGTACAACTGTAAAGCTGTAGGAGGAAGAAATTACCATATTTCCCGGCATATAAGTCACGTCAGAGTATAAGACGCACCCCGTTATTATCAAAATAGCACACTATAGGCCACTATATACAGTACAAGATGCACTCCATTTTCCAGTGTATTTTAGGGGGGGGTAAGTGGGTCTTATATGCCAGCAAATACGGTATATCCTGTATTATCAGCAACATTTTGTTTAGCTAAGGATTTCTAAGCACAGAGTATATTTATTCTCAAACAGAGATTTGCTGTGAACTAGCATCACAAATAAACATACATTTCCCTAAAATGGCTGTAAGCTGAGTCCACCAAGGCAGACAGTATTCTGAGTTATCCGCTGATAACAGTACTACAAATTCATGTAGTCTGCACAAATGCTTCCATCAAACCACTTGTCAGCATTCAATTATCTGCTTTTATTTCACAAGTTATTATAGTTTATTAAAGATGCACCAACTTTTACTTAGTCTAAATGCAAGACTTATGATGTGCTTATCTTTGTGGTCATTATCTTGGCGTCCTCTCCCTTTGCTTTTTGTTCTTGTTTCCATTTTTAGTCTAATCCTACTGTATATACTAAGAGAGAGTGAACTCATTCTCCAAGCATCTATCCTATGCAGAGACAGTGACAGCATCCAGTCAAAAGAAGGAGTTACCAGCAACCCGGGATAGGAGAACTACAAGGTACCAGAAGAAACACCATCTACTCTACAATAGGGGTCCTCAACCTTTTTAAGCCGGGGGCCAGTTCATGCCCGCATGGACTGTTCAGGGGGCAGACTGGTGGTCCCACCGCTATCATTGTTGGGGGTGAGTGGTGTGGACTCAGGTGGTCCCACCACCACCAACACCCTGAACCCCCCCCCCCCGATGCCAGCAACAACAGGACCACCACAAGCCCCAACTACTCCACCCCCACTGCCGCTGCCGGCATCCACCCCAAGCTCCACCCATGCCACTTCCCTGCTTACTGGCATAAAGGAGCTGCAGAGCACCAAATCATCCAGCCTGCGCCCTTGCTCTAGCCACTGCTTCCGCTTCAGCAGCAGCTGCCTCAATCCTTGTCCCCTCCGCTTGGCTTGGCACGGCACTGTAAAGGAACTTGAATGAAACAGCTATGTAAATAGATTACAGATGTGTTAGAATGATTTACTTTAATCATTCCATTTAAATTGTGAAGAAACGGAACTTGTATTGACTTGCATTGTATTTGCCAGTGCCTTCAATGCCCTATCCCTGGTCAGTCGGGCTGGGGGACGAAAGAAGCACCTTGGGTTGAGGCCGGTGGGTGGCTTAAAGGAACTTTTCTCACCGCCACCGCCAGTGCCTCCAGTGCCCCCCCCCCCCCGGTCAGTCAGGCCAGGGGGTGAGAGAAAAACCTTGGGTCGAGGCCAGTGGGCGGCTTAAAGGAACTTTTCTTGCCAGTGCCTCCAACGCCCTCCCCCTGGTCAGCCAGGCCAGGGGGGGGGGGGGGGGAGAGAGAGAAACACCTGTGTCGAGGCCGGTGGGTGGCTTAAAAGAATTTTTTCCCCGCTGCTAGCGCGGGTGCTCCAAAAATGGCGACGCCACGAGCACCGCAATGCGTGCCCTACCAGTCCTGTTTACTGTATACTGGACTTTGTTTGGGATTCCTGGATGAGGTTTCCCTTTCATTTTTTGAAATGTTTAAATTGTATTGTATTTCTGATATTTTGTATTGCTGCTTGCCTCTGTTTGATGGGGTTATACTGTTGCCTATTGTAGTTGAATTTCTATTATGTATGATTGATTAATTGAACTATGTAACTATGTATATGTAATATTTGTTTTGTCATTTCATGTCTTATGTAAACCGCCTTGAGTCAGCCATTGGTCTGAGAAAGGCGGTATAGAAATATTAAATGAAATGAAAAATGAAAAAAATTAGAATTCCCCATAGAGAATCATTAGATGAGCGCCTCTAGTGGCATTTGAAATCATCTAGGGAAGAATTTACCCATGGACACCTCAGTACAGGTTCATACACTTTGAACTCTAGGGTTCATCCACCCAAAAGAGAGGGGGGAGGAAAATAATCCCTAGGTTTCTTGCCAATATCTGGCCCATCTTAATAAAAAACCTCCATAACCGATAAGAAGATGCTTGAGGTGGGGGATGGATAACCCCGAGATAACAATCTAATCCCAAGGACACTTGAGATTCCTAAAGGGGGAGAGGAGACACCTTTTGGGGATAAAAAGGGACCCCCGGGTTACCTTAAAGAAGAAGAGGAGGAAGGAGACAGACAGAGAGGAGTCATCCAACCATCGGAAGCTTTGAATCATCGCCTGGAAAAGCAGAGAATGGGACTTTGAAGGAATGTGGCCTTCAGGGCCACTCTTATTGTCTAAGTCGGAGGGACATGGCTGGACTTAGTCATTTTCACAGCAGCAACTGAAGAAAAACGTCAAGTTTGGGATTAAGCCGAATTTCCAGAGTTGACTCTTAGAAATATTTCTAGCTTGAAGAAGCAGCACTTAGAAACTATCGTGTTTCTTGTTTTCCAGAGTTTAAGTATTGATAGGCTTTGCGCGCCTAGGAAATAGATAGCTAGCGAGAGCTATTTTAGAAGCTTTTTAGCTTAGACGCAGGATCCAGAAATGGGACATTTTACTTTGGATTTTCTGAAATAGATTAGCTGTTTGGCTTTTGCTATGATTTGCTTGTTGAAGCAACGATTTGCCTTATGGACATTATTTTACCTTATATTATAATAAACGAGGAGGCCGCACAAGGTCTCTTTTCTAAAGACATTTGGAAGCGTTGTGTCCAAGTTTTGTTGTGGTCCTAAGACATGGGATTTAACACCACCTGTTCCTGCTTACAATTACTTCTACGTGCTACCAGATAAATCTTCTACAGCTCGTCTTTGAAGAGCGTGACGGAGGGGAGATAAGGGGGAGCCAACAGGCAGAACGCACAAAGTTCCAGGGCAAGATATTAAGGAGCTGTGGGAGTCCGTAATAGCTCTGAAGCCTGGGAAAAATAATTTTCGGTGGAGCTCTGACCCAGCACCCCTCTCTTCCCCCTTGCAATGATCACCACAGGCATGTTCCTAATGGCACTCTGTAGCAGGGCAGAAATTGTAAGCCTTACAACATCTGCCCTGCTACAGAGCGCTAGCAGGGACACGGCAAGCAAAGGGGACAAGGATTGAGGCAGAAGCAGCAGCTGGAGCGAGGGCACATGCCAGATGAGTTGGTGCCATGGGCCAGAAACAGCCCACGAGCCGTAGGTTGAGAATTCCTGATTTACAAGTATCAAAAATTGTTCACCTTTCTAAAAAGGAGGGGAAGCCCACTCTATTCAAGCACCCTTCATAGATGACAGGGTAGCCTTAGGCTGTATCTGGCCCCCAGGCCGTAGATTGAGAACCCCAGAATTAGAGGAATGTTTTCATCCTGTATTTTTATAAGGTCCTTCCTTATATGCAGAACACACGACACACTTTGGGAACTATTATTCTGATTGCACCATGAAAGACTCCAAGCTGTACACACCCTTGACATATAACTGAAATCCTAGTCGAAACAGCACGTGCACAGTATGCAGCAGCTGTCTTGCTCTAAATTAATCCATTCAACAAGAGTATAAAAATTTTCACACATCACATACCTTGATGAAACCCCTCACTCCGTTTCTAAATTAAAGTGAATTGTATCCTTTTGTGCTCGAACGTCATTCTAGTTTGTAAAGTGCCACTTCCTTGGCCAGCTGTGGTAACTAAGAGTCACCTGCATGCAAGAAGGAAAAGGTCTCGTCTGTAAATGGAATGGGCTGTTTATTTCAGGCTGCCAATGTGGGTTTACAGAGGCAGGAGTGTTGGTAAAAGTGAATTGTGGTTAGAAAGTTTTCTAAGCATCATGCAGGTTATTTTCTTTCAAATCTGCCTCTAAAATAATAGGCTTCATACTATATCTTCGTCTTAACGTTTTTTTCAATAAATTTCTACAAATAAAAGGTAAATTTCAATACTAAACATCCTTTCTAGATTAACAGCCCCCTCTAAAGTTTGCAGCCTGGAAAATAGCATTTCCCATTATGCCTTAGGAAAGATGATTTAGTACAGTGAAACCTCGCATAAAGAGCGCCTCGCTTAGAGACTAATTTGCTTAAAGAGCAGAATTTTCTCTGAATGGTTGCCTCGCTTAACAACAAAAACCAACCAAAAACTCGCTTAACAACTAAATCGGGGTTCGTAATCCCCACACACACACCAGAAGTCACAAATGGTCACTTACAATGGTGTTTCGTTTAAAGAGCAAACTCGCTTAAAGAGCAATCCTGTGGAACGAATTATGCTCTTTAAGCGAGGTACCACTGTACTTAGATGTTGTTGTTGTTGTTGTTGTTGTTTTAGACTCTATGGTAAAGGTTTCCCTTGCTTGAAAGCTAGTCGTATCCGACTCTTGGGTTCAGTGCTCATCTGTTTCAAAGCCGAAGAGCCAGCGCTGTCTGCTTCTGCAGACATTTCCGTGGTCATGTGGCAGGCATGACTAGACACCGGAGTGCATGGAACGCTGTTACCTTCCCACTGAAGTGGACCCTATTTATCTACTTGCAATGTCTTGCTTTCAAACTGCTAGGTTGGCAGGAGCTGGGACAAAGACGGGAGCTCATTCCATCCTGCAGTACTCGGGAATCGAACTGCTGACCTTCCACCTCCCAGACAGCGTCTTAGCCACTTGAGCCACTGCAGTCTAACATCAAGAGATATACTGTAAAGTGGAACCTCAGTTAACAAATTCAATGCATTCTTCGGGACCTTTTGTAGTACAAAAAATTTGTAAAGCAAATTTCCCATAGGAATGCACTGAATGTCATTTACCATAGGAATGCATTGAAAACCAAATTTTGATAACCGAAACATGGTTTCCCATAGGAATGCATTGAAAACCAATTAATCCATTCTGGGGGGAAATTATTAACCAAGCCACTATTTTCTATGGATTTCCTTTTGTTATGCGATTTTTGTGTTAACCGAGCCATTTGTTAAGCAAGGTTCCACTGTAATGGAAATGTAGTTGCTAAAAGGAAGGCAGCTGTATGTATGGAACTATACTATTAGATAAAGGTAAAGGTCTCCCTTGCTCGAAAGCCAATTGTCTCTGACTCTAGGGGGCGGTGCTCATCTTCCTTTACACCCAAAGAGCCAGCACTTTCTGTATCTGCAGGCGTTTCCATGGTCGTGTGGCAGGCATGACTAGACACTAGAGCACATGGAGCGCTGTTAACTTCCCACCACTGGTACCTATTTATCTACTTGCAATTTCTTGCTTTCAAACTGCTAGGTTGGCAGGAATTGGGACAGATCATGGAAGCTCACTCCGTCCTGCAGCACTTGAGTCTTGAACCGCTGACCTGCTGACCTTCCAGTCATTGAGTTCAGCATCTTAACCACCAAACCACCCCAGTCCCATACTATTAGAAAGACCAACAATATGTCAAAACACAGAGAAAGAAGGACAGAGAGTGTACATATGCAAAAGCTTGGCACAGTGAGCCAAGTGAAAGGACAGTTGGCAGCAACTACCCATTGAAGAGTACTTAATTAAATTCACATGACTCAATCCCCCCTCGTTGCGCAGCACACAGTTTTGCTCAATTTCCCCACCTCATGCAGTCTTCTAAAGGCAGTTGCAAAATAGTCTGTCACAAAAGGTAGGGAAAAGTGGACCTGCCGCCTACGCTGTAAATTGAATTTTGAATTCCATTTCCTAGAGCAAAAGTTGCAAGTCAAAATCTCAAAATATCTCTCTCAGTGATTCCAAAATAAACTCAACACAGTTCATGCCAAGGGAGGTATGCAAAAAAAAAAAAAAAACCACCTGGCTATCTGCCATCTGTTCTTCCTGTCCAAACCAGAAAATTTAGAATGCAAAATAGATTCCATTTGGTTTGCCATCTTCCAAGTGCAAGACAAGATCTCCAGCACATGCACACATGTGAATGCACATGACCTACAATCTAATATTCTCCATCTTTACCCATCCAGTTTGTTTGTTTGCTTTGTGTTTGTTTGTTTGTTTGATCTAGCACAAAAACCTTGCATACAATTCCTCAATTGCGAATAATTCAGGACTCTCTCAAAGATTCCCTTTTCTATTTTCAAAATAAGAAAAAGAGGTGATATTGAGATCTCAACCAATGATGAACCCACAGAAGGGAGAGGGGCTGGATTCCAGCAAAAGGCAGTTTGATTTCAACAACCTGCCATCTTCAGTTCATTCTCACTTACGGTGACCCTTCTGAGGGTCGGAAGTGGTTTACAGCTCCCTTTTTCTAGGGCTGTGCTGGAACTGTGTCACTTGCCCAAGACCACAGGGAGGGCCGGGGTCTTCTTCTACAAGGCAAAGTAGTGAATAAAACTCTAGACCAGGGACTCACAACCTATGGCCCATGGGCCAGACCCAGTCTGCGGTGGCAAATCATCCGGCCCATGGGGACAACCCCGGAAGCGGAAGCGTTTACGACAGCCGTAAATGCGCCCACGCCTGTGAAAACATGCCTGCCACAGTTTACGGCAGCGTCTACGGTGGGGGGGGGGGGGGGGACCATGTGCCCGGCCCGCTCAGCTGTCTGAGGGAGCATGGTCCGGCCTGTGGCATGTAAAGTTTGAGAAACCCTGCTCTAGACCTCTGGCTCAACAACCAGGTTGGTACCCAAGTTACTGAGCTATCCAGATTTCAAGAGTTTCTTCTGCAAAAATCCTTTCAACCCAGAATAATTTCTGACACAAAATTATTATTATTATAAGGTAAAGGTGACCCTTGCTTGAAAGCCAGTCATATCCGACTCTAGGGTTTAGTGCTCATCTCTGTTTCATAGCCGAAGAGCCAGCGTTGTCTGCTTCTGCAGATGTTTCCATGGTCATGTGGCAGGCACACGGAACGCTGTTTACCTTCCCACGAACGTGGTCCCTATTTATCTACATGCAATTTCTTTTGAACTGCTAGGTTGGCAGGAGCTGGGTCAAAGACAGGAGCTCATTCCATCCTGCAGTACTCGGGTATTGAACTGCTGACTTCCCGCCTTCCAGTCAGTGTCTTAACCACTTGAGCCACCTACACAACTATAAAATGTTGGAGCCAGGGCCATATTCTCCCATACAACACAGTACCCAAATAGACTGCTTACTACTCACTTCTCTGCGCTAACATATTAAGTCTCTAGCTCTCCTTCTCACTGGTCCTGTGGGAGAATTTGTGACCTTGGGGTAGCTCTGGTTACTCTCAGGGACACTGCAGGGTTGCCTCAGTTGACTGCCAATTTGTTGCTCCTTTGTCTGCTAATTCCCAATATCACTCCATGTTAGTTTGTTCCATAATAATGATCCCTTCCTCTATTATAATGTTGAGCTGCTACATTTTGCTATGTTTGAAAGTGGTATCTGGCTTTTACAGTATAGTCAGCTGTAACAAAGAGGACAGAAACGCACCACAAGCCAAACTAACTGACCAGTTAGGAATACAGTAAAACCCCGACTTACAAATGCCTTGAGTTACATAAAATTCAACTTACATAATGATTTTGTGCTAAAACCATGTACCGATTTACATGCTTTCCTACGGTTTGCTTCGAGTTACATAAAGATTCTTTTTCCTACGGGTTTGCTTCAAGTTATGTAAAAAATCATTTCCCTATGGGTTTGTTTTGATTTACAAAAAAGAATTCATTTTTCCTATGGTTTTGCTTCGAGTTACATAAAAAAATAATTTTTCCTATGGGTTTGCTTTGAGTTACATAAAAAAACGATATAAGCAAAAGCCTACAGAACTGACTTTTTTTCGTAAGTAGGGGTTTTACTGTGCACACAAAAAACCTGCGCTACTGTTTAAATTACTGGCTTGCCAACAATCATTCGACTTCTTCCCAAGTACTGTCATACCTGTCAAGTTTCGGGACATTTCTGTCAACCACCCGTATTTTACACTTTCCCGCCATCATCCCGATATAAGTTAGACTGCAATTAGACTGGAGTTAAACTGGAGGCCAGCACAGGATAAGCATAGATGTCCGGTTTCCTGTTTTGACTGGGAAATTTCCCTTATTTGACAGAAATTTCCCGAAACTTGACAGGTATGAGTACTGTATCAAGAAATTACAGCTGAAAACATTTAATTGATTCAATCAATGGGTTAACCAGCTAAAGCTTTAGTATCCATTTAATCCAGTGTTTCCCAGCCTTTCGGTTTTGGGACTTCAATTCCTAGAAGCCTAAGACAATTCCCCAAAGCAACGATCCAGCTAATATATTGCATGCACCACCCCACATTGGGAATCACTGATTTAATCAGTGAGGGCAACTTTTATTTGTGAGGCCTGGGATTAAGAACATGCATTTTAATTCTAGTATATTACAGCAATATGGGAAATGAAGGGAAAGAAGAAATATGACCAGTGGCTTTTGTTTATTCAAAGTGTCTCTCTATTTCAATATCTCAAAAATATACCTCTAAGATGGGGGTTCCCAACCTAAGGCCCTTGGGCCAGATCCGGCCCAAAGTGCCATTTCACGTGCCCCCCCATCCCTCCAAGGGTATTCGAGAAACAAAATGGCCACCCCTTTCAAGCTGTTGGGACAAAATGGCCGCCACCACCCCAATCGTGCAGGCAATGCAAAATGGCCATCTGGCCCTCAAAGCTGACTGAGAGGGCATGACCCAGCCCCCGGCTTAGAACCCCTGCTCTAAGATGTCGTCTAAACTGAAAGAACAGCTCTGTTAAGCTGTTGCAACAGGAACAGTTAAGACTCTTAAAGTACTATAAACATGAATACATTTCAAAGACCTGAGTGTGCTTTGTCAGATGCGTGAGCCATAACTCTTGGCAGGTAGATTTTATATATACACGTGCACACAAATCCAAGTACATGGGCCAACATGGCATAAGGATGAGATTTATATAGGGGAGAGACAACCATAAAGCTTAGTTGTGACTTCATGTACATTATTTTATTTCACATTAATCATCTACTGCTCTAGGATGTTCCGAGGGTACAAAAGGGTCAACATATGCAGATTCTGTAAAAGTTACTTTGTGGACTACATATCCAGAACACCCCTTGCAAGCACGGTCAGACATGTAAATTCCAAATTCCTAATAAGCCATACAAAGGTGCAACAGAGAATATTATGAAGAGACCAGTTGTATGACTTGGATTTCCCACTGTACTTTAAATAAATTCTACTTCTCATATTTATAGAGGGGGAAACTGAAGAAAGAGTCTCTACACAGTTTTATATAGTTCTGAAATATAGCATTATATCTATGAGCCCTCATGACACAATGGTTAAACTCCAACCAAAACTCTGCTCACAATATGAGTTTGATCCTGACAGACACAAGGTTGACTAAGCCTTCCATTGTTCCGAGGTTAGTAAAAGGAGTATGTTATGTGTTGAAGGCAAAATACTAATAACTGTGAACTGCCCATAGTGTGTTCTAAGCACTATGGGATGGTATATAAGTGTAATTGCTATTACCATAGCAGCTAAAATCTTAAAATACCATATACATAACAGACATTGTATGAGTGGTTTTTCACAGTTCTCTGGCTGGCTGTCAAATGCCCCAACACACAACTTAGTGGGTGACTGGGTATGTCTGAAAGTGCAACAACCTAAGTTAGAACAATCAGGCATGTAAGTTAGTCAATGTTTTGTTCCATAGTGAAAACCCAGTAGGATTCTGGCAAATGACAGATAATGGCCAGAATCCTCTTAACAACTATGCAGTGCAACCACTAAATGGTCAGAACAATCTGCAGCTGACCCAGCAATCTCCAGTTTGCGGTTAGACAGGAGATTATTCCATTAAAACCAGTGGGGCTTATTTATGTTCAAGCAGGCTTTAAAAGGTTGAGAACTCCTGGCCTAAGCAAAACCAACACTTTCCCACCCAATCCAGTCCCCAATGAAAAAGATATTCTGTTCACGCCCTTAGTGACATTTATTAAATAAAATTACCAAATACAGGAGAACCTCGCTTAAGAAATTTAATGCATTCTCCAGGACCTTTTGGACAGTGGTGGGATTCAGAAGATTTGCCCGTTCGCCAAAACCGGTAGCAGAAATTCTGGCTGGCCCCGTCCATCCAAGTTTTGAAATAAAGTACAGTAGTCCTAATTCGGGTGCAATGCAGGGCTTTTCCCCTGGCAATGCCCACCATACCACGCCACAGAGTAGGTAGTAAAAAAAAAATTTGAATCCCACCACTGCTTTTGTACTATGAAAAAATTGTAAAGCGGATTTCCCATAGGAATGCATTGAATGCAATTTTCCATAGGAATGTATTGAAAACCAAAAATTGTTAACCAAAATGCAGTTTCCCATAGGAATGCATTGAAAACCAATTAATCCATTCTGGGGGGAATTGTTAACCGAGCCACTATTATTTGTTTATTTGTTCAATTTCTACCCTGCCCAATCAGTCAAGGCTGACTCAGGGCGGCTAACAAACACAGGATAAAACAGCAGATAAAACAATTTTCTATGGATATCCTTTTGTTATGAGATTTTTGTGTTAACCGAGCCATTTGTTAAGCGAGGTTCCACTGTACTCTGATTCCCAATGATCATGGAGGCAGAAAAAGTCATGCCAGATGGACTGGCTGTGAAGGTGCACCTTGTTAATATCCTCAAGGCTGCCGCAGTCCATTGCAGTCCCGGTGTCAAATCCTGCATGTCTCATTTCATATGTGCCGCAGGAGATGGCTCTGAGATCACAGCGTGTGGGTCAGTCACTTCATGGCAAGTTGGGATCCACCTTAAAAAAATTCATGCCAATGGCATTTTTCCTGAAAATGATTTTCAAGGGGGCAAACATAAACTCGGATATGAGTAGCATCCGACGGCGCCGACCAAATACTTCAGTTCCTCAACACCCGATGCGGTAAAAGAGGAAGCGAAGAAGAAATACTTCAGTGAGTTATTAACCATCTACTACTATAATCTCATGGCTTTAAAATAAAGTTATGGAAACAACTTTGCTTACAATTCAAAGGCTAAAACCCTGTTGTGTAGCATAGTAAGTCACAACTAGGAGTACAGTAGTAAAAAGCAGAGACATCACCCTGCAAACAAAAGTCCGCATAGTCAAAGCAATGGTATTCCCAGTAGTAATGTATGGTTGTGAGAGCTGGACCATAAAGAAAGCTGAGCGTAGAAGAATACATGCATTTGAAAAGTGGTGTTGGAGGAGAATTTTGAGAGTACCCTGGACAGCAAGGAGAACAAATAGATTTTATTTTATTTTATTTTATTTTATTTTATTTTATTTTATTTTATTTTATTTATTTATTTATTTATTTATTTATTTATTTAGTTAGTTAGTTAGTTAGTTAGTTAGTTAGTTAGTTAGTTAGTTAGTTAGTTAGTTAGTTAGTTAGTTAGTATATTTATATCCCGCCCTATTGGTGCGAACACCACTCAGGGCGGCTACCAACATAGAAAAGAAATACAATAAAATACAAAATCAATAAAAGACCTTTACATTGCTAAAACCCCTATCTAAAATACAATCTAAAAAACACATAAGCCCTCAATACCATCCCTAACCCCTTAAGAGATAAATAGCCAAACAGAGAGAAAAGAGGGGGGAAAAGAAGAAATAAAAACAGAAAGGAAGGAGAAGGAGGGGGAGATAAAAACAGACAAGTCGGTTGCAGGGCACTATTTATATAAGCCAGCGGGACTGGGTCGTCACACCTGACAGCCCCCACACCCGCTGGCATAACCAGGTCTTAAGTGCCCTCCTGAAGGGGAGCAGCTCTGTCTGGAGTTGCAATTCAGATGGTAAGAGGTTCCACAGGGCCGGGGCAGACACCAAGAAGGCTCTTCTTCTGGTCCCAGTCAGGTGTGCTTCTCTTGTAGGAGGGACCAGCATTGAGCCTCTCCGGTCTGCCCTCGTAGGATGGGTAGAATAACTTGGGGTGACGCGGTCCCTTAAGTACCCTGGTCCACTGCCATGTAGAGCTTTAAAGGTCAAAACCAGCACCTTGAATTGCACCCGGAGGCACACTGGCAACCAGTGCAGCTCCCAAAGCAGCAGTGAGGCATGGGCATAATGCCCACGCCCCATCACCACCTGGGCAGCCGCATTCTGGACAAGCTGCAGCCTCCAAATGGTCGTCAAGGGCAGCCCCATGTAGAGCGCATTACGATAATCCAATCTGGAGGTGACCAGAGCGTGAGTGACCATGAGCAAGGAATCCTGGTCCAGGAGCGGGCGCAATTGGTAGATGACACGAAGTTGTGCAAAGGCCCTCCTGGCCACGACTGCCACCTGCTCATTGAGCAGTAGTCTCTTAAAAGAGATCAACCTCGACTGCTTCTTGGAAGGTCAAATTTTAAAGATGAAGCTAAAGTACTTTGGACATCAAATGAGAAGAGAGAATTCACTTGAGAAAGCCTTGATGCTGGAAAAGGTCCAGGGCAAAAGAAGAGGGGGAAGGTAGAGAATGAGATGGATAGATGGTATTGTTGATGCAATGGGCACACAACTGGGCAGGTTGAGGAGGATGGTGGAGGATAAGGGTGCCTGGCATGCAATGGTCCAAAGGATCGGACTTGACTATGCGACTGAACAACAAAAAGGAGTAGGTCCTTTGACAAATCCTCACTCATTCAATGAGCCTACTCTAGTTGGTAAGAAATAGGATTTCAGCCAAAGTGTATTTATGTGCAACAGGAGGAATACGGCTGCTGCTTTATGCAAAACTTGTCCAACACAGAGGTGCAGGGTACTGTTTTCCCTTCAATGATATAGAAGGATTCATCTTTTATTTTTACACATTTTGCTTTCTGCTGACAGGAGAAGGAGGAATTCCCATACTTCTGCAGGTAAGAAGCCAAAGCTGAGAAGAGACAGACTTGGATTGCTCCAAGGCTGTCTCGGGGGGGCGTAGCTAAGATGGTGCCTGAGTAGCACGTATTTCGATCGACTCGAATGTGTTTAAACCAATAACCCATAAATTTATTTATTTATTTAATTCAATTTGTATAGCCGCCTCAATCGACATGCAACTCCGGGCGGCGTACATAAAATCCCCAACATTAAACAATAAAAACCCACATATGGATTGGGTTGGGGGAAATCTGGGACTGACATGAGAAAGATTGATATAATAAGGAGCAGAGAGCTGATGTAATAACAAGTGTCATTGCCTGAATTTATTGCCCAATGATTACAATAAATTAATGGTAGAATGAGCAAATGTGTCAACCCCACTCTCTCTGTGAAAGGCATATGGCATATGCAGTGGTGTAAAATTACAAATTTTAAGGCAGAAGTAGTGTAGATAAAAAACAATATATTTGTATCAAATCTATTATTTGTCCATTAAAGTTCAAGTTCTGTTCTCTGAAAAGAAAGAAGCAGAGCCTGAAAGAACTACTGTAGTTGTCTAAAGGTATCTAGTGAGTTTATGGCTGATATGAATGAAACCTGGCCCACAGATTTCTCTTAGTCTATGCCAATTCTCAGGTAAAAAATCCATTCATATGGATTCACAGACAATTGGGCTTCTGGGAATTGAAGTCCAAGAACACCTGGAGTGTCAAAATTCGCCATCACAGTAGTAGAACATCCCTTTTGCTTCCCTCCTATACCACCATTTCCCTTTTCATCTACATTCAGTCTTTCCCTACTTCTACTACTGTCTCTAGATGCAGATACAGTACCATGTTGAGTGATAGAGTACACTCTTTCCTTTATTTAATGGGGTGTGAGAAGCATCTTACTGTGATTTTATTTGCCTCTACTTTTAGTAAGACCATTAAAAGGTAAATCAGAAAAAAAAAATATTGGCTGGGCTCCACAGCTTGAATCAAACTGATCCAATCAAGGAAATCGACATAAGCGTTGAATCACCATTCAGCAATGCAATGACTAAGTCTACTGAACCTGGGACTACAAATTAAGTGCACACCATCACACTCTATGTCTGAATTTGAATTCTGCTTTAATTCCTTTTCCTTGCAGGTTATATCTTACAGAGGTCTAGCAAAGACAATTTGAAAGTTTTCCCAGTTTTGTATTGCTATATGCCAGCCTTGTAAACCAACTCTCTAGCTCAGGCATTCACAACCTACGGCCCGTGGGCCAGACCTGGATCCTGACGCCAATTCATCCAGCCCATACCGCCCTCACCACTCCTGGAAGTGAAAGTAAAACATGCCTGCACATGTGCAAAAAACTGCTGTAAATGCGGTTTTACTTCCGCTTCTGGAGGGAGGAACCACGGGGGCAGGCCCATGACCTGGAAATGTTGTGAACCCCTTCTCTAGCTACTAGCCTGCAAAAGGCACTAGCCAGCTGGGATTGACAAAGGATATATGGGTTTTTTTGTCCTTCCTCCAGGATCCCACTACATTTTGAGCCGAAGGATGAGAGCTTCCTTCCTACAGCAGCCAACCTGGACATACCATTCTAGCTTTTCCCCACCAGCCTTTTCACTCACCTGCATGGAATTCCCCATGTCCAATCTGCATGATGACATTTACCTTTGCTGGCTATGGCAACCAGGGAAACATTTGAAATATGAGACTGTGTTAATCTGTACAAAAATAGATACTACTGTATTAAACAAACATTTGTACAGCTCTGTTTTAGCAACTTTGCCCTCTGGTGCAGCCATATTTGAGACTAGAACAACTGTCCTTAAGAACTGCAGCCTGTTCTCCATGCCTTCCTCTCTAGCATGTGTAGCTGTAGCCACTTGTTTGAATGACAGAAATGTGCAAAGAAAGGTTTAGTGTAAGAACCTTGCTGAGAGCTGTCCTGTATTGTTTTTCTTCCCTGTTTCACACGCCTTGTAACCTTGTAGTTCTAAGATAAAATGCAACATATGAAAAAACAAAAACAAATCACGAACACATGAAACATCTTTAGACTTCTTTCAGCTATAGACCACTATGGAAGTAGACCTTTTTATTGTGATGATGCGCATTTAAACCCCACTAAAGTTTAGAGAGGAGTAGTTTAACATTTTAATAGACACAAACCATGCTTTTGACGGTGGACATTTAAGCCAGTCTTGGCAGTGTCTGGTCTACACTATTTATTAAAACCTCTCATTTGAGACCACAGCTTAAGGAATGGCTTCATTAGGCAGAAAAAAAGTAAAATAGGCTTGCCAATACAACACAATGTACCATATACTTCTGTCAAACAACCAAGAGCTCTCAGTGTGTTACTTTTACCCTATTGCTTACCACAATGAGACAACTAATGCACTTGTCAAAATGCAGAGTGAGCAGAGACAGCAAGACCACTCTGGGCAGGATATAAATATACAATACCAAATCTTCCTTTTACTTGAAATAAGAGGGATAGAGATCCCTCTCCAAAAATAAAACCCACAGCTTCTGATATTGCTAGTTAAGTTAGAATTGAGAATGGAACATATTCTCTTAGTATTACTAGCAACAAAATGTACTCACTCCAAAAGATCTCTTTGTTCTCTTTCTTCCGTGTTCTGAGCTGGAAGTTGAAAGAACCCTATGTCTTCACCACACAGGATTTAACATTACTGTAGGTGTAAATGTGAAGACACAACATGCCTGGGTCAAAATACAGCCATACTTTCCATAGGTCTGACAGGCCAGGCAAATCAGGTGTATTTTTCCGAGGCCACATCCAAATCCTATTTTCTCCTTACTCTCCATTTCTTTACAAACCTGACAAGATACCCACCATCAGGTCACATCTTAATGAGTGCTGAATATTCCTCTTCCAGTATCTCAGAAAATTCCTTAGATGGCGATGAGGCAAGGGAAAGCAGACAGTGTTGCTGCAAAACCCCTTTTGCCTCCACGGCACAAAGCTTCCATTCCAGTCACAGCCACTTTGTCTATATTATTCTCCTAGCTGACAGTCAGACAGACTGTGGACAAAACATACCCATGGGGCTTGGGGAGAGGAATCAGGTGGTCCCTCGGGACAAAAGAACACAAAGCAGAACCTACCTGGTTTTGTGTCAGTGTCACACACACACACACTCTCTCTCTCTCTCTCTCTCTCTCTCTCTTACTTCCTTTCTTCTCTCTCTCTCTCTCTCTCTCTCTCTCTCTCTCTCTCTTACTTCCTTTCTACCCACGCCGGGTCACAACCACTAACCCCAACCACTGCCACCCCAATTTCTGTGCAACCGCATCTGCTGACTTCAACGAGACCCCTCCCTTTCCCGACCTCCTCTTTAAAGCAAACAAAGCAACGGCGACGACAACAACAACAACAACAACAACACACCAGGCAATCTGAGCTGAGAAGGAAGACATCTTCCTCCCGCCCTGAAGAAGAAAACAAGCCCATAAAACAAAATACCTCCTCCACGTTCACAGATAGCTGGAGTGCATCTGACATCACCAGAAAGGGAGGAGGAGGGGGGGTCCGTCCAGGGCATCAACAGGCGCCCGGTTCTCTTCTCCCGCCCCGAGACCCAGATCCTGCATCATCATCATCATCCTAATGTGGGGGGTGGGCAGGAAAGAGGACCACCCGGAAGGAGGGAGGAACAAACAGGGAGAGAAGCGATGATGGGGAGAGATGGGGCAGCAGGGGAGAGGGAGAATGGGTGGGTGGGAGGCTGAGATTCGAACAAGGGAAGGAGGCGGGCGGGCAAAAAGGTGGTCTCACCTCTCCCGGGACTGCTCCGGAGCAGGCAGGCAGGCAGGCAGCCCCACGGTGGCGGCCTCCGAAGCCCGTCCGGGGTGGCTTCCGGCCCCTCCAGCCCAGTCCGCTTGCCCGCCGCCGTCGCTCCTCCCCAGCCCAGCCCAGCCCAGCCCAGCCTCCCCACTAGTCTCTCTCTCTGTGTGTGTGTGTGTCTGGGTCGCTCTCTCGCTTTGCTTTCTCTCTGCCACTACCGCCGCCGCTGGGCCTGACTCCCCTTTCACGTGATGCAGCCACATGATCCGACATGCTACTCCCTCCCCACTCACTCGCGCGGTGGTGTACCCCTCCTTGCTTGCTGCCGCAGACGGAGGAGGAGGAGGAGGAGGAAGATGTCAGGCGGCAGGAACGGCGACCGGAGAGAACAAAGAGGGAGCCTGAGCGCCTGCTGAGGAGCGCGCTTTTGCAATTAGCAATGACACTTCTATGCCAACCTAGCAGTTCAAAAGCAAGAAATTGCAAGTAGATAAATAGGGACCACTTCGGTGGGAAGGCAAACAGCGTTCCGTGCGCTCCGGTGTCTAGTCATGCCTGCCACATGACCACGGAAACGTCTGCAGAAGCAGACAGCGCTGG
This sequence comes from Bradypodion ventrale, assembly GCA_035047345.1. NCBI lineage: Eukaryota > Metazoa > Chordata > Lepidosauria > Squamata > Chamaeleonidae > Bradypodion > Bradypodion ventrale. Next base: position 92,988,053 of record JAWDJE010000001.1, read on the forward strand.
GCCTGGCTCTTCGGCTCTGAAACAGATGAGCACTGCACCCTAGAGTCGGATACGACTGGCTTTCGAGCAAGGGAAACATTTACCACGCCAAAGTCCACAGCAAGAGTGCCTAAACTTTTCAGGCCGCAGGGCCGGTCACATGGTTCAGGATGAGACTGATTTTAGGCTGCCATTTTCTCTGCTTAAACCAGAGGTGCCCAAACTACTGCCTGCAGGCCGGATCCGGCACCCGACACCAATTCATCCGGCCTGTGCCGCCCTCATCGCTCCCAGAAGCAGAAGTAAAATGTGCCTGTACGGACGCATTTTACTTCTGCTTCTGGGAGTGACGAGGGCGGCGCAGGCTGGCTGGATGAATTGGTGTTGTGGGCCGGATCCGGCCTACAGGGCGTAGTTTGAGCACCCCTGGTCCACAGGGAAGGAGGATGGTCCCCAAGTGGATTAAATCTCACTTGAATCCATCTTGATGGAGGGCAGTAGCTTCATCAATCCTGGCCTGGGGCTAAGGAGGACTTTGTGTGCCAGAAGGGCTCAGGACCAGAAAGTGACTCATAGAGCTGGATCAGTGGTAAGGGTGTCACGCCGCCATGCAGAAGGCAGATGAAAGGCCACCGCCTTATATTCTCAGAACAGTCTTCATGGCTGATCGCCAAGATTTGGATTTGGATACAGCAGAACAAGAAGACGACCACCGCATAGTGCTTAGTGCACTCTCTGGGTGGTTCACACCTTAATTAGGATTTTGACCCCCAACATGCCAGGGTATTCATTTTACTGACCTCGGAAGGATGGAAGGCTGAGTCTACCTGGGTTACCCCGTCAGGATTGAAATCACACCGCTTTGCTCTGGGTTTCCCTCCTGCCAGGGCGCTTTCAGCTGTGTGGGGAAAATAGACTGCACTTCCCGCCCAGAGGAACCGGCTTTAGGCCCCGCCTGGCTCATGGCTGGGTTCATTGCATTCAAACCCTTCATGGCGTTATGTGTGGGGTTTGGGTTTTCATAATATAATATGACTCTGTTTCATGGTTCCCAATTTATATATACTTGGAGGATTTTTAATAATGCTGCTGTAATTTGAAACATTGCTCCTTACAGGCCCAGCTACTATTCATTCATTCATTCATTCATTCCTTTATTAACTGATTAGTTATCTGACCATATCAGGTTAAAATGTGGTAAAATACACTAGGTAAAATATGTTGCTTAGAACAGAGTAAAAATCAGGTTAAAAAATAGAATGATACACAATCAATAAAATGAGATATAAAATTTACTCAATAAAATTATCAATAAAATTCATCACCTTTGCATGCAAACCCTGTCCGATCAATAAAACATCTCTTTTGAATGGCCCAGGGCTGTAGCCAGAGGGGGGCCGGGGGGGGGAACCTCCTGAGCTAAAAGTCCGCCCCTCCCATCCCACCCCAGGATGCCCATGTTATATATGTGTGACATTGTTGCACCCCCCTGAATTTTTTTGCCCCCCCCCAATCTAAAATCCTGGTTACAGCCCTGGAATAGCCCCAACTATAAACTTAGAAAAGAGTTTTTTATAGGTTGCCATTAGCCCTTTAATGGCGTGGCTAGGTGTTCGATTCGAAGTTTATATACCACTTTTTTCTACCCCCATGGGAGACTCAAATAAGTTTATATAAACAAGTAATAATGCATATAAATAACATAATTCATACAAATAACATCATAATACACGATATTGATACAACATAGTTCATACAATCAAAAACAACAATAAAGCATTAATCATCATGGATACAGTGTAAACTCAATAAAGCTCAATAACAATAAATCGGGGGAAATGCAACAATCAATATGACCCACCGTCTGCCCAACCACTGTCCCAGCCCTTCAAAGCCCGGTGTTTCCTAGTGTTTAACAGCTGGTCAAGACTTATGTTGTAGAAGGAAAAAATTGGCCAGCTATTGGTGACCACTATATTTGCATTGTACATTCTTCTTTATTTACTTCTTTAATCAATATATAAATTACACTTTGGCAATTCCCAGATGGTGGCAGAAGTATAAATTTGTTTGTGATTTAATGAAAGATTATTAGGACATTAAGAATTCCCAGTTAGATTTCTTTCAGAACTTTGATGGATAGCATATTCTAGTGATTTTCTCACTGGCAATTTTTCACATTTTAAATTATTATCCATAGATAATTCTGTTTGACATAAGAGAGTAATAGTGATGTCACTATCTAATAAATGAATCAGAAGCCCTGTTCACTCACTGTTTATCCCTGTATCTAAAACTACGGTGCTTACCAGCCCTACCCACTCAAATGTTGTATTGAAAGACAATATCATTCTGCAGGGCTCCTGGTTGTATTGCTAGCCCACATCATACAGCTGTGTAAGTAAGCTCTTCTTTCAGACATTGCAGAGTATATTTGGCTGTTATAAAAGACACATTTTAGCCAATACAAATGATGGATCTATACCTGTTGGCAAAATACAGCCCCAAAAATGGAACTCATTCAAGCAGCAGTCATGCCAAATTGTGTTAGGCATAACTAATCATGCTTGAGTTCAGAGAAATTTGGAAAGACTATTCTCCAACTTTTACATAGTCTTGTAATGCCTGATTATCCAGCTTAATGATTGCTCAGCTCTATCTCCTCCCTACTGAATTAGTTTCCTCTTATTTGTGTTCCAAGCATAATAACAGCATGCATGCATAGTAACAGTCATTTTTTGTTAAGATGTGTGTTACCTCAAGATTATTATTGCTAATGTTGCCGCTGGAAAGACCCTTCGTGTTGCAGGTCGGCTGGGGGAGGAGGAGGTGGGGAGGAGAGACCCGCAACTGGAAGGGTCTCTCCAGTGGCCCTAAAAAGTCGCCTCACTGCCATTGCTGTTCCCGCCACTGTCCCCCCAGCGGAGTTTACCCAGTAGGTCAGATGGGGAGGAGGCGGGGAGGCAGCTTTTTAGGGCCGCCGGAGAAACCCTTCGTGTTGCGGGTCTCTCTTCCCTGTCATCTTCTCCCCCGGCCGACCGGCCGAGCGAACTCCGCTGGGGCAGCAGTGGGGAGGCGGCTTTATTGTGCCGCCAAAGAGCAGCTGCTGAGGGGGAAAAGGCGCGCGCGAGTTGGCCATTTTTTTCTCGCGCACGCCGGCTGTCACACCTCCTCTGCGTTTGCATGCCTGATTGGCTGAGGCGTGCCACGGCACAGAGGACACTGGGTAGCGTAGTTTATTTTTTACCATTCGTGGGGCACTGGCCCCACTCTCGGTCCCCAGACCCTTGCAGCAATGTTGTCCGGGAGGTAAGTGTGGCCGGCTTATTACGGGATGGTCTGGATGTGTGCGGACACGCATGGCCCAACCCATTCTTATGGGTATAGATTACCAGAAGCCCAAGTCAACACACCTGCTGATCAGGGCTTCTGGAAACTGAAGTCAAAAAAATTCTGGAGAGCCAGGTTTGAGGACCCCTGTTCTAGGACACTTCCTCAGTTTGAGGAAATACAGTCTAGCTCTGTGTAAAGAATAAAGGTAAAGGTCTCCCTTGCTCTAAAGCCAGCCAGTCCGGCTCAAGGGTGTGGCATTCATCTCCCTTTACATCAAAGAGCCAGCACTGTCTACATCTGCAGACGTTTCTATGGTCATGTGGCAGGAGCTGGGACAAATACAGCACTCAGGTCTCCAACTGCTGATTTGCCAACCTTCAAGCTGAGCATCTTAACCACTAAGTCACCATGGCCCTCTAGGGTACTACACACACTCTCTAAAATGGCAATTAATTATGGAAGGAGTGAGGAATGCTTGGCCTTTCAGATGTTTTGGCCTGTAGCTTTCATCATCTTCTAGCCAACATGAATAGTAAGCTGTATTCCAAAACATCTGGAAGGCCACTCATTCTGATATATGGAATTGTGGTTATATTACACTAACGATAACTGAAGAATGGTTTAGGATCTTGATACCTACTAGAGCACCTTTCTTTGAGAAATTTTGTATTCATGCTTGTCAGGCCCTAACACTTTGACGGGCTTTTGAAAACCAAGCTTTTAGAGGCATTAGTTTTCACATATTTTGAAGTATTTGTACCTACTTTTTCATGGCAACTTTGGATATTTGCTGTGAAATGTTATGTAATGGCACATAACAACAAATTTTTGGCTTATAGAAGCGTATTTTTATCCCTCAACACCAGAAGGGGTAAGAGAGGAGGCAAAGAATAGAAGTAATTTAAATAAATAGTTGATAAATAAAGCTTATAAAAATAGACAAGCTGATATTGTCTTCAGTTCCAATAGGAAGATGTGAGACTAAATATTCAGATAGATACACAGAAATCCACTGTAAGAAGTGCTAAAATTGGACAGGTCAATTTCTGACAACAGGCAGCAAACCATTCTTGTCCTATGCAAATTCCCTGCAGAGTTAGGATTCTTTTGATAACCAACTCCTCCACATTCTCCAAATTATACAGTGTCATGCAAATGAGAGGCACAGGTGAACAAACTGGAAAAAAGAATCATGATTTAATGCAAATAAATACTAATGTCTTAAAGAAAAAACATATGTAGAGATAATTAACATACTGCTTCCAAAAAGGGGGGAATGAATTACTAACTAAAAGATCGTTTAATTTTGTTGTAAAATGTAGCAAGAGCTCCCCTTACTGGCATGTCTTCTGAAATATTCAAATTATGATAAAGCAGATTTCACTTAAAAGTTTGCAATGGGATGGACTGCCTTTGAAAATGACGGGCTCTCCTTCATTGGAAGTTTTTAAACAGTAGATGTTCATCTGTCAAGGCTGCTTTAGGTGTGAAATTCATGCTCTGGCAGGGGGTTAGACTCAATGATCCTTGGAGTACCTTTTAATTCTACAGTTCTATAATTATTCCCATATTATAATCTTGCCTTCTGACAATCCAAATGACAAGATATTGCAGGTGTTGCGTCTGATGACTACAGCTATCAACAGTAAATGCAATAGAAGGCTTCATCTAGAGCTGATCTTTCCACAATTCACTGTTCTTTGCAAGTGTCTACTGCCCTTCAGAACACATTGTTTTTGTATTAATGCATTTAAAAAATACTTTGTCTCAAATGCTCAGATTTTCCAGTGTCAACATTAGGTCCCCCAAAGACAACAAAATCAGAAGCCGTGAAAAAACAAAGGGAAGACGAAGACATTACAGTTTATCAACTCATATATTGGGAACATTTATTTAGGAAATATGCAACTGACGATGCTTCATACTGTATGCGATCATGACACATTAACCTAGAGAGTGAATCAATTAATTTACATATACGTGCCAAAATTCTATTAGGATTTTATGCCTGTATAACTTTTGGATACAAACACAATGTACCGTTTGTGTATGCCCAAAAATGATGAAGATAATGATAAACAAATCTTCTTATAAGGTCTTTGTATTCTTAATGTTATTTTTATTTTGCAAACTCTTGTATATTAACTTGTAATGTCATCAAACAGAAACCAAACTCAGATACTTCTCTGCACAAAAAGTCTTCAAGTTCCTTTTGTAATCTTGACAATAGTAACCAAATTCAAATATGTTCTCTTCAACTTCTTCACTATGTCCTTTGTAACAATATGAAACAATGATTCATTTCCTCTATTACACTTTCTATCTCTCGTCCAAAACAGCTCATAAACTCGTATTCAGTTGGGAAGTCAAACTCCCATATATATTGGCCCCAAACTCCCGACGTCTATCCGGTTAATTAGACATTTCATTCAATAAATTTCATCAGGGGAGTTTTTGCAATATCTGAAAGGTTACAAAACACATGTCTGTTACAATATTATATGTTCAAACCAGCTGCAAGCCCCCATGCTCATTATCCAGTCCAAGCTTACCCAAGCTTACCACTCTTGTGTTTCACGTCCTCTCTGTCTCTTCTGTAATTTCTCTATGGTTGCTAAGGACGTTGCATACCATTAGAGTCCTATCTCTTAAATACAACTTGCTGCCTGCTCCTGACTGAATCTGCAAGCTCACATTACCACCTGTGTACTGACTGTTTTACTTACAAGGAGCACCATGGTTCTGATTCCTGTGTACTTACAAAAGGCAGGTTAAATCAGTTTCATAGTTTAAACCCTTAGGATGCATGGTTCCTAGTCTATGAATATGAATATAGTATGCCTCCTTTCCTATCTCTTAAATACAACTTGCTGCCTGCTCCTGACTGAATCTGCAAGCTCACATTGCCACCTGTGTACTGACTGTTTCACTTACAAGGAGCACCATGGTTCTGATTCCTAGTTTCATAGTTTAAACCCTTAGGATGCATGGTTCCTAGTCTATGAATATGAATGTAGTTTGCCTACTTTCACATCTCTTAGATACAACTTGCTGTCTGCTCCTGACTGAATCTGCAAGCTCACATTGCCACCTGTGTACTGACTGTTTCACTTACAAGGAGCACCATGGTTCTGATTCCTAGTTTCATAGTTTAAACCCTTAGGATGCATGGTTCCTAGTCTATGAATATGAATGTAGTTTGCCTACTTTCACATCTCTTAGATACAACTTGCTGTCTGCTCCTGACTGAATCTGCAAGCTCACATTGCCACCTGTGTACTGACTGTTTTACTTACAAGGAGCACCATGGTACTGATTCCTAGTTTCATAGTTTAAACCCTTAGGATGCATGGTTCCTAGTCTATAAATATTCATATTCATAGACTAGGAACCATGCATCCTAAGGGTTTAAACTATGAAACTAGGAATCAGAACCATGGTGCTCCTTGTAAGTGAAACAGTCAGTACACAGGTGGCAATGTGAGCTTGCAGATTCAGTCAGGAGCAGGCAGCAAGTTGTATTTAAGAGATAGGAAAGGAGGCATACTATATTCATATTCATAGACTAGGAACCATGCATCCTAAGGGTTTAAACTATGAAACTGATTTAACCTGCCTTTTGTAAGTACACAGGAATCAGAACCATGGTGCTCCTTGTAAGTAAAACAGTCAGTACACAGGTGGTAATGTGAGCTTGCAGATTCAGTCAGGAGCAGGCAGCAAGTTGTATTTAAGAGATAGGACTCTAATGGTATGCAACGTCCTTAGCAACCATAGAGAAATTACAGAAGAGACAGAGAGGACATGAAACACAAGAGTGGTAAGCTTGGACTGGATAATGAGCATGGGGGCTTGCAGCTGGTTTGAACATATAATATTGTAACAGACATGTGTTTTGTAACCTTTCAGATATTGCAAAAACTCCCCTGATGAAATTTATTGAATGAAATGTCTAATTAACCGGATAGACGTCGGGAGTTTGGGGCCAATATATATGGGAGTTTGACTTCCCAACTGAATACGAGTTTATGAGCTGTTTTGGACGAGAGATAGAAAGTGTAATAGAGGAAATGAATCATTGTTTCATATTGTTACAAAGGACATAGTGAAGAAGTTGAAGAGAACATATTTGAATTTGGTTACTATTGTCAAGATTACAAAAGGAACTTGAAGACTTTTTGTGCAGAGAAGTATCTGAGTTTGGTTTCTGTTTGATGACATTACAAGTTAATATACAAGAGTTTGCAAAATAAAAATAACATTAAGAATACAAAGACCTTATAAGAAGATTTGTTTATTATTATCTTCATCATTTTTGGGCATACACAAACGGTACATTGTGTTTGTATCCTTTTCTCCGTTTGGCCATTTTTTGCTGTGCTTGTATAACTTTTGGAGGCAAATTGGATCAAATTAATTAATCAGTTTAGACATCTGTTGGGTGCTCAGTTGCAAGATGATGTGCAAAGACAACGTGAACATTGGTTTCTTAATTTGAGGCACTTTTTCCTCCATAAATTTCAACTTTTGTGTTATGTTTGCTGGCATATCTCATGACATTTTGGCCTGTTTATTCACTACATTACAAGCCAACCATATTTATTGGGTTCATAACCATTCAATATAAAATAAATATAAAAACAAACTAAATGGAGAATTTGCTTTTTAATACAAACCATAGCTGAAATCTTCATTGCTTAACTTTGTTACTTCTAACTAGAGTAGGCCCACTTGAATTAACTGGACTTATGAGAAATTGACTACTGATTCAATGGGTACAAAGCAACAGAATTGGAGATCACATTTTTCATTAACTGTAATTTAACCACTAGCTATGCATTCTACATATTATATAATGGCAAAATACTTATCTTCTCTCTCTATGTCATATAAGGATATACTGTACAGATTACTTCTCTAGGCAGTTGTTTAAATCAAAATGGCTATACAGAAATTCCTTCTTTCTCTCTTTCTCCACCATTTATAAACATATGGTTGGATGATCCTCTTGCTGAATAAAATGGGAGATTTTAAATTAAATTCTTCTTTCTCATGCATCCAGTCAGTCTCTGAAAATCTCTGAAAGACTAGATAGGTGAGAGACTCTAAAATAAATGTAGATCTAGTTCCTTCTATGAACAAGAGTCATCCTGCTCATAAAGAGGAACATCTGGATCCAACCCAAACATAATATATTCAAATTCACAAAATCTAATCCCATATATATTTATTGAGAAGCCAATCCTATGTGTTCATAGAGCTTTTTCCAAGATAAATGTGAACATTATACACATACAGTAGGAAATAAATTTCACTGAACACAGTACCTACTTCTGAGTGAACATTTGTAAGCCTGGGCTAAACATAAATAGATTGCATTGGACTAGTCTACAAAACTGCTGCCTTCCATATAAAGGAACTTACTGAGAGTAATTAATGGAGAAGTGATCTTGAGCCAACCATAAATAAGAGCCCAATCCACACACACTAGCAATCCCTGAAATCATTGCTAGTAACAGTAACTTTATTAACTATCAGCAGAACTTCCAAAATCTGCCAAAATTTCCAACACTAATCAAAGAGAATTCTGGACATATAATTTAAACATACAGTTCTTTTAACACAGCGACAACATCTATCCATTCTGCAGCAGATTAGTTAGCAGGAAAATCTACACAGATTTCAGCTCCACGTCTACTGACTGCAGTGTGGCATGAGCATATCTGTCCCCACTTTCTATTTCTGTGTAATGGGGAAAGAGTTCTGGTCCATTAACTCTCCCACTCTCTCCTGCAAGAAATTAATCATGTCAGCTAACACAAAGACATGTGTTTCATCCAAGTCTTGTATAATGAACTTCTTTCCCAGAGCATTTGATTCATCCAAGTACAACAAAAACTGCTTCATGGCTGGGTCACTGTGAAGACATGAAGAAAATTATGATAACATCACATGACACCTTGATGAATTAAGTTTACAAACCTTTAGAACAGGGTTTCGCAACCTACGGTCCGTGGGCCGGATCCAGCCATTGGGGCAAAATAATCCAGTCCCTGACCTCGCTCCAGCCGCCCATGCCGCCACCACTGGAATCAGCCGTGGACTCATTTATGGCCATGTAAACACAGCTGTAAATGAGTCCGTGGCTATCGTAAATGCGCTTATGACAGCTGCAGTTGCGTTTTATGGCAGCTGTCTTAGGGGGCGTGATCCGGCCCATGGCTGGAAAACGTTGAGAACCCCTGCTTTAGAATAACAAGTACAATACCGGTCAGTAGAAGTGCTATTTCAGCAGTGGTTAATTATCTTAGTCATAGAAAGTGACCAGACCCTAGAAGAATAACTCAATAACAAAAACGCTCTGCAGCTATAAAGTTTATTTGGTGGTGGTGGTGGTGGTGGCTAAATCTAATTGTTAGCTCAATTTAATAAACAAGACTTGATAAATAAACACTTACCTGTATATAAACCTCATTGATGTAACAGGACAACTTTAGTTAGGACCAACAACTAATTTTAGCCCCCGGTAATAGACCACCAATTCAAATGGACCTACTTCAATTGCAATTTACTTTACACAGTTAGTTTAAAACTTTTTTTAAAAAAACCTGTTGTAGGAAATTATGTTTTAAATGATACAAGTATAAACAACAGCAGAGTAATTCTTGCTCTTCTTGTTCCTCTTGCATCAGAAGTTAGATATCATCACAGTTATTCTGATTTTGCATGCAGTAACTCTAAAAATAAAGTGTTGCATTTCAAGCTAATACAGTATACAGTATGTGTCTTATATCTTGGTCCTTATTTTTTCTGCCTTAATACCTCTTCACTGGTCACTCTCTTGCTCCAGGAAATAAATATTATCCTGTTATAAATCTATATTTTTAATGCTTCAATATTTTTATACTTTTATATCTGTTAATGTCCAGGATTTCATGCTATATGTAGAACTGAGAACACAGAACACTGCACAAAAACATTCCCAACCCCAATTTTAAGCTTTTGTCACATGATACATTATTCATCTTAAGCAAAGTACTCCAGGTCTTCTCTATTATGACTTTTATTACACAGTCAGGATTGCACTGTTTATCCACCTAAAGTCCAAGATATTTGTCAACAGGTTCCATACTTTGATTTTAGATCTTTAACTGCATTTCATCAGCTATTTGCTTTTTAATGATTAGCATGAACACATTTTTGCTTTAGACTGTGAGGTAGGATTACCTTTTAGTTAAATGTCCCCTCTACATATATTTAAGGGCCACAAGAATTATTTAGTGTAGAAAATAGCCATTGCCTTTTCCAGTTTGTAGTATATGTCATACAACACAATCTTCTTGTAATTAGATCAGGTTGAGCTGAAACATCTTCTGAGAGAGTACATATGAAATTGTGAACAAAGAACATTTAACAACTGTATAAAGTGGAAAGTAGTTACATTTGGCATTAACTTCAGATAAGTGAACAGAGAACTAATTTCAAGTGTTAATTTAATTATCCAGAAAAAGGACTTGCATTATTATATATACCATCTATATTTTATTGTGTTTCTTAAAATAGGAAGTTTCTTTTAAAAAGGAAGTTACCACTTAGCTAATTGAGTTCATGTGCTAAATATTCATTGGTTGAAATCCTATTGCACAGTTATGCAAATGATGCAACTTCTGGAAGCAAATTGCAATAAGTTAAGAAAACTCCACAGACCTCATCTGCTGTATACTGCTATACACTGTTTCATACAACTCAGAGACTCAAAGATTTATTAACTTACAGCAAATTGCTTTCAAAAACAATGCCATTTGTATAACTATGCAACAGGATTTCAGCCTTTCTGTTATGAATAGGACTATACTGTACTACAATTGCTACTGCTTACCATTCTATAAGTACTCCTTTTAGAACATTCACCATCTTGTCAACGATGTCAGGGATATTTTCTAAAGAAAATGTCAAGAGAAAATGTGCTTTTAAAGTGATAATTATAAGCAGAATACAATTGATAATCTATCAATTATTGTAAAGTTTCAGTTCTTGTTGTTGTTCAGTCGCACAGTTGAGTCCGACTCTTTGCAATCCCATTGTATGCCAGGCACCCCATCCTCCACCATCCTCCTCAACCCACCCAGATCTGTGCCCATTGCATCAACAATACCATCTAGTATTCTCATTCTCTGCCGTCCTCTTCTTCTTCTGCCCTCAACCATTCCCAGCATCAAGTCCTATATGTGTTTATCTAGAACTACAGTACTGTACAACATAATGAATGCAGTGCAATTTATTTTCAAGTAGACTTGGCAAGGAATTATGATTAGTCTCCTTACAATTAAGAACAATTAACTACTTTACAAATTAATAACATTACAGGTTAATACAATTTTGCATACCTATCAACAGTTACATTTCACATTCTAGCCTTTAATCTGCAAACATCAATTTAAAAGGAGAAAAAGTTTGTCAATTTGACACATTACGTATGACAATTTCTGTGGCCTCTTGTTTGTTTTGAGTTTGGGGGACTTGTTGTGTAGGTAATAACTAGTTACATCCTAGAATGAATTAACTGATTATCAGGTAAGTGATAGGATAGTTGTGGCACTTGGATAGGGGAAAATAATTTTCTGGCAGAACTTTGTTGTGATTGGCTACTTAACCTAGTTGAAGTCTGAGGAGGGAAAGAGTACATAAGAGGATGAAGACAGAGATAAATTAGAGATAGGACTTTGAAGTTTGTTGGGCTAATCCCTACGCTAGTTATACTAGAGTTATAAAAAGAGAAAGCTACATGAACTGCCTTTAAACTATTTTATTACTATTTTTGAAATCATTACTGTTTAAATAATATACAAATGAAAACTCATTTTGTTTTGCTCAGTAAGTACGTCTTTATCTTGTAGCAGCAGCTATTGAGCAAGAAGATCTTTGGTGGCTGCTTGGCACTCTAGCTTAGTATGAGGGAGGGAAGAAAAGTGTAACTCTCAAAGATTTTCAGTTTGAGAGATGTCTGATAGTATCACCCAAGGGTTAGAGCCAAAATGTGGTGAGTTCGACTCAAAGTTGACTCAGCCTTACATCTTTTCGAGAACAATAAAATGAGTACCCAGCACGATGGGGGGAAAATGCTAAATTATTTTGTGAACCACCCAGAGAGTGCACTATGTGGTATGGGGCGGTATATAAATGTGCTTACTATTGTTAAAAATGACTACGGTGAAATCCTTCCAAAGGATGAAGTACAGATTTGGAGAAGGACCCCAGGAATCCCAAACATATTTTGTTTTTAAAAAGAAAAGGACTCCACCCCCATCACCCCTAAGTACAGTAAAACCCCTACTTACGTAAAAAGTCTGTTCCGTAGGCTTTTATGTAAATCGGTTTTTTACTTAACTCGAAGCAAACCCATAGGAAAATATTTATGTAAATCGAAGCAACTCCATAGGGAAAATGATTTTTTTACATAGCTCGAAGCAAACCTATAGGAAATTGTGTTATGTGAATCGTGACAGGGTTTTAGTGCAAAAATCATTATGTAAGTCGAATTTTATGTAACTTGAGGCATATGTAACTCAAGGTTTTACTGTATCCGTTCCTCCCCTCACTGGATTGAAGTTTTCATTCTTCTGGGATTCACTAGAGCAGGGAGTCCCCGACCTTTGGTTTTTTGGACTTCAATTCCCAGAAGCCTAAGTCTGTACACTGGCTGATCAGTGCTTTGGGGAATTGACTTAGGCTTCTGGGAAATAAAGTCCAAGAACCAAAAGTTGGGGACCCCCTGCACTAGAGTCACCGCAGCCTTTTTTATTTCTTCCTGAAAATTCATGGGAATTCAAGACTTTGCAATCAATAGTGGGAGATCACTTTGGTGGGGAAAAGATCTTGGGGACATGAAAGGAGCCTCATTCGGGCATCCCCTAAGCGGAGTTCCTCCAGCAAAAATCTTTTCAACCCAGAATAATTTCTGACACAATATTATTACTATTATCATCATCATTATCATTATAGGGACCACTAATAGATAAATAGGGACCACTTTGGTGGGACGGTAAACAGCATTCTGTGCACTCCAGTGTCTAGTCATGCCTGCCACATTACCACGGAAACGTCTGCGAAATGTCTGCAGCAGACAGCGTTGGCTCTTCGATTTTGAAACAGAGATGAGCACTGAACCCTAGAGTCGGATACGACTGGCTTTCGAGCAGGGGAAACCACAACACCCTATTATTATTATTATTATTATTATTATTATTATTATTATTATTATTATTATTATTATTATTAAGGTAAAGGTTTCCCTTGCTCGAAAGCCAATCGTATCCGACTCTAGGGTTCAGTGCTCTTTTGTTTCAAAGCCGAAGAGCTTCTGCAGACATTTCCGTGGTTATGTGGCAGGCATGACTAGACACCGGAGCGCACGGCAGGAGGAAGAGAAAGACCGACCGCTGTTTTGATGATTAATTTTTTAATTAATTAATTAATTAAACAAAATAATTTTTTTAATTGAATGAAGATGACGGGGTGGATACAAAACCGCTCACTCCGCGCTGGACAAGCGACGTTACCTTAACGACGGGGGAAGCACAGCCACCGGAAGGAACCGGAACTGCCGCAGAACCGGAAGTAAGTTTCGCAAGGGCGCATGCGCCGCCCTAGGCCCGCTTTCCCCCACTCTCGGATTGGTTGCAAGCCAAGGGCTGCGCCTGCGCCGTTGGTTTTGGAGCGGGTCACGCCGGAACTTGTAGTAGGCGGTGCGGAGAGGGTTGCGGTCGTGGGCAGGTGTGTCGGGAGGGGAAGTAAGTGGGGCGGGCGGGAAGTCCGAGGGCGAGGCCAGGCCGGCGGTCTTGGACCCTCTTGGAGGGGAGGAGGAGGAGGAGGAGGAGGAAGACACCCAAAGGCGGGACAGGCTTCTTGGGCTCAGCCCAGAGTGTGTAGTAGTGCAAGGAAGGAGGGGGTGGACGTCAACCCGACCTGCGGCTCTTTTTTAGCCTTCATGTCATCATGATATAAGACATGTTTTCTTTTGGACTGTGCAGGCTTAGTGGTTAAGACCTTGCGCTGGACGACTGGAAGGTCGGCTAGCCAGCAGTACGAGAGACCCGAGTGCTGCTGGACGGAGTGAGCTCCCGTCTCTGCCCCAGCTCCTGCCAACCTAGCAGTTTGAAAGCAAGAAATTGCAAGTAGATAAATAGTTGCTTTCTTAGAAGAAATCAACCCTGACTGCTCATTGGGCGGTCAAATAGTAAAGGTGAAGCCGAAGTACTTTGGACATCAAATGAGAAGGGAGGATTCACTTGAGAAGGCCTTGATGCTGGGAAAGGTGGAGGGCAAAAGGAGAAGGGGGCGGCCAAAGATGAGATGGATAGATGGTATTGTAGACGCAATGGGCACAGAGCTGGGTGGGTTGAGGAGGATGGTGGAGGACTAGGGTGCCTGGAGGACAATGGTCCATGGGGTCGCAAAGGGTCGGAATCGACTGTGCGACTGAACAACAAAAATAGGGACCACCTCAGTGGGGAGGTAAACAGCATTCTGTGCACTCTGGTGTCTAGTCATGCCAGGGCCATAGTCAGGGGGGGCCAAGCAGTTAGCCCACCCTGGCAAAGCGTAGTTCCCCATAGTAATGCATTGAAAAGAGCCTTTCTTGCCCATCCTGAAAAAAAATATTCACCCACCCACATCTAGAATCCTGGCTTTAGCTCTTGAGTCGTTGCTGCCACATGTCCACGGAAACATCTGCAGACGCAGATAGTGCTGGCTCTTTGGCTATAAACAGATGAGCACTGAATCAGAGTCAGATATGACGGGCTTTTGATCAAGGGAGATCTTACCCTTTACTTAGGGATGATACTTCTGCAACATTGTGTGTGACGGAGCATCTTTGAACTTAAATGCAAGGAATTGCAGTGAATAAGTGTACATGGGTGGGCAATCTTTCAACCTGAATAAAAGTTTTTTCTTCTTCTGATTAATATTGGGATTAATCTGGGTGTTTGTACTAATACTTCATGAATGACAGTTAATTTGGTTTACAGCATTGATTTGCAAGGCGTATTTCAGAAATTTTTGTTCTCTCTGAAATCACAGGCGGTCCCTCATTTTGGGATGAAGTGTCTCTTGCTTAGACCAGGAGCTGCCCATTTCCCACAAATGATTCATTCCCCCTTGCACACACTTTTCAAGCTGAAGGGGAGTCTTGTGTGTTGGAATACTTGCATTGATTACAATATACTGTAATCTGTGCGAAAAGATATCTTTCCTCTTTGTTTTCTGTGCAAGAATCATGTGTCATTTGTGGATCAGTGCAGACACTTTAAAATGTGAGGACCATCACTATCCATCCATACCTCTCCAAATACTTAAACTACAAAACCACAACAACCTTATTTGAAAAAAGTAGGCTACAATACATAAAAGTTTATGCCAGATTGAACTGTTAGTTAATAGTTAGTTAACTGTAGGATCCTAGGTGTTTTGGCTGCAAAAAACCAACCATAGCTGTTTGTTTTTTTTTAAGCTTCTCACTGGGAGTCAAGGTAGCTCATAATTAATTAGAACAACATAATAACACAGATAAAAACACTATAAAATATATTAAAAATCAATTGACAAATAACAATCTTAAAAACCACAATTAATAAACACATTTCCCTGGACCCAATAAATACAATATACTGTACCTCCTACGTGTCCTGGTCAGTGAAAAGCCTGTCTGGAAAGGAAATTTTTTTCCTTACATTGGAAGGACAATTAGTTGGTGTAACGTGGCTTGCTCTTGTGTCTTCATGAAATGAGCCTGGGGTCAAGAAAAGGACCTTCCCCCCAGGTTTTAAAAAACAAGGGAGCTTATTTCATGTCTAGGCCAGACTTTAAACTTCAAAAACAAAGCCATCTTTTGGTGAAATCATTCCATAGGTTTTTTCCCTGACTTAGTTTGGGAAAAATTAGCTGGCACAAAGTGCCATTGCCTGCGATATGCCTGAATGTGGTTTTAAAATATGACAATCTTTGAGGAGGCTCTTACCAGAGCAGCTGATATGGATTTATACACCCATTGGACAGCTTGGCCCAAGATGTATAGCACTTTATAGGTTGTACTTTGAGTTGGGACTGGAAACAGACTAGTATCAAATGTGGTTGTAATATGGTAGGTAATCAGCAGTTTGCAGAAATGTATTCCTTCAAGTGTTAAATCTTTTGGGTGGGTGGGTAGAAAAGTGAACTGCTTCTCCACTTTTAGTATTAGAAAATAAGACGCTTGTCTTGTTAGCTGGAAGGCTGGCAAATCAGCAGTTCAAGACCTGGGTATTGCATTACGGATTGAGCGCCTGCCTCTGTGCCAGCTCCTGTCAACCTAGCAGTTTGAAAGCAAGAAATTGCAAGTAGATAAATAGGCATCACTTCAGTGGGAAAAGATCTTGGGGACATGAAAGTAGCCTCCCCTGAGTGGAGTTTCTCCAGCAAAAATCCTTTCAACCCAGAATAATTTCTGACACAAAATTATTATTATTATAGAAAATATTTTCCTCGGCTATGAGAAGGTTGAAAGCACTTATGTTTTTCTTCCCATTTGTCAATGAAAGAGAATGACAGGCTTTGTAACCAAGAACATCTTTGATCTGAGTACTTCTGATGTGTGGAATTATGGTTAATGGGCACAGTCTGATACTGAGTTTATATGTTTCCTGAATAACATTACTCTTTCTGTGTACTGTCTAGGTTACATGTATACCAGATAGCTGACAAATGGACCAGGGTGTGACAGAAATTGGATGTATGTAGACTGACCTGCTGCTAAATAAATGTTTCATGCCTTTTGCAGAATGTCGCTGGTGGCTTATTGTGGTTTTTGCTGTAGAAAGATAGGAATGTTTGCTTCAGCCCAGAAAACTGACCCGTCCTGGAAAAATTTCAGTAAGTGCAATTCTAAGATTTACTGTCCTAATGGCAACTATCATTGTCTCTGAGGCTTATCAGCTGGAGTTTGGTTGCAACTCTCTTCTTAGCCTGTCCAAGACATGGCATGATGTTGGACTGGCATAAAGAGAGCAGCCCTACTCATATTTTGTTGGGGACTTTCTCTCCCCAGTATGTAGGACTGAACAGTAGATAGGGCAGTTGCTGAAATTTTTCTGGGGTGGTGGTGGTATTAAACTGCATAGTGCTATGTTAACATAATCCGCAAGCATAGTGCACACCACTTAAACATTGTGTGTCTACTTGTGTATATAAAATAATGAATATATACAGGGTTCAAGAAGTAAGTGTTCTCCTGCTGTAGACACTCATGCTCATGAGTTGCTGTTTAAGATGGTAAATGGTTGGGAATACCTGCCAAAAGAAACTGTTTTTATTAATTTTTTCATTCTCTATTTTCTTAACGGGCATTAGACTTAGACTCCGAGCCTCCCATGCTATGTAACGTATTGGGCAACAAGGGATTGCCAATGGTTTCAGTCTGGGGTGACTTCTTGCTGTTTCTGTAGCAGTTTTAGTTTGTACAGGGACGGGTTGCTAGCCCAACACCCAGCCCTCCTCCTTTCTCATCTGGGCTTGGGACCAGCAATGGCGAAATACTACGGGGAAAATATTTGTGTTGTGTATAGGTGTTTCTACACCATATGCTGTAATGAGAACGGATGAGAGATCTTGATTGTGATCAGATCCTATTTGTTGATCCCTCACTTTACCAATTGGTCCTTGCCATTTTCCATTTCTTATCAACCAACTTGTAATCTCTTTATGTGCCTACCTCATGAATTTTGATTCACTATGTATTTTATTTTTATTTATTTATTTTTGGATGTTTACCCCGCCCTTCTCAGCGCAAGGCCGACTCAGGGCAGCAATCACAACATAATAAATACAATATAACAATACAAAAATGCAATACAAAAAGTTACACATCAGGAAAAAATACAATAATCTAAGGAGGGGGCGTTGGAGCCCACGGCTCAACAACTTTAAACAGAGTTAACAAGGAGCGGGCTCAACAACCACGTCGGAGCCCAGCTCCAAGTCCTTGGCAGCATCGAAGAGCGAGGCAATGGAGCAGTGTTACAAGGCCGGACTCCCGTGACCAATGCGAGACTGGAGAAGAGGGCTGAGGCAAGGCGACAACAGCAACCAATTTCAAAGTCCTTTGCCACACCGGGAGCTCAGGTGCTCACTCTCCCCCATGGCAAATGCCGGACCTGAGAAGAGGGCTGAGATGAGGTGAAGCCGGGCCGGAGGGAGGCAGGGCCAGTGGCCGCAGGTGGTTCCCATCCCGGGCTGATAGCAGGGGCCTGGGAGAGCTTCGATGCAGCTTCCTGGCTGTGGCTTGGGCGCCCTCTTATCCCTCCGGTCAAGGTAGGGTTGGAGGGAGGCAGGGCCGGTGGCCACAGGTGGCTCCCATTCCGGACCAATGGTGGGGGCCTGGGGGAGCTTTGGCACAGCTTCCTAGCTGAGTTAAATAATGAGCAAAACCCAACAAGAAAATTTGCACATGAAGGCAATTGGGAGCCATTTCCCCCCTTTTGCCAGAACTTCACTTGATCAATAGCACTGCTGGCCACATGCCTGGTTTTGAAGCCAATGTGACATCAGGCACACAAAGGGGCGCCAGCTGGGAGCAGAGGAATTTATGTGATCATTCTTATGCAAACACCTTTATTTTTGCTGTAATATGTTTCTGTTAAGCCTACCTTGCTGTATCTCTACTGACACTGAGTTTTTAATTTTTAAGGAAAAATTGCAAAGATAACGGGCTCATTTATTCTGGGGTAAGTTCTAAAAGCAAACACACTAATTTTGTTTTTGATGTTATCACCAAAGGAATGCAATATTTGTGGTTTTATGAAGGATTTGAAAATAATGTGGGTGAACCTTTAAATGTCTGTTGTATTAAATTTTTTCTATTTCTGTGATTAAAATATCGCATGTGTGTCACTCTGGTCTAAACATGTATAAAGCTGGGTTAGAAAATTACACAGCAGTGTAGAACTACAGAAATAAATTGTGAGAAATTGCATCATGCAAAACAAATTGCTTTTGGATGTACAAAGAATGGTCAAAGATGGTGTTTAATTTATTATTTGAAATATAGTAAACTCAAAAGCAAAATGACTTACTTGAACATGTGGGTAGTTGGTTGTTTGGTCTCCACCCCAAATCCAGAAATGAACTTCTGATCATTTCTATTTAAACATTTTAAAAGAACAGTTTGTGTTTTAGACTAATGTTGGGAGCCCTGCATTAATGACATCTAAAGGCGTGGCCACTTGATCTCTGAGGAGTTTGCCATCTGCATCTCTGCATGATTTACTGCTCTGCCTCCTAGCCAAAATGTATTGCTGGTTTCACATCCTAGTTTGGGATGGTCTTTTATATACCCAGTTGAGAAATCAAGTGAAAATGTGGGTTTAAGAAAGCAATGGGAAGGGAAGGAATAGGGAATTGTACATGTTATAGGTATTACTGTTTTCTTGTCTGATAAACTGTGCTGTCTTGGACCAGGTCTTTTATGTTAAATCAGCCTATTATATTTATTTAGAATAATATTCATAGAGCTGGATCTTGTTTTTATCTGCAAAAAGTCTGTATTAAGCATGTGCATTAATATCTGCTGATATTGTTATTTTTTTTTCTTTTTTTAGTGGTTGTGTTTTTGTTGCATATGAAGTTCTAGCTCTAGGAAAGGCACTGTCTTTTGATACTCAAGTGGTACAGCAAGAAAAATTAAAGTCCTACATTTATTTACAAACAGCTTCTTTAGATCCAAGTGAATATCAAGGTAAGACTATTGTGTTAACCGATTTAATCAGAGAATAATTAGGGAGCAACTTGGTTAATGTAAAAGGAATGTAAAAGCAGGATCTGAGAAAATAACACATGTAAGACGTTGAACTTGACAACCAGAAGGTCCTCAGGTCAGCAGTTCAAGACCTGAGTGCTGCATGACAAAGTGAACTCCCGTCTCTGTCCCAGCTCCTGACACCCTAGCAGTTTGAAAGCTAGAAATTGCAAGTAGAAAAATAGGTACTATTTCAATGGGAAATGTAGCAGGGTTCTATGCACTCCAGTATCTAATCGTGCCTGCCACATGACCATGGAAACATCTGCTGATGCTTTGGCTGTAAACAGAGATGATCACCACACCACTTCCGAGCAAGAGAGACCTTTATTCTGGATATTACAAAAGCATAATGAGCTCACTGGAGAAATATTACATTAGAGCTAGAGGTTTGCTTTAATTGCTTTAACATTAGTTGATTCTTTCTATCATCTAAAGAATTTTAAGAAAAGGTCTCAAACTAAGTATTATATAATTGTCACTAAACCTACTTTATTTTCAAAGGGATTATTTACCAAGTGAGAACGAAGCTTCACAGAGCAGTAAGGAAAATTCTGGAAACAAATGCTAGGCTTTTTCGATGGCCATTTGATGGTAGGTTTTTATCAAAAGCGTTAAATTTAAAGAATGTAGCCTACTAGGTCAGCATGTGTATATCACTAAAAGCAAAACAATTGTGGACTTTGAAACTAAGATTTATTCCAGTGCACATTTTTGTGAATTAAACCACTAAATCCATGAAAACTCATGTTGAAATAAATTTACTAGTTTTTAAGGTACCACGGGTATTTTGTCGTCCCCCCCCCCTCCCCCCTACAAACGTCTTCTTCTTTCGTGTCCCAATCAATCCTGGACTGCCAAAATGAAGCCACTTTCTTGGCTTTGTTGTTGGCCAAACTTAAGTCCTCAGCAGTGCATGTTTCTGGCAGTAATCAGCAGACCAGTAAATGAGCTGGATTCTGAATCTCCACATTCACACCACGTGTTGCTGTCCACCAGCAGCCCCCACATGAGCATGTTGGGACTCCGGCCCTCAGCCTATTTATATCCGTTTCTCTAAAAATTTCTAGGTCAGATCAATGATCCATCTAAGTTAGCATTTCTCTCTTGCTCTGCCTAACGAGGTGCTCTGAACAGTTCGTCAACAGGGTGTGAAAGTGAAGACTTGATGTCAAACTTTCCCATGGCCTTTCCTCTTCATTACGTTTTGTTTTGAACCATACATTGGTTTATTTCATTTATATACTGTATAATGTGCTCCTGATCCTATTGCATGTGCTTCAAAACCAACTCAGCTTTCCTCTTTTGTAAACTGCTGCCCTCCTGTGGCTTTCCACTGCCCTTTAAGTTCTATGTCAAGAAGCAAAACCAAAGTACAGTAAAAACCCTACTTATGGAAAAGTCCATTCTGTAGGCTTTTGCTTAAATAGAATTTTTGTGTAACTCGAAGCAAACCCATAGGAAAAATTATTTTTACATAACTCGAAACAAACTCATAGGAAAAGTGAACTTTTTATGTAAATCGAAGCAAACCCATAGGGAAATGAATTTTTACGTAACTCGAAGCAAACCCATAGGAAAAAGAATCTTTATGTAACTCAAAGCAAACCCATAGGAAATCGTGTAAATTGGGACATGGTTTTAGCACAAAATCATTATGTAAGTCGAATTTTATGTAATTCGAGGCATTTGTAAGTCGGGGTTTTACTGTAAAAGCAAACAAACAAAAAGGAAGACAAAAACACGGTGTTACCTAAAATACTAACTTCTATATTTTAATGTGAGTTTTCATGTATCTAGTCCACTTCCTCAGACCTAAGTGTGGAATTACAATGCAGTCATTTATATATAACCTCAAGATAAAGAAGGTACTGTAGTGGCTCAGTGGTTAAGACACTGAACTTGACGACTGGAAGGTCAGCAGTTCGAGATCTGGGTACTGCATAACAGAGTAAGATCCCACCATCTGTCCCAGCTCCTGCCAACCTAGCAGTTCGAAAGCAAGAAATTGCAAGTAGATAAATAGGGACCACTTTGGTGGGAAGGTAAACAGCATTTCATGTGCTCCGGTGTCTAGTCATGCCTGCCACATGACCACTTAAACATCTGCAGAAGCAGACAGCGCTGGCTCTTCAGCTTTGAAACAGAGATGAGCACTGAACCCTAGAATCAGATACAACTGGCTTTCGAGCCAGGGCTACCTTTACCTTTACTTACATAAAGACAAACTTATGTATTTTAACGTGAGTTTTCATGAATTATGTCCACTTTCTCAAACCTAAGTGTGGAATTAAGGCAATCATTTATACATGGTCTCAAGATAAAGCACTCACATTAAAATGTAACAGCTAGTCTTGAAGGTGCCACAAGGTTTTTGTCTTCTTCTTTTGTTTGTTTTTACTCTTATTTTGTTCCTTGTCTGATATGCCTGCACACGGCTACCACTTTGAAAACGACAACAGTGTTAGGTTCTATGTGTGGAGATTTTTCATTGCGAACAAAAAGACTTTATATAGTGTTCTGTCTCTATTCCTCCACTGGTACTTCCATCTTGTTTTCATGCTGCAACCCTAGATTTGCCAGCTGCTCCAAAGCTGGAGCTTTAGTAAGTTCTTGATGGGCAGAAAGTAAACAGACTCAATTCCCCATCACCAAACATCCACACTGGAAAAATATGTTGCCTTTCTCTGTATGTTAATATAAAATAGTAACCAATTCTGCCATAGCGTCTTAAAAATGACAGTTTAGCCTGTTATTTCCTGGGGATGCTGGCATGCTAATCTATCACATTAAAATGATCAAAACTTCTTGTGGCATCATCAGCTAGCAAACTTCATTTGGTGTAAGGATCATGGGCTACAAGAATCTGATTCTATAAGATACTGTGTGATCAGTGAACAAAACGTCTTTTGCAATTAGTCGCCCAAGTAAATATCTGAGATACAAAACTGACCCTAAAGTAATTTCATTTATTCCTGTTTTGTCATCTTGGTATTGTAGCAAGCCTTGTTCACTGATTTTTGTGATGGGGTTTAAGCTTCAGAAGTCAGAGCATTTAGTGTGTTGTTCTTTAGGAGAATTATTTATTTGTTCATGTAATTTGTGTTATTACATGCTCTATACTCATGTTTTTAGGTTGACATATATATCAGTTTAGGACATGACCATAAGGCAATAAAAACCCAGCAATGGCTCAAATCCTGTTGCATAGTTAGGCAAAAGATGTAACTTTTAAGAATGTAATTAGAGCAGCAAGTACAGTACAGTATACTAATTTCCAAATGTTGTTTATTTTTGGCATAAAGAACGTTTCAGTACCTTTGATGCAGAGGAACATGAGTGTACCTTATGGCTCCTTTTGAAAAGAGGCCAGTCTGAAAATAAAATGGCCCGTCTGCAAGCTATACAGGAATTGGCTTCCAATCGCTGGCGTGGTAATGTATTCTATTCGGATAGTCGCGGCGTCTTTGAATGATAGCTGTCAGCTCGCAAAGACTGTTATGGAAATAACTCTCTGGCTGATGGGTAGAGGCACAGTGTACCAGGGAAAGCCTTTGTGCACAATCTGTTGAATAAAAAGGAACGTTGCAAGATCACTTTCATTTCAATGAGACATGTGCAGGTGAACTTTCCAGTGGCTGTGAACTTGAGAGAGAAAGAGAAACATAATATATGTTAAATTCTAATTTCTTATACAGTATTTGTTTAACTGGAATTCTTAGTAATGTCAAACCCAGTCACTCGAAAGGGTAAAAAGGAATGCAAAGAAGTCAAATCCAGAGTAACATCACCATTGTGGATCAGCACTAGATACATTTCTGATACAGTGGAAAGTTGAAATTACTTCAAAGTAGTCTATAGTCCTGTCATGTCTGGCACCTTTTTGACCTCTACCTTGCACAAGAGATTTGGTTTGAAATTTTAGATCACCCATCAACTCTTCCCCATCCTGACAATTTGCAGATTTCTCTCCCCTCTTTCTCTCTCTCTCTAATAATCTTCTTAAAAGGAGCAGGGGCAAAATAAATTATGGAGCCCACGTGGGATCAGCTTTAAGTCATGATTTAATGAAGTTGCAGCTAGAGCTGGTTGAAAGAACTATTTTACATTCCATTTAGAATGTACTGACCATTAAAAGATCTTTCTTTCTTTCTTTCTTTCTTTCACACCCCAAAGATTGCATCTATTTTCATCCAAGTCCTATATTGCAACCATATACCCTACATTTGGGTTTTAACCCTTTGGGTAAAGGAGCAATTGCTATGTAACCCTTCTGGAAACAGTTCAAGGACTATGCACAGTCCATAGGACTGTGCACAAATTCCTCTAAGAGTCCACTCACCCACCCGAAAAACATGTTAGGGTTTTCTGTCATTAGTGTACCCGTTTGACAAAAATATACACATACATGTACGTGTAGTTTAGACAGAAATTTCCAGCTTATTTCTACACTGATTTGTAAAAAATATTTTAACTACCATCCCACATAATTCAAAGGGTATGGAGCATAATAAGAGATTTCATATAGCAAAAACAACCTGAGATCCAAAAACAAAGTAGAAAATGGAAAGTCACAGAAGCAATTTGAAGGAATATTGAGATGAACCAAAAATTTCTTTCCCTACTTTTCTACCTGTTGTAAATTACTGCATGTCCCTGTATGCTTTTTTTAGTTGCAAAAAAAGGTGTCCCTTATTAATTCAGGCTTTTAAAAAACTCTACAGAGAAGAAGATATTTCAGCATAGTTGAAATCTTACCTGTACCGTATGTTTATTCTAATGCAGATTATCAATATAGAACAGCTGCACAAGCCATTGATCAGAGAATTGCTATTGGTTTAGCTCGAAGTAAAGATATAGACTCACGATTTTTCCTACCACCCCGTCTTTTACCGTCAAATGTAAGTATAATAATATCCAGAAACTGTCCACCATTCTTTTCATAAACATATTTGAGAGCTAATGATCAAGAATGAACTTGTATTAGCTGGCCTGTGAATACCACCGTACATAATTTTGAAACATAATCGTTTTTAATTTGATGTTTCTTGAGTGCAAAAGTTGTAGATAGCCTTCCTTATCTAATCCAGATAGTTGCTAGAATTTGGATCTAAAAGAAATAAATTGTGTAGTCTGGAATGGCTTTCTTGGTTCTGAAAGTAACAAACGAACATGGAGCTGACATTAACTCATTCCTGCCTATATTGTTGCTAAATATGGGAATAAGTTAAGGAATTGGTGAGAATAAAGAATTGAACACAGACAGAAGCTGGCCATGAGTGGGTACTGAAAGACTGAGCAGAAGCTAGTTGATGCAGATATAAAGTTCAAAAGTGAAGTAAGATGAAGGGACTTGTAAACTAGACTTGTAAACTAGAAACATTGTCTGATAGGAGTTATATCCAGTAGGTTATATGACATTTGGGGAGCAATTGAGCTGTACACGTGTTGTGGCCTGGGGTCCTGGGTGCTAGGAGGAAAAGGACATTTAGCCAGCCCAGATGCCTGCTGCCGGCTCCGGCTTGGACTCTGAGCCCAATGGGGACCCCTTGCCAGTCCCCCAGTCTGCACCCGGCTCAGATCAGGAGGCTGAGTTGGAAGAGATGGATTTGGCACCGGCACCACAGCCAGCTGTCACCCCAGAGCCAGGCTGGCACTTGACAGATGGGCGGTGTGCTAGCAGGCAAACAACTTGAGAGAAGGCTGGCACGCCTACTCATTACAGGAATGAACTAAGGCATCAGATTCAGCTGAGAAGGAAGAGGACCCGGGCACGCCTCCTGAATAGACCCTCAGCTGTGGGGTCTGACTTCTCTTAAAAAAGAGAGGTGTGCCAGCAGGCCCTTAGTCGGACCAACTTGTCAACCTTGTGGACCCGACACCGTGCTCTTAGCTTCCTGACTTGATGTGCCGGACTCTAGACCTCTGACTGACCCTGACTACGTTTCTTGGAAGACCCTGGTAACCCTGAAACGACTCAACTGGCTACTGACCCCAGACTGGTGACGACGATTCTGCTCCAAGGCCTGAAGTAAGAGGAATCTCTCCTTCCCCCACTGCAGCTCTACCCAGCTGTTGAGCTCCACCGGTTCCAGGCCATGACAACAAGAGACTGCACGTATAAGTTGCCCTGTTCTAGCCTTGAGCAGAGGATGTAGAGGAGTAGTTATTGTAATGAATATTTCAAGGCTACGAAGGATGTATTCTGATATTTTGCTGCTTATTGGGAAAATAAGTATACCAGTAGATGTGACAAATTATGCAGTTAGCAGAGGGCAGGAACATGTAGAGAAATCCTTATCCAAATGTCACATCTGTCTATTACTTCTGTGTTGCAATTATTGTGATGTGGTTCTAGGCTAATGCAGGTTTTTTAGCCTGGCTGTGTGAGGTCTAAAGGTGGAATGGGATGTGGCTATTTACCTAGGCACTAGCTGAGTAAATAGCTCTCAACCTTCTTGCCTTGAACATGGTGTTCTGATCATTTTCAGATCTTCCCCCTTACTGTGAGAAGATTGGGATGTAAATAGGTTGTGATGGAGACCTTGTGGGTGGAGTTAACATGTATGCCTTTTGCTCTGCCCATCTCTTAGCCCCCACATGAGCAAATGGGATCCCTTCCTAGAGTTCCTTTCCACTTGAGTTCAGTATGCTCATGAAGGAACATAAGAAAGGAATCTCTGAGATACCTAAGTCATTGTCTGAACTCCTGTTGCTTAGCGTAGTAAGTGTAATCAGTGACACTTGGAGAAGATGACTCACCAAATTCCCATAATCCATTGGGCCTGCTGTAGTTGTGAGTTACTATGCTGGTCAACAGGTTTTTAGCAAGTGTCATGTAAGGCTTTTAAAACTAAGATCATTGGCCAGCTGACTAGTTCAACTCAAAAAAAAAAATGCCTCAAGTCTGAAAAGTATCATTTATGTTGACCTAATTATATATTGTCTCTCATTCATAATTGAATCATATCAGCCACTGCAAAAAATGTTGACAGAAGTCTTTTTGCTTTTACACTATAGGATCCTTTAGAAGATGAACTTCGATTGCTGCTGGCAGCTTTACCTCAAACAGACCTTGACCCATGTGTACAGTATTTTACATCTTTGGCTTTAAGAGAAAGTGGTCAGAACATCGCTGCACAAAAGGTTAAAAATTATGTCAAACTGGATAGTGGGAAACTGTGGTCTAACAGCTTTGTATTTCCTCCAAAGAAATGGACTGTGGAGATTCTGGACTCCTGACCTGACCCTTTGTCAACCTTTTTATTATACCTGCTGTTCAGTGATACTAAAATTCTACCTCTCAGCTTTACTAGCTTTTGAAACTTGTTTGTGTCTTTTACCCAAGTTTTGTTGTTGTTGTATAGTCGCACGTAGACGCTGGAAAAATACAAATTATGGGATTAAAATGTATTTTTCTAAATTTCTCATTTGGATGGTATTAGCTTTAGGTGGAAGATAGTCGTGAGGGGCGGGGGAGATGGCTTTTTCTTTTTAGTTATTCCCTCTAGTTAGCAGAGTATGAAGTAGGAAAAGCCCTACTGAGAAACAGAGAGATTAACTCAGTCTCATTAGCCTCTGCCTGCTCCTTTGGTTTCTTTTTCCACTCAAACTAGCACTTTGAATAATAAGACCACTCTAGAAAGCATTTAAAGTAGAAAACTATAGGTTTACTCAAAGTTACCATTTGTAGTTTCAACCAAAAGAAAAAAATAAAGAAAATGGTCTCTCCAGGAAGAATAGCTACCAACAAATCAAGAAGTAGGAATGGCAGGGTTTACCTCAGGGAAAAATGCTAATCAAGTTGGTGGCAACAGACAAATTAGACTGGAAAACCCCCTCTGACTGATAACCAGTGTTAGTTCATGTATGATTGCTATTATCCTAACATGTAATTCAGGCAGTCTCAACCTACATCCCACGGGCATAATCTGGCCCATGACGCCAATTAATTTGGCCTGCATTGAGTACCTGGGCACCGCCAGAAGCTCCCCACAGGCTCCAGAAGTGCCCAAAATGCTGCCGCCACAGAAACCGGAAGTGCGCAAATGCCGCATTTTTGCTGTGAAAATGCAGCAAAAACATGACAGAAAATTACAAAAATGGAGCAAAAGTGCTCCGCACACACTCCTGTCGCCTTGGGGAGTGGTGGAGGCTGCAAAAGCAGTCAAGAAAATACCACAATTGTGCCTGCCAGCAGCGCTGTGGAAACCAGAAGCACTGGAAGTGGCAGGGGGGGGGCATGCCTCCGGCCCCTGCAGTTGTATGTTGGGGGAAGGCTCAGCCCGTGGTGGGAAAACGTTGTGAACCCCTGATGTAATTGATCTTGGAACCTTTCCCCAGGGGACAACTTTATGGAGCACACCAACACCTTGCAGGTCTGTTTGTTATCTGATGCAGTGCTGCTGCTGCTAGATCTATTTATTAGGAAGCAACAGGAAGGGCTAGGCAATTGCAAGATTTCTGTTGAATGCTAAAAGTTGAAGAGTAATTTACTTGCTCTGTCAAAATTAATGACACCTATTATGCCTGATTCTTAAATGGATGTTATGTTACACATCTTACTGTAAGCCAAATCTTTCATATTCTTTACTTTTCTAAAATTAATTAAAATTCTGATTCTTTTTTCTTTCAGGGGGGCTTATGGTGTTTTGGTGGCAACGGGCTTCCTTATTGTGAAAGTTTCAGCACTGTTCCTGCAAAGACAGTAGAACTTTTCTTTTTGCAAGCCTTAGCTCAACATTCAAAGGTATTTTAATTTTAAAAAATCAAGTCTTAGACCTTTACAAACTTTATTGGTACAGTGTTATATTAAATTGGGAAAAAAACCTATTGGCTAGGTACACCTGCATAAATGCAGTGGTATAAATCAGAGCAATTGACTGAGTTGACATTAGTTAATGATTAGCTGTTTATACCTCTTGTTGTCCACCATTCATGTGACCAGTATACAATGAATTATGCAAATGGCAACTAGTGGCAATTCATCATAGAGGTTTATGCAACTGTACTTACACCAGTGTAATTTATCCATAGAAGTGTTTGATTTGCTCATATTGTGAAGTAGCTTCTCAGGATTTTTTTTTTAAATTGTTTATTATTAAATGATCACTATTTTGATCTTATAACAGTGAGGACATACCTAAGGAATAAAACAAACTATACTTCTCTTGAAATTCCTCAGAGAATCAAGAGACATGGGAAATATCCCAAATGGGCAGTATAAAAATGCAGTCAATCAGTTTTCCAGATCTTCATTGGCTAATGAACTACTGCAAGATGTGGAAGTTTATTCTCTTTTATCCTATTCCCAGCATGCACAAATGCTAGGAATGGGATAAAATAAAGTGGGACACCCCAAAGAGTGGGCTGTTATGCTTGTGTAAGAGTCCAAGTCTTTAAAGACCACTTAAAACGAATGATTGGGCGATGTTTGGTACTTCCTATAGTAAGCCATAATCATAGATGTTTAAGGAAGAGCTTTCCCTTTCATCCTTGAAGCAGAAATGAGGTGTTACTTTCTCTAGAATTTGATTTCCCAATAGAAAAAAAAAAAACCAAACCTAAGTCATTCTGGAGTAAATTGGGACCGGTATCCTGAAGTTGAGGTTTGAAAGAAAGCAACAGGCTGTGTCACTTTGTGCAAACATGCCCTAAAAGGCTGAATTAAAATGGAGGAAGCGAGGCCATCCTTTAATTTGTCTCTTTTCTTGTAAAAAAAAAATCTCGCAAAAAAAATAAGATTATTATTATTATTTTGCGAGAAACAGTCATCAAGAATGCCTGGTGTTTTTTATGCCAGGGGAATCTTTTCCTTTGACCTCTATCCCTCTTTCCTTTCTTTCTTCTTATTGCCTGGTGGGAGAAGATTTTTTATTTAATGAGCAGCAATTAGTGGCTCAAGTGGCTAAGACGCTGACTGGAAGGTGGGAGGTCAGCAGTTCGATTCCTGAGTACTGCAGGACAGAATGAGCTCCCGTCTTTGTCCCATCTCCTGCCAACCTAGCAGTTCGAAAGCAAGAAATTGCAAGTAGATAAATAGGGACCACTTCGGTGGGAAGGTAAACAGCGCTCCGTGCACTCCGGTGTCTAGTCATGCCTGTCACATGTCCACAGAAACGGCTGCAGAAGCAGACAGCGCTGGCTCTTTGGCTGTGAAACAGAGATGAGCACTGAACCCCAGAGTTGGATACGACTGGTTTTCGAGCAAGGGTGACCTTTACCTTTAAATATATATTGCCTGTTGCTAGTTTTGAAAGCCTGACTCCATGGAATTAATTCATTTTCTTTGGGACTGTGAGGATATCTTCCACTGAGCAAAGATGGTATGAATATACGCTTTTGGTGCTTTTTTTTTTTAAAGAACAAATTGAATTGAAAAACCACCTCTGCTTCTTTTGGGGGCGGGGAGAAGTTTGTTTCTCTCCTTTCCAGTTAAACGTTTATAAGAAGTAGTAGCAGTGTAGTATTTCTTTCATTTTGGGCAAAGGTTGGATGCAAATTCAAATACTGCTTGAATTCTGTGTGTCCAGGAAAGGAAAGAGGCAGTGGTAGCAAATGACATGGATTTAACTGATAAGCCAAACCAGATTTTGTTTCCTGCTAAGACTCACTAACATTCATGGAAGAAGTAGTCATGTCTAACCTACTTTAACTGAACCCATAGTCATTAGTAGTCTTAGCCTGAACCATGGATTTATATATTAAGATAGTGTATGTCCAGCCGTCTTTTCCCTGGAGCCCGCACTATTTACATATTGAAAAATAAAAATACTTCTGAAATTCCCCAGAGAATCAGGAGAAGTGTTTAATTTTCCAGATCTGCAATGACTAATGAACCATTGCAAGATCCAGGTGTTTGCTCTCTTTTATCATATCCCCAGCATGCACATATGCTAGGGATGGGGTAAAATAAACTGCAGCGGTTTGGGAGAAGTCTGTCTATATGAAACACTTTGATGAAAAAAGATCCAAGAGAAAGTACAGAATGAAGCCCAGATCTTTTCTTCTATAACTGTTTCTGAGTTGAATCTTAAGAGATGCCAAAGACATTTGTTGGCATGATGTGTTTGCTGTTTCAGTTTTTGAATGTCACTGAATGTATAATGTATTTTCCATCTGTTGCCTGAAAGATTCTTGATTATGAGCAAATTGCCCCTTTTGTGCATCACGTTATTTCATAGTAGAGTTTTAGAACTATGGATGTGTACAGTTCATTATTGTGTTTATTGTATAATTTCAGATTCCTAGTCACTGTGAAAAGATTGACTTAAATAGAGGTCTTCAGTTGCTCCAGAAACTATACCATCTTCGTAGAGATTCCCCCAAAATACAAAGGACTATCATTCATATAATTGGAAATATTGCACTGGATAAGTGCCTTCATTCATCTATATACCGTGCAGGTAATGCTAAACTTAGTGAACTCTTCAAGAGATAGAAATGGTGAAGACTTTAGGAACAAACAAAAGATCTTTTCCTGTAATAGGCTGAGGTTCATTTTTTTAAAAAACAAGCCCAGTATAGCCCATATCTGTCAAGTTTTGGATTTAAAAATAAGGGAAATTTTGGACCACACCCCTTCCCCACCAGGCTACGCCCCCTCTTATCCACAATCTAGGCACATCCAAGAGCCTAGAAGAGGAGGAGCCACCAGAGCCAGGGAGGAGGGGTGTTGGGTTCCCCCAGGGGGAGGAGAAAGCATCCCCTAAACACTCCCCTTAGCAGCACTGCTGCCCCTCACGGGGAACAATGCAGTAAGCCAGCCCCCACAGGCAAGAGCTGTAGTGGAAGAGTTAAATACTGTAATTTTAAGTCCCTCTCTCCACTTGCTCCCACATCATTTCATAATATGGTGACTTTTTATGGAACTGTTTTATTTATTTATTTATTTATTTATTTATTAGTCAAATTTGTATATGCCGCCCGCTCAGGCAAACCCGACTCAGGGCGGCATCACAACAATGCACAAAATACATAAAAACATTATAAAAAACCCCCAACCCACCCCCTTTAAAACCCCTATATCCCACCCACCCATCCCATCCACTATAAAAAGGAAGAAGAGAGAGTTCTTATACAAGCCAGCAGGCGGGCACCATAGTCCCATTCGGGCCCCACACCTGCCCTGCCAGCCAGGTCTTTACTCCTTTCCTGAAGGGCAGCAATTCACTTTGGAGTCTTAGGTCTATTGGCAGGAGGTTCCAGAGAGTTGGTGCGGACACGGAGAAGGCCCTCCTTCGGGTGCTAGATAAATGTGCATCCCTCGTTGGTGGCACTATTAGAGAACCCCTCCGGTCCGCTCTAGTTGGACGGGCAGACACTCTTGGGACGATGCGGTCTCTAAGGTATCCTGGCCCCCTGCCATATAGGGCTTTAAAGGTCAAAACCAGCACC
Source organism: Bradypodion ventrale (assembly GCA_035047345.1). Taxonomy (NCBI): domain Eukaryota; kingdom Metazoa; phylum Chordata; class Lepidosauria; order Squamata; family Chamaeleonidae; genus Bradypodion; species Bradypodion ventrale. Next base: position 93,020,589 of record JAWDJE010000001.1, read on the forward strand.
TTAAATTGCACCCGGAGACAAACTGGTAACCAGTGCAGCTCCCGGAGTAGCGGAGAGGCATGGGCATATCGCCCACACCCCATTACCACCCGGGCTGCCGCATTCTGGACCAGCTGCAGCCTCCGAATGGTCGTCAAGGGCAGCCCCATGTAGAGCGCATTACAGTAGTCTAGTCGGGAAGTAACCAGAGCATGGGTGACCATAAGCAAGGAGCCCCGGTCCAGGAGTGTGCGCAATTGGCGAATCACCCGAAGTTGGGCAAAAGCCCTCCTGGCCACAGCCGCCACTTGTTCTTCCAGCAGCAGCCGCGAGTCCAGAAGAACCCCCAAGTTGCGCACTGGGTCTGTCTGGGGCAAAACAGCCCCATCCAGTACCTAAGGTGGTAACTCCCTGGATAACACGGGGCCCCTTATCCACAGCCACTCTGTCTTGCTGGGATTCAGCCGAAGCCCATTGGCCCCCATCCAGACCCCAATGGCCTCCAGGCATCCGGATAGGATTTCAACAGCATCACTGGGGTCCCCACGGGCCGAGATGTACAGCTGAGTATCATCCGCGTACTGATGGTACCGCACCCCGTGGGAACGAATGATCTCACCCAGTGGCTTCATATAGATGTTAAATAAGAGAGGAGAGAGCACAGAGCCCTGAGGCACCCCATACTTAAGGGGCCTAGGGCTGGACCTCTCACTCTCTAACCATACCGACTGGGTACGGCCCTCCAGAAATGAGGAAAACCAGGACAACACAGTGCCCTGGATCCCCAGTCCTTCGAGCCGTTCCAGAAGGATACCGTGGTCGACGGTATCGAAAGCCGCTGAGAGGTCAAGAAGAGCAAGGACGGATGGACAACCCCCGTCCCGCTCCCGCCAGAGATCATCCATCAGTGCGACCAATTCCGTCTCCGTTCCATATCCGGGCCTGAACCCTGATTGAAAGGGGTCTAGATAATCCGCTTCCTCCAGGACACTCTGCAGCTGGCGCGCCACCGCCTTCTCCAAAACCTTACCCAAAAAGGGCAGGTTGGAAACTGGCCTGTAGTTGTTAAGGACAGCTGGGTCGAGGGACATCCTCTTCAGGAGGGGGCGCACCAAAGCATGTTTTAACTGTGCAGGAAATACCCCCTCCCGTAATGAGGCATTTATTATCCCCCCTATCCAGCCACCTGTTACCTCCTTGGAGGCTTTCACCAACCAAGTAGGACAGGGATCCAAAGGACATGTAGTGGCACGAACAGCTGCAAGGAGCCTGTCCACTTCATCAGGGACAACAGGATCGAACTGATCCCAGATCGTACAGCAAGACTGTGCTCCGGCACCCCCCCGACCCTCCCCATCCACGCCAGGATTCAACCCTGAACGAATCCGATCGATTTTCTCCACCAGATGGTCAGCAAAGTCCTTAGCCGAACCCTGCCAACCGGGCACCGATCCCCCCCTACCAAGGAGGGACCTGGTTACCCGGAACAGGGCGGCTGGGCGATTATCAGCGGAGGCAATAAGGGCGGTGAAGTATTGCCGCCTCACCACCCCTATCGCCACTAGGTAGGCCCTAATAGCAGCTCTAGCTAGTGTCCAATCGGAGTCATCCTGGGTCTTCACCCAGCGGCGCTCTAGGCGTCTCTTTGCCCGTTTGAGTTCACGCAGTTCATCTGTGAACCACGGAGATGACCTAGTCCCCCGGGCGTGGAGAGGCCGCAGTGGCGCGATTTCATCCAAGGCTACTGTTGTTGACCTATTCCACAGGTCGACAAGTGCCCCGGGTGAATCGTGTAGCCGATCCAGAGGAACATCCCCCAGTTCCCTCTGGAATCCATCTGGATCCATTAGTCGTGTTTTTACACTTATATCAGTTAATTGTTTACTGTCTTAGCCTTGTGTACCTCAATTTCATTTTTTAAAAATCTGTGTTTAAGACAGGACCACGGAAATAATCCTCTTTATGTTGTATGCAAATATACTTGAAGCCGATTGGCTCATTGTCTCTTCAGTTTAACACCCTCTTTCCCAGGAGAAAGAAGAGACAATGGGCCAATTGGCTTCAACACCCCTCCTCCCTGGCTCTGTTATGAGGAACATACCCCATGACACCTTGGTTTTATAAAAAAAATTATATATTTATATAAAAATAATACGGGAAATTTATGGGAAAATACAGGTGACGGGAAAGAGGGGTAAAATACGGTAATTTCCTGGCCAAAACGGGATACTTGACAGCTATGGCATAGCCTTTTAGTTAGCCTTTGGCGTAATTTAAAATTTAAGATGCCTAGACTTGCCATTCAAGAAGATACAGTACAAAGCAGTCATAGCATTAAAAACTGAGTTCCAACAGTCACATTTAGAACAGGTTCCAATAGTCACCCACATTCCCATGGCAATCTCTTCCAAACTGTAAAATAAAATCTCTGTAAGCTGGCTGAGAACTGCCTGACAGAAAGCACAGTTGTGTATGTTGAATTCTTACAGTGCAGGAGCACGCTTTTTTTAAAAAAAAGAAATTATGCTCTATGTTCTATCTCATTTTAGTAAGTGACAGTTTTCTTAATTTGATTCAACCCCTAGGTTGGGTTTCTGTACTAGCTGAAATGTTAAAGTCTCCACGTGTCATGGATTCCTCCCACGCAGCAAGAGCTTTGGCTAACCTAGACAGGGAAATGATACAGGAGAAGTATCCAGATGGCGTGTATCTTTTACACCCACAATATCGAATCGAGTAAGAAAGGAGGCACATTTCCATTTTTCTTGCTACTTTGTTACTCATAGTAAACCTGTTCATTTTATTTATTTATTTATTTATAGAAGGGAAGGGATTTGAGGAAAGGTATCATGATGGCATTTGATTGAGTTGACCAGATTTCTGGAAGTTCTTGACTCTGGATCCAGTTGGACTCAAGTTTGTACTGCAACTATTGCTCTTTGTGCCTGGGATCAGGGTTGTTTTTTGATTTGTTCCTTTTTCTCTCTTCTTCTGTTTTGTTGTTGTCTCCTCCTTGTTCATCTTGTTCAAGAGTTCAAGCTTAATTTATTTCCTTTTATAACCTTACAGAAGAATGTTTTCATCACAGCCTCTCCAGCTTGTCTGCTGCTTTCTCCCATCACTTCAGGGTGTATTTTATGTTTGTGCATTCTTGTGTACACCGGAGGAGGGGGGAAGTAGAAAAGAAATCTCACATCTCCTCTTTTTGTTGTTGGTCTACTAGAGATTTTGTCCTAACATGGTTTGTGCTTTTCGAATGAAGGGTACTATCAGATGGAGAAATTGTTCATGTTTTGAACTGCTGATGACACAGCCTGTTTTCTGGTGATCAAGTTGGCATATAGGAGATTGCAAACCAGCCCAACCCCCGCTCTGTGTCCAAGCTTGACTTTTGGGTTCAACGGGAAGGATGTGCTTTTTGGGAACTGGTCTGGAGTGATTCCTATAAGTACAGAGAGGTCACTTTAAGGACGTTTGCACCAGCAAAGTGACCCTTTCTAGTGCAACCATATGTGATTCTCTGTTGCCATCTGATCACACTCAAAGTCTAGAATAAACTTCTAAAAGGAGAATTTCTGCTAGTTAATCAGAGCTGGCAACTGGGAAAGATCCACTGACTGCCAAAGCACAATGGGAGACAAAAATAGAATTTCAAATTAATTTGGAAGCAGCTCTTTGGTTGCAAACTTCTAGTAATACGTACTCTTTCTACAATTTCTCTCTCCTAGCAATGAGCCCATTAAAGCCGATGTCCTATTTGTCCATGGCCTGTTGGGAGCAGCATTTAAAACCTGGCGGCAACAAGACATTGAGCAGTCTGAAGCTGAGAAGGAGGAGGATATTGAAGACCAGTATAGTGATTGTTGGCCAAAGGTACTTGCATGAATTCACCCTGACCTGTCATGGAGTAGTATGTTGTTGAGCTAGGACAATCTGATTGCACGTCCCAGCTAAGTCATGGCGATCAGTGTATGAGCATAAGACAGTCCCTATGTTTCATCCTAAGCTGCTTCATAGAGTAGATGTGAGGATAGTAGCATGATAATTCCCCTTTATGAAGCTCTTTGCTGTTTGGGAAAATGGATGGATAGTAGCATGATAATTCCCCTTTATGAAGCTCTTTGCTGTTTGGGAAAATGGATGGATGCGTTAATGATTCTTCTTCTTTACTTCCTCTTCTACCCATTTGTCATCATCATCATAGGTTTATTTATACCCCGCTTCCCTCAGCCCGAAGTCGACTCGAAGCGGCAAACAACACTAGCAAAAGCAATACAATAGGTACACAAGTACCAATAACAATACAGTGATACAAAAGATAAATAAATAATACAATATCAGCAATACATATAAAAAGTATCAACAATCAGCAAAACAATATATCAGCAAACAATATCAACATTTACAACATAGGGCGGAAATTACAATATATCAATAAATACGAGCACCAAAGGTGGGAAGTAGAGGCAGCGAAGCATTGCCTCCCTGTGGGCGGGCTTCTCCACCGGTGGGGCCGGAGGCAGCAACGGGAGTCCTGCTGCCTCTACGGCCCTTAAGTCCTCCCTGGCGTGGGCGGGGTCCAAGGACACCGGGGGAAATGGAATGCGCCCGGCGCTGGGCGGGCTTCTCCGCTTTGTGTCGAAGGATACATAATTAGTAAGTTAAAAGAATGAGTAGTTTAGATTTTAACTAGTGATTTCAGATCACTTGTTCCACTCCAAGCATATTACTTCTATCACTGATGTAAGAGATAATCAGTCAGATCAATTAAAAAAGAAATAGCTTAACCATTGTATCTACATGGCATGCCTGGGCTGAATGAATGTTTAGCACCATGCATTCTTTCAAAAACAAACAATAAACTATAAAGTTATAAAATTAGTAGTAAGAAAAGGTAAAGGTTTCCCTTGCTCAAAAGCCAGTCGTATCCGACTCTAGGGTTCAATGCTCATCTCTGTTTCAAAGCCAAAGAGCCAGTGCTATCTGCTTCTGCAGATGTTTCCTTGGTCACATGGCAGGCATACCTAGACACTGGAGCGCATGGAACCCTGTTACTTTCCCACCGAAGTGGTCCCTATTTATCTACTTGCAATTTCTTGCTTTCGAACTGCTAGGTTGGCAAGAGCTGGGACAAAGACAGGAGCTCATTCCATCCTGCAGTACTCGGGAATCAAACTGCTGACCTTCCGCCGCCCAGTCAGTGCCTCATCACCCTGAAAATTATTTGTGTAATGCTAAATAACTGTCTTCTCTGCTTATTGGATGATGGACATTTAAGATTTATGCAATGCATGTATAATGTGGCTATGTCTTCAGATCTTCTGAAAAATATTTTTTCGCTCACTTGCACTTAGACCCATTAAATTTGTTTTTGCAGGCACAAAAGAGCCTTTGACAGTTGCATGGCAAAGGGGTAATTGTCTTCCCATGGCCTCATCTTTGTGCCAAAGATAATGTTGTCTCCTAAAATCATGCTCTACCAAGCGATTAAGCATACAGGCACCTTGCCAAGGTTAACGCTGGCAAGTCTGCTTCTTTTACCTATGGTGACACTTGCCTGGTAATGGCTGTGCTGCAACATGCAACCGCAGCAGGATGCAGAGGCTCTTGTCTAATAGTAGACTTCCTCCTCCTTTTTATTTTTCTTCCTCTCCCTCTTCCTCCTCATCATTGTCATCTAGGCCAGCTGTGAAACTGCGAAAATGAAAATGTTACTTACAATCAATCATCCAAAGTGACAAGAAGGAGGCCTGGAGGAGTCAGCTGAAATGCCTCCTTCGTCCATATATTATAATAATAATAATAATAATAATAATAATAATAATAATAATAATAATAATAATAATAATAATAATAATAATAATAATAATGTTTTATTTATATCCCGCTTCCCTCAATCCAATGGACGACTCGAAGCGGCTTACAGAAAATTCAAAGACACGATATTAAAGACACAAAATTCAAAAAATAGAGTATAACAACAATATTATCAAAAAAATACAATATTAAAGATAAAAACAAAAATGCCATAGTCACAAATCGATACAAAATAAATATGAATAATACCACCATAGATAGTAGAATTAAGGCCCAACGAACTCAGTGTCGATTGCGGCTTCAGAACAACAAAGTCCCTATGGCCGTGAAATGCCGGTGCAAGTGCTTCCACTCCCCCCGCAAAATGGGAGCTCCATGCCTCCGCAACAGTCTCAGCAGAGGCAAAGTCCCCCATGGCCGCAAAGAAACCGGCGCAAGTACTTCACTCCTCCCACCAACTCAGGGAAAGGAGCTCCACACCTTGGCAGCGATGGCAGAGCCGGCCATGGTAGTCCAAATTTGCTCCAGGAGCAGCTTCAGCTGGAGGCACATGGCAGCGGTGGTCTTCTCGCTGGCCCCAGCTCCGGCCGCTTTTCTTCCCTTCCGGGCCAAGGGAGGAGTTGGCCCCGGAAGCAGCATCAGCTGGAGGGACGCGGCGGGGTGCCCAAACTACAGCCCACAGTCTGGATCCGCCCCTTGGGCCATAGTTTGGGCACCTCGGTTTAAGCAGAGAAAATGGCAGCTTAAAATCTATCTCATCCTGTTGCAAAACAGATTGCAAGGCGCATTTTACTTCTGCTTCCAGTGGGAGGAACCACGTGACCAGCCTGCTGAACCTCGTGAATGGCCTGCTGAACTACGGGCCATTCACAGCCTGAAAAGTTTGGGCACCCCTGATATATACCCCTATACTAAGCTATTTTTTAAAAAAATCATTCACATGTAGGCATATGCTGAATTACTGGTTTATTTTTAAAAAAATACAATTTTACTCAGATGGCCTCTGAGATGGCCTTAGCAATGCGTTCCTCTGGTTTAAATAGTATGTATTCTCCAGCTACTCTGATTCATTATTAAGAGGGGAAGATCCTGATTTGAATGTCTGAAAACCCAACAGTTCTGTGAATTCTGTTGTTTTCTAAATTTAGACGTGGTTAGCGTCAGACTGCCCCTCGCTTAGAATTATATCTGTGGAATATGACTCCCATCTGAGTGACTGGAATACAACCTGTCCTGTGGAGAGCTACAGGTAACAAATTAAGGTGGGAACTGAGTGCAGAAACTAGTGGGCATGTGAATAATACTTAAATATCCAGAGGAGAGAATGACTTCTGTTTAGTGGAGAATCTTGAATTTTGTTAGGACTAGTGAAGGTGAAAGGTTCAAAATACTTTCTGGTTGTAGATATACAATACAGGTAAAACTTGGAAAATTAGAATATCATGCAAATGTTCATTCAGTTCAGTAATGCAACTTAAAAGGTGAAACAAATATATGAGATAGACTCATTGCATGCAAAGTGAGATAGTTCAAGCCTTACTTTGCTATAATATTGATGCTTATGGCTTACAGCTTATGAAAACCCCAAACCCCCCCCCCATCTCATGTACCCCATAATCATCACATAATCTCATGCACACTGTACACCATGATCATCACAAGTGAGATAGTTCAAGCCTTACTTTGCTATAATATTGATGCTTATGGTTTACAGCTTATGAAAACCCAAAAACCCCATCGCATGTACCCCATAATCATCACATAATCTCATGCACACTGTACACCATGATCATCACAATTATAACGAATTAAGTATGACATCTCTCGCTTTAAGTGAGGTGAATGGACATTTGCATGATATTCTAATTTTCCGAGTTTCACTTGAACATTATATCAATTGGATTTGGTTTTGAGCAAAGTAATTGAGAGATGCTGTTCTGTATACCTTATAAACACATGAAGTTTCCTCTTGCAGCATCATATCGCTGCTCTATTTAGCATGTGGCTAAATTCAATTAATTATTCTTTAGTATCAGAAGTCTTTCGCAGTCTCCTTCCTGAAATCTTTTATCATTGAAGATGCCATAGAATGAGGGTGCTGCTGTGAATGTTCTTTGCCTCAATGCCATCCTTTCTTTGTAATAATCCTTTAGCTCTTTGTGTTGTTAAAAAAATCTCTTTAGAGCAGTGTTTCCCAACCTTTGGTTTTTAGACTTCAGTTCCCAGAATTCTAAGTCAATTCCCCAAAGCACTGATCAGCCAATGTACTGACTTAGGCTTCTGAGAATTAAAGTTCCTCTGTGGGGCATGGGTCCCATGTTGGAAACCATTGCTTTAGAGTGAGAGCATGTTTAATTGTGCCTCAGTTGCAGAAATGTCTATGGCTTGCAAGGTTTATTTATTTAGTTTGTTTATACCCCACCCTATTAGTGTAAACACCACTCAGGGTGGCTGAGATTGCTGTGTTTCCATAGTCCAAGTCCACAGCAGAATCTGAGCCATCTGGGACCTGGTTCATGTGGTCTTCCCATGTATAGATACTTAGAAGGATATTGGTTTTCTACTGGAAGAAGCAATGGTGCCTCTTTTTATATGGTTTTGAAAACAAGTATTCCATCATTGGCGCTCCTGCTGACTACTTTCTTTTTCATCTTTAGGGCATCTCTCGCCTACAGGAGTTCTGAGCTTCTCAAGAAACTAAGAGCTGCTGGTGTTGGAGACCGACCACTTGTCTGGCTGTCGCACAGTATGGGAGGCAAGTGCCTGGATCACTTTGTGTTTTGAAAAACACACACACCCTATTTCAAATAATTCAGTCTTTTTAGGCATTTTAGCCATGTACGCGCAGTAAACCCATTCATGTGGATTCACAAGAGATTTGGGCTTCTGGGAATTGAAGTACCAAGAACAGCTGGAGTGCCAAGGTTTGCCATCACTGCCATAGGCTAAAGTTCACATATGCGATTTTTCCCCCTGATGTTTGTGGCTTGTACTCCTATTGTTTTAGATTTCTGCTGCACCATTGGTGGAACCTTAGATGTTAACATTTGACATTGTTATTTATCCACGTGAATGGTTATAATGACAAACTCTGTTCCAAATGTTGAAGGCCCTCCCGGGTTGGCTGCCCAGTCTCTTTCTGAATTTCTGCCAGTGTTTCTCTTCTTCAAAGTCTGGCCAAGTTATCCTGCTATAGTAATAGAGTAGACCATACTTGGGTGCTGAAGTCCACAGTGAAGGGTGATGGTCCCCAAGTGGATTAAATCCCACTTGAATCCATCTTGATGGAGGGCAGCAGCTTAATCAATATTGGTCTGGGGCTGATGAAGACTTTGCATGCCAAAAGGACTCAGGACCAGAAAGTGACTCACAGAACTGGATCAGTGGTACGGGTGTCATGTTGCAATGCAGAAGGCAGATGAAAGGCTACAGCGTTATATCCTCAGAACAATCTTCATGGCTGATCGCCATGATGATCACCTATATTCGGATTCAGATATGGAAGAAGAAGAAGAAGTTTCTCTACTTGCTCCTGCACTGCTTCAGCTGCCAACTCATTGCCCACAGGGGGTGATACCTTAATGAGTTGGGAGTGAAGTAGCCAACAGGCATTAACCAGAGCTTAGCATCCACACAAGTTTCCTCCTGTACTTTGCCATGTGTTATCGCCAGATAAAGACATGAGGAAGGGCAAGCAATGGTCCTACTGAAGAATGGGGAGAGTTGGTGATCATTGGCAGGAAGCTGAGGCAAGGTGGTTGTTCTTTTGAGATAAATGGATCCTAGGAGATCCCACACTGTTCTCGCTTCTACAACTAGACCTGAGGATTTTACAAACTGGTTTGCAGTCTCGCCTATGTTAATATCTGAAGTTTGACAGTTTTGCTTTTGGATGTTAGCAACCAACTCAAGTTGCTTTATGAAAAATTTACTGCTAAATATTTGCATGCCTTTGCACTTTTCAGCGTATTGCAGCTACAGTGGTACCTCAGATAAAGTCCAATTTGGATAAAGTCGCGGTTTTCATGGACACGTGATGCATCGCATAAAGTCCAAAACCACTAAAAATGGTCGTTATCCAAAGCATTTGGTATAGGAACCTCGGATAAAGTCCATTTTTGGACATTATCCGATGCATTGGCCATTTGTTTCGGATAAAGTCCAAAATCGGATAATGTCCAAACTTGTGGAATGGAGTTTGGACTTTATCCTAGGTTCTACTGTATTACCAGTAGAGCAAAGCAGAGGTGGTCAGGCATGAGATACTGTCATGGTCTATGACTTTGCAGTCTTGTCCTTTGTCTTAAACCTTTATTTGAAGACACTGCTTAAGAGGTATGATCAGCTAATTAAGACTTCAGTGTGAAAAGACAGTAAAGGTGAATGGCATTTTTCTCTCATAAAACACTTTGCGTTTTCCAGTGATAGCTAATTCCCTTTTATTCTAGCTGATGTGTTTGATGATTCCTGACTCTTTCAATCTTGTCAACTTGAGATATATTGGCAGCTCAGTTCAAATTTCTTATTTAGATAACATCAGGGATGTGTGGTGATTCTATTTTATAAACCAACTTGCTATTTGAAGAGGTTGAAGAATGCAGTGAAATTCCTTCAGAAGCCACAGTGTTTGCATGCTTTGATTTAGACATGTTCCTTTATCATATGGATGCAGACATAGATTGGACTCTCCCCCCACCCACCCACCCACCTACCCCGCCCACACACACACACACCTCTCCTTTCCCAACTAGTAAAACACACTTGAGCATCCTGGATAATGGTTTTTAAGGTGTGCCTTCCATATTATCCTCTCCCCTCCTTGCCATGACCTGTCAGTGTCTACTGCTTCCAACAAGAGAAAAAGGGAGCTATATGAAGAAAGAAGCAGCCACTCCCCCCACACCCACACACGATAGGAACACATAGGCAAGCCTCAGTTAGACCCTATTTGAGAGGAAATATGAGCATGCGTTTCCCAAGAAAAATGAAGGCGGTAGAATAGTGGTTTGGATATAAAGTTACAAAACAAAGAACAAAGCCAGACATAAAAAGGTGTAAAAATTACAGTTGTGAGATCTACTATAGCAAAGTTTATTTTTAGTTTAGTATAGTTCAGGCCCATGGAAGCTAACAGTACATTCTTTAAATTATGTGGTTTTCTATACAGACATTTTGCGACAGTTTTATCCATGTGGCCCAAAAAGAATTTAAAAAGCAAAGCTTTGCATTAATTTACAAATTTGCAAAAATGACAATAGATAGATACTGTAATGTTTGAAGTGGTAGCTTTGTTAGTCTGTGCAAGCATATTAGAAAATAAACAAAACAGCAAGAAAAGACAAAAAATACTGTGGAACCTTAAAGACTAACTCAATTGTTTGTTTGTGTTTGTTTATTTATTATATTTGTATACCGCTTTCCTCACCATATGGCGACCCAAAGCGTTTTACAGCAAGACAATAAAGACAATAAGAAAAAATAAACACATAGTACATAAAACATGATGGAGCCAGGGCTCAACGTCTCTGGTGAAGTCTGGGGCTCAACGTCCTCAACAGCATCAACCGAAGAGGAGATGATGCCGCATTCTACGTCTTCCCTACGGAGCCAGCTGCTCTCATTTCCCGCTGACCAACACCGGGGGAAGGAGCTTTGGGCATCCATGGCGGGGAGATGCTTTTGAGTCCTCTCGCCACGGTCGCAGCTGCTCCCACTTCCGGCCGGCCGGGGGAAGGAGCTCCAGGCCTCCGCCGTCGTCGGCATCTCTTCAAGCCCTCCGAGCAGTGGGGCCTGGAGGGCGGACGGCAGCTGCACCTGTCTCCCACCCCCAAGCCGGTGGTATGGGCTCGGGGAGAGGCAGCGGGTCTTCTGGTGGCGGAGGCAGCATCTCTTCAAGCCCTCTGAGCAGGGCTTGAAGAGACGTGGATCAAATCCACTTATACAGGAATTAGTCTTTAAGGTGCCACAACATTTTTGTCTTTTTTTGCTGTTTTGTTTTGTTTATGATATAAATACTGTAAGGTATTTTCATTCATTGACTACCTCTGATTTTATTCCTTGTTACTTGAGATTTTACAAAGGTGAAGCATAGGATTTAGTGAGATTCTAGACAAAGTAAGTTAACCATAGCAAAATGAAAGTGATTTCTTGAGTGAGAGGGAGTGAAGTAAATCTCTTTGTATATGACTTAAATTAGTGGAAATGCCCCCTCCTCCACCTTCAAAAGAACATAGCGCTTTATCTTCATATAGCTTTATTCTGGCAAAATGACCATAATAGTTTTATCCAATGCAGCAAGTGAGGAGCATTGCCTACAAGCGGAGGGGTTGGGTTCACTCACACCACAGCAATAGCCCGCCTTTGGCTCCCTGCTTCTCAGCGCTGCCAAGGGCTGCTCAAAGCCGTGAGGAGGAAGGAATGAGAACTGAGTCTTCCCCGCCATTGCTCTCCTTCCTTCCTCCTCTCGGCTTTGAGCAGCTTTCGGCAGCACTGAGAAGCAGGGAGCCAAAGGTGGGCTATTGCTGTGGAACGTAATAAAGGGATGAGCGAGTGAGTGAGCCCAACCTCTCTGTTTGCAGGCAATGCATAGAGAAGTCCATGGGTTTCTTTTTGGGGGTGGGGTGGGGTGAGGCCACGCCCACACAGTTGGTCACACCCACACAGTTGGTCATGCCCACACCCACAGTTAGCCATGCCCACAGAGTGGGTAGTAAATTTTTTTGCAGTGCATCACTGGTAAACCCCATTTCTATGTCAAGAGGAAGAGCAAACCTTAAAACAAACGTGCATGTCCTTTGTGATTTGTGAAAGAATGTTGACTGTCTTCTACATCAATTTAAGCATCTTTCTTATTCCAGCTTTATGAATAAATTTGTTTTTAGGTCTTCTAGTCAAGAAGATGCTTCTGGATGCTTCCATGAACCCTGAAATGAGCTCAATTGTCAATAATACCCGGGGAATTGTATTTTATAGTGTGCCTCATCGTGGCTCTCACTTGGCTGAATACTCAATAAATGTTAGATTTTTGCTTTTTCCTTCTGCGGATGTTAAGGAACTCAGCAAAGGTTTGTCCGATTTTTAATGTTAAAATATTTATTCTCTTCCTTTCTTCAGTCAAGCTGAAGACATTGAACAGTGTTAAAAGCTAGTGAAATATAATAGTTGTGAAACAGCAACAAGCAGGAGTAAAGCACAGTGGAGAGGGCGGTCACTCAGGGTCATACCGTCAAGCATGGCTCCAGGAAATATGGGAAATTACTGTGCATGCGCAGAATCCCTTTGTGCATGCACAGAACCCTTTGCGCATGCACAGAACTCCTTTGCACATGCACAGAACCCCTTTGCGATGGGCACGCATGCGCAGTAACCCCTTTCCCCACTGTTCAAAATACAGGATGGCGGCGGGAAAGGGGAGGAACGAGCGCTAAAATACGGGAAATCCCGGCCAATACGGGATACTTGACAGGTATGCTCAGGGTTCAAAAACCTTTCTAAAATGTATGAAGCGCCCAACAGAACACCTTTAAAGTTGGGCCAAGTGAGAGCATGTAGGCTAAGAAATGGCTGTTGAAAATATCCTTTCCTTCAAACTTTGGGGTGTTAGCACTCAAAGCAGAGTTGCTGTCATGGATATTATTAACTCAACAGATTCATATGAGAGAAAATGCTCCTTCAGATGTCCTGAACCAGAAAGAAATTAGAAGCCAGTGCATTTGTCTCACCAAAGGAACTATATATGTTACTACATTGCCTTTACCTGTTGTGTTTTTCATACAAAGCCCTATGTTTAATCAGGATAATCTGTATGTGATGCACGTGACACCACAGCCAGATGTTGTCTCTAGAAATGGGCAGAGCTGGTTCATCAGTCTAATTTATGCAAAAGCATATTTGGCTTCAGTCGATGCTTAAGCATTCCGGTTCAAATCTGGACTCAGAATACCCTCCAGATTACAAATCTGCATTTTCAAAGGGAGTTCTGCCCTGCTGGAACTCTATCCCTAGGTCAGCCATACTAGGATTAGTTTCATCTTGTTTGTCTGTGTGCAATCTATTGCTATCTGGATCCCTTTCAATCAGGTTTCAGGCCTGGATATGGTACAGAGACGGCATTGGTCGCACTGGTAGATGATCTCTGGTGGGAGCGGGACAGTGGCCATCTGTCCGTCCTTGCCCTTCTTGACCTCTCAGCGGCCTTCGATACTGTCGACCACAGTATCCTTCTGGAACGGCTCAAAGGATTGGGGATCCAGGGTACTGTGTTATCCTGGTTTTCCTCATTTCTTGAGGGCCGGACCCAGTCGGTGTGGTTGGAGAGTGAGAGGTCCAGCCATAGGCCCCTATGTTATGGGGTGCCTCAGGCCTCTGTGCTCTCTCCTCTCCTATTCAACATCTACATGAAGCCGCTGGGCGAGATTATCCGTTCCCATGGGGTGAGGTATCATCAGTATGCTGATGATACCCAGCTGTACATCTCGGCCCGTGGGGACCCCAGTGATGCGGTCAATGTCCCATCCAGATGTCTGGAAGCTGTTGGGGTCTGGGTGGGGGGAAACGGGCTACAATTGAATCCCTCCAAGACTGAGTGGCTATGGATAGGGGGGCCCGCATTATCCAGGGAGCTGCCAACTTTGGTCTTGGATGGGGCTGCTTTGCCCCAGACAGACCCGGTACACAATTTAGGGGTCCTCCTGGATTTGGGACTGCTACTTGTAGATCAGGTGGCGGCCGTGGCCAGGACGGCTTTCGCACAGCTTCACGTCATCCGTCAGTTGCGTTTGCTCCTGGACCGGGACTCCCTGCTCATGGTCACACATGCTCTGGTGACCTCCAGGCTAGATTATTGCAATGCGCTCTACATGGGGCTGCCCTTGACGATCATTCGGAGGCTACAGCTGGTGCAGAATGCAGCAGCCCGGGTGGTGATGGGGTGCGGGCATTATGCTCGCACCTCACCATTGCTTCGGGAGCTGCACTGGTTACCAGTTTGTCTCCGGGTGCAATTCAAGGTGCTGGTTTTGACCTTTAAAGCCCTACATGGTAGTGGGCCAGGATACCTAAGAGACTGCATCATCCCAAGAGTGTCTGTCCGTCCAACCAGAGCAGACCGGAGGGGCTCTAAATGTTCCATCTGCCAGAGAGGCTCACCTCTCTGGCACATGAAGGAGGGCCTTTTCCGTGTCCACACCGGCCTTGTGGAACCTCCTGCCAGTAGAGTTGCAAGAGCAGACGGAGCTGCTGCCTTTCAGAAAAGAATTAAAAACCTGGTTGGTGGGGCAGGTGTGGGGCCCGGATGGAAGAGTGGCCCCCGCCTGTTGGCTTATAAAATGAAGCCTCCCCATCTTTTTAATGCAGGCAGTTTTAATGTGGTTAGTTTTTAATAGGTGGGTGGGTATGTTGGGGTTTTAATTGTTTTTAATATGTATGTTTTAATCCTGTTATGAGCCGCCCTGAGTCAGGTTCGCCTGATTGGGCGGCATAGAAATTTGAGTTATAAATAAAAAATAAAATAAATAAATATACTTACAAGCGCCAATTCAGGATTTCTACAGCTTTGCTGGACAGATGAATTGGGTTTGATCAGCAAGCTGATGCTAGTTTCATGTTCCCATTAACTAGTATAGGGAATAATGTGAGATCCTTTAGTCCAATGATGGTGAACCTTGGAACTCTAGGTGTTCTTGGACTTGAATTACCAGAAGCCCAAGTCAGCACTCCTGCTGATCAGGACTTCTGGGAATTGACGCTCAAGAACATCTGGAGTGCCGAGGTTCACCATCACTACATAGTTCATATCAAGCTGTTGAACACCAATCTTCTGTAGCCATCTGTCCAGAAAAGCACCTGAGCCAGCATAACATCATGTCTGCAGTTCCCATCCTTGCAGGGTGTGAGATAAAAACTCAGGCCCTTATATTATATGGCAGATGAACGAAACAGTACCAATAATAATAATAATAATAATAATAATAATAATAATAATAATAATAATAATAATAATAATAATACACCCAGAGAAAGGAGAAGGAAGCTGTAGAGAGGCTTGGGCCTAGCCACACTACAAACTTATTTTTGTTCATAACAGTTTGGCTGTCACGTTTTCACCAAAATGTTTGCTGAGGATTCTGTTTTATCGATGGGAAAATACTGCAAACTAAATCGTATATCGCTTTGGATAAGTTGCTTCAGGCAAACAGTAAGGCATAGTTAATTTTATTTGTTCTTCCTCTAGATTCTCCTGCCCTTAAAGCACTGAATGATGACTTTGTCTCATTTGTCAAGGAGAAGAACTTTCCTGTATTAAGCTTTGCTGAGACTCTGCCAACGCGAGTCGGTAGAATGCTGAGCCTGCATATCGTACCAGTGGAATCTGCAGGTTTGATATTTTTCTGTGTTTCCCTTGAAAATCTGTTGATCTAGCACCATGATGGCGAACCTTGGCACTCCAGATGTTCTTAGACTTCATTCCCCAGAATCCCAAGCACTCTGTGAATCCACATGAATGGGTTTACTGCAATTCATCTGGCCCGCGCCGCCCTTGTCACTTCTGGAAGTGGAAGTAAAACGTGCCCGTGTGGAGGAAGGGTTAACCTGGGAGAGTCTTAACTGTACGGGTGCGTTTTACTTCCGCTTCCAGGAGCGATGAGGGAGGCGCAGGCCACATGAATTGCAGTAAACCTATTCGTGAGGATTCACAGGGTGCTTGGGCTTATGGGAATTGAAGTCCAAGAACATCTGGAGTGCCAAGGTTCGCCATCATGGCTCTAGATCCAGCCGTATTTATCCTATATAGCAAGCACAAATTCAGCACCAGGAACTGTCAAGATTTCTTTTAAAGTTCAATTTTTGCAGCTCTAGTTTTTTCAAATTAAATAGTCAAAACATAATTTAGAAGTGAAACTTTTTATATATGGCTTGCTCCTTGTACTTTCTTGGCAGAAGTCATGCTTTTCTGTAGCTAAATTTTCAGATTTACTTCTATCCACATTTTAAAAGGGGAGACCTAACAACACACATGCACAGTACTAACTCTGACCTATATCCTGCCTTTGTCCTAATAGTGGGAGTGGAGGTTACTCATCTAAACTTTGCTTGAAAAACTTTAAACTGCTCAGGGTTGTTTTGTTGCCCTTATCCATGACCTTATTGTTTAACGTAACTGTTACAACTATGATTGGTGTCCCAAGACAGCAAATGGAGATAAACAAGGCAGAAAATGGGGATAGACAACTTTTCTAAGATCATACAGAGAGATGCTACTACCTATTGTGAGACTCTTCTTGTGACATTTAATTTTGCTGGCTTTTATCCCTCTTTCAGATTTAGGCCTAGGAGAACTCATTCCAGTGGAAGTTAGTCATTTGAATATTTGCAAACCGAAGAACAAAGACGCCTTCGTCTACCAACACACTTTGAAGTTTATTCAAGATGCTTTAGCAAAAGAACTGGGGAATCAGTGAACTACAAAGCTTTGTTTATTTACCCTAGATATATGCTGTGACAGACTTCTGCACTGAAACTGTGAGTCAGATGGCAGAGCTGTAACATATGGCTTTATTGCTGTCAACGTTTCCTAACAACGTACTCAAGACAAAAGCGTCTTGCTCGGGGGTGCCCAAACTTTTCGGGTTGTGGGCCAGTCACGTGGTTCAGCGGGCCAATCACGTGGTTCTTCCCATCGAAAGCGGAAGTAAAACACGGCTTGCAATCTGTTTTGCAACAGAATGAGCTAAGATTTTAAGCTGCCATTTTCTCTTCTTCAACCGGGATGCCCAAACTATGGTCTGTGGGCCAGATCTGGCCCCTGATGCTAATTCATCCGGCCCATGCCACCCTCACCACTCCCAGAAGCAGAAGTAAAACATATACGGCCATGTTTTACTTCAGCTTCCAGGAGCAACGAGGGTGGCGCAGGCCGCATGAACAGGTGTTGGGCGCGAGATCCGGCACACAGGGCATAGTTTGGGTACCCCTGGTCTAGCTACACAGTGCCATAAAACGCTCACACACACTTTTCTTCTCTTTACTTCTGTACATATATAAATCTACCTGAAAGGTTGTGCCACAAAAAGGTCTTATCTACTGCTTGATAAGGAAGCAGGTGCGTGAGTTCCTCTTATCTTTTTCCTTTTTATAGGATCAGTAAAAAATATCCTTATTGTCCCAAAAGGTCACCCTACTGTCAGTGCAGATATTTTTTGCTAGCGTTATCCTGCATTCATTTTAGCTAGCTACATAGGCTGATTGTGGTGTGTAGTCAAGCACAAACTGGCACCACCTGTAGCTATGTGTAGATAGAAAATAATGCATCACTTTTCCTACTATAAGTGGTACATCCTCACACGCCAGTTTCTGCACTGAAAATTTCATATGTTGCATGAAAACAATGTTCATCAGATACATTAGTGCAAGGGTTCTCAACCTCTGGCCCACGGGCAGGATCCGGCCTGCAGCACCATTCTATCTGGTCCGTTGCCGCCTCTGCCCATACCTGTCAAGTATCCCGGATTGGCCAGAAAATCCTGTGTTTCACCGCTCCATCACGCTCCTTCCTGTGGCCATCCCGTAATTTGACTGGCCAGGAAAGGGGTAACTGCGCATGTGCACAGGGGTTACTGGGTTACTGTGCTTGTGTAGTAACCCCTTTCCTGGCCAAAAGTGTTACTGCGCATGTGCGCTGCTGCCTCTGATGGCCGCGCGTGCGCAGTAACCCCTTTCCTGCCCGTTGCCTGGAAACTTACTGCACATGCGTCCCCGCCTCCCAGATTTTGAAAACTGTGGCTTGACAGGTATGTCTGCCGCACCCAGAAGTGGAAGTGGATGCGTTTATGTCAGCCATAAAATGCACCTGTGCATGCATTAAACGCGCCCACGGCTATCAAACGTGGAAGTCAGCGCATTTACAACAGCCATAAATGTGCCCGCTTCTGCTTCCGGGGCATGTGGTCTGGCTCACTCAGCTGACCCAGGGCAGCGCCAAAAGGTGGGGAACCCTTACATTAGTATGATAAAGAAACCCTGCTGGTATGTGTAAATGGGGTAGGTAAGTTGTATAGAAAACATTGAATCCGCAAACCCAGATGTATGTTTTTGCCCCTGCTTGCAGTAGGAATAAAATGGTGAATATATGTTGCATTTGCTTTGGAAAGCAATGATTAATATAGTATTTTCTCTGAAACTCTGGTCCAGTGTTTCTTCCATAGCAACTGATAGCGATTAGTGACTATTCCTGCTAAAACAGAAAGCTGTTTCAAATGTCAAAATCGAGTTTTCCTCTATATGAACGGTTACATTAATAGACGCGCCGTCTAAGTCTTCACTGCCGTTATAGTAGATCACAGCATATTCATAAGCTAGAATATTCTAAATATCACCTCATCTGGCAAGCACTGCAGAAGGAAACATGTATTTTCTATTAAAAGCTATCTTGATATTTTGGATGGATGACTTCAAAAAACAGACTAGAAGAAACACTCCTCTGATCAAGCTTCATTAGCTGTAATTAGACAGCATTTAACAATGGGCTGATATTCCATAAGCAAACACCTATATGCCTGGTTTTCAATTGTTTTAACACACATCTCTCTACAGATGAAACTCGGAAAATTAGAATATCATGCAAACGTTCATTCATTTCACTTAAAAGGTGAAACAAATATATGAGATAGACTCGCTACATGCAAAGCGAGAGATGTCATGCCTTAGTTCGTTATAATTGTAATGATCATGGCCTACAGCGTACATGATATTATGTTATGATTATGGGTTTTCATAAACTGTAAGCCATAAGCATCAGTATTAAAACAAAGTAAGGCTTGAACTATCGCTTTGCATGTCACGAGTCTATCTCATATATTTGTTTCACATTTTAAGTTGCATTACTGGACTGAATGAACATTTGCACAATATTCTAATTTTCCGAGTTTCACCTGTAGCTGTTGAGGCTCCTGAAAGAGCAGGAACAGCAGCAGCCATAATCATGATTTATCAACTGGAAACCACCTCAAACTATTTTAAATATGAATTTACTTTAGTGATGTCAGCTTCTCACAGTGGTAAACCATGGTTTGGAGCTTGCCATGTCTTAATAAAATCTCCTCTTACCGTGGCCTGTGTGAGTCAGCACATATGCTATCATAAATCAAAAGCGAAACTTCTCTTAAAAAAGAAAAATCTTTTCTGTACAGAAAACATTTACTTGGTGTCACGTGAAGTATGCATGTCTCACCACCAGTACTCCGCATGTACTTTATAGCAGGGGTGCCCAAACTTTTCAAGCTGCGGGCTGGTCACGTGGTTGAGTGGGCCAGTCACGTGGTTCCTCCCACTGGAAGTAGAAGTAAAATGTGCCTTGCAGTTAGTGTTTTGCAACAGGATGAAATTGATTTTAGCCTGCCATTTTCTCTGCTTAAACCAGGGGTGCCCAAACTACAGCCTGTGGGCTGGATCTGGCCCCTGACTCCAATTCATCCAGCCCACACTGCCCTCATCACTCCCGGAAGTGGACGTAAAAGTTTTTTTCTGCTTCCAGGAGTGATGAGGGCGGCGTGGGCCCGATGAATTGGTGTTGGGGGCCAGATCCAGCCCGTGGGCCATAGTTTGGGCACTCCTGCTTTATAGTTTCGTAACATTAATGTCAGATTTGCTAGTTTTTTGCATGTTTTCAAATAAAGCCAGAAGAGTTTTAATGGTTAGGCAGCTGTTAAAATGAGGTATACTTTGCAGACTTTTTAAAAAAAACAAACCTATATTTACTTTTTAATTTATTGTTGCCTGCAATTTTAACATTATGCAAGTAAAGGTTAAAAAAGCACAAAATATATTGCAATATAAAGCTTGCAAAACTACTACATGCGGTTATCCAACACTTGATGACTCACTGTAAAATACATCAAATTAATATTTATGTATCCTTTATGCCAAATCTGTGAAAATTATTGTATTTTTCTAATAGTTTAGTTGTTTGTGCAGATGATCAATGCTGCAGATTATGAGTAACAAAATATACATAAAATACTTGTCCTAACTCAGTGTGTGAATAACAAGGTACTCGGATGATAAACTGCCATGAAGTTGTAAATCAATTTTCTGCCGGTTTGTGAATTATTGGATATTGCTACTGGGATAATTTGTCTATGGCTTTGCATTTCTAATAACAACTAAAACTATCATAATTTTGAAACTGGGCCATGGAGTTTTGATTATCTATCATGAAAATGATTAAACGCAGATAGGCAACTTTAAGACAGCTAATTTATTTTATTGTATGATAGTTGAACTCAATTGTCTTGTTGCTTCTTTGATTTGTTCAGATGAGTGGCAGGAGCTGCAATTGATTGCACGGGGAGGATGTTACTGAAAAGATCTATATTTTAATGAGGTTGCTCCCTAGTCAGCCAGTTATCCTGCTGAAGACTATATACTTATTCCAGTGGAGCAATAAAAATAACTTTCATTTGCAATTTATAAAACCACTTAAATTAGCTTGCTGTTGAAAGCTGCTATTATTATCATGTAAATGAACTGCCACAAAGCTGCTAAATTATCTTTGTTGCAGAGTATTGGCACTAACAATAAACTATGCTCCTTCTGTTAAATAGGCATTCAGGTTTTATGTGGAGAGGCAGCCATAAATATCCAGTGAGATTTGATTTATTAAAAATGAAGGCTAGCATTTTGCTTATATCTTGCAGAATGTAAGCAAGATAACGTCATCTCCAACCCATCTCATACTTGGCCTGGTACTATTAGATTTGCCTTCACTGGTTAGCTGCTTTGAGAACTGCAGGATATAAAGGCAAGCTGGTTCATACAATCTTTATTCCTCTTTTCTTCATCCACATGAACCATATTTTATTATTAATACCTTATTGTACATTTTAAAAAAAATCATAGCAGATGAGACAAAAACTTTAAAAGATTTTAAATTAATTTAAAATATTGAAACCAAGTCTTCTTTTTAAAAAATACAACCTAAAATTATTTAAAACCAGTGATTCCTAGTCGCCAAAAATGTCAAGAGCCAAGGTTTAACTTGGTGCCTATCTCAGCACCAAACAGGTGTCTCCATAAAAAAGTTTCTCGTCCTGCATCTCTACTTAGAGGCTGAAATCCAGCAGCATAATTTAAGCAATGTAAGGCTGAGGATTCCACCTGCTTTGATGGTTCAAAGGAAATTTTAAAATTTGCTATTCCCCACACTCCAAGGTTCCAAGTAAGGGTTCCTTGGAATCCCTTTTTAGGAGCTGCACACATGAGGAAGAGTCTTCAATTTTTGGTAATTGTCACTGCCAGTAAAATCATTTCAGTTCTCCTTCGTATAGTTTGTGAATCCCCACTATTGGGTTATGCGCCTGCGCAGAACGCTGATCGGAGGCTTAAAAAGCTATTGGTCAAAAGTTTTGGCGGTAAGACTGCCCACCGTACCGCCCACCCTGAGGCGCCAGTCCGCCATTTTACCTCAGTTCTCTTCTTTCCGCCTTAGCAGCAGGACAATCGTTGAGAGCTTCCTCAATTTTTTCGTCCTTTCTGAGGGAAAGTCTTTGACGAACTTTAACAATTTTTGGGCAGGATTGCCACCCCGGTGCTGTTTCTTCCTTCTGGTGGACTCAGTTACCTACTCGCTCCGGTCACCGTTTCCCCCCTCAAGGGGGTGGCGGCTGGCCTGCCCTTCGGGGTGCTCACCTACTCGAACCTTCCGCCGGAAGAATTTTTTGATGGCTGCAGCCTTCAAGCAGTGTTCTGCTTGCCTCAAGAAGTTCCCTGCCTCCGACGGGCATAGCCTCTGTCTTTTTTGCCTGGGAGAATCTCACCAGAGCCAATCCTGCGCTCACTGTAAGAACTTTACTCGACTTGCAGTTCAGAACCGGAGCAACCGGTTGAAAGCGCACCTTATGGAGCTCGCTTTGGCTCCCGCCGCTGCTGCTTCCACCTCCGCTGGTGCCTCTCAGCCCTCTCGGCCTCTACTGCTTCCTCCTTCTTCTTCCACTCTCTCCATCAGAAAGAAGAAAAAGAAGGATAAAAATGGAGAGGAGAAGAAGAAACATGGGTCGGAAAAAAGGCGATCTCTCCCGCCTACGCCTCGCCCTCCTGTCTCTCCGGGGCCCTCGCCTCCCTTTTCGGTCGCGCGATGTCCTTCACCTGGATCTTCGATATGGGGCGGACGGTCCTCTTCGGGATCTCCTGCAAAAGGTCGCAGGGCTGGGGCTCCAGCTCGCCCACTGCAGGTACTCTCTTCTCTGCCTCGTGAGAGGGGCCGTCCACCCACGAGGCAGGCTTCTGTCTCACCGAGGCCTAGGACTCCGATAATAGACGAACCGGCAACCACCATTCCGGCCACCATTTCATCTCCGATCATTCCAACCACCGTTTCGCCGGCCACCGTTTCGTCCCAACCATCGGCGGTGGATGCATCCCAGGTGGAATTCTTTAAAGGGATGTTCGAGGCTATGGCAAAATCGTTTGCCCAACAGTTCAAGGCCTCCATGCCTGCAGCCTCTGCGGCTCCGGTGCCGACCACCGCAAGCCCCAGGGATGTTGGTCCTGCTGTTGCTCCGCCGACCTCTCGAGGGTTGAGCGTTCGCTCCGCTGGCCCACCCATATCGTCTTGGTGTGGTCCAGACGTCGATGCGGTGAGCTCCCAACCCGTCGACCCGCCCAGGCCGTACTGGCGCAGTCCCGACGTGGATACCGGATTCCTCCCTCGTCCTCCGATGATTCCAGCGTGTCTTCAGAGTAGGACAAGGGGGACGTCGACGCCGACAAGACGCCGGACCAGGCTATCGGCGCGATTGACCCACTGCGTGGTGAGGATCAACGCTCCCTCACGGCAATGCTGACTCGTTTGGGGACCGCTCTTAATCTGAAGGTGGACCAGCCGCCACTGGAGGGCGAGGACCAAATGACCGCCAAATTGGACAAAAAGGCGATTCGACCGGTCCACATCACCATGCTTCCATCCATGTTGACTTCAGCGAAGGCAACATGGAAGAAGCCGGTGTCGTCGCACTCCGTTTCGTCCAGGCTCGACGGAATGTATAGAGTCTTGGACGAAAACGTTGAGTTTCTCCAGGCGCACCCTTTGCCGAACTCTTTGGTGGTCAAGGCCTTCCAGCATAAAACGGCCGTCAGCGGTTTTCTGGTACCTTCGACTCCGGAAGGGAAGAAGCTGGACGTGGTGGGCCGTAAGTTTTACGCCACCGGTTCCCTCTTCCTACGAGCCGCTAATTACTCGGCTGCCATGGGCCTCTATCAGTCCCACCTCTGGGAGCAAGTGAAGGTCCTTGCTGCTAAACTGCCTGCCGATGCACAGAACGGATTCGACGCGCTGGCGGCAGAAGGAGACTTTCTGGCAGAGCAGCAGATGAAGACGGCCAGGCACATTAACGATTATGCGGCCAAGGACATGTCTTCTGCCATTTTACTCCATCGTCATGCCTGGCTCAGGGGCACCTCTCTCAATGATGCCATGAAAAAGCTCATCGAGGAGTTCCCGTTTGATGGGCAAGGCCTGTTCGGACAGGACACCAATAAGGTACTGAACGAACTGCGACAGACAAATTCGATGGCTAAGTTCCTGGGGCTCACCACGCCGGCTCAGCCTGCCAAGCCGCGATTCCAACCCTTTACGCACTGGTATCGGGGGAACCCACAGCAACAGGGTGGCTCGACTGACCAGCCCAGGCCCGGGTTCTACAAACAGCGGCGCCAACACAAGCCTCGCTACCAGCTTTACGGACAGGGCAAGCGTTCCGACGCAAAATCCAAGTCCCGGGTTTGAAACTGCGATGGCCAAGTCTCTCTCGCTCCACCTCCCATACCTCCCCCTCCGGAACTCCCTCCAGGTGTGGTCAGGCATCACGGACGACCGGTGGATCTTGAAGATCTTGTCCGCTGGTTACGCCATCGAGTTCGTACGAGTGCCTCGGGTAGGAAGACATCGTTTCACCACCTCGTCCCCCTATTTGGAGGAAGAAATATCAACTCTTCTGTCCAAGGGAGCTATCGAGCGGGTAACACCGTCCGATTGGGACAACGGCTTCTACTCAAGGTACTTCGTGGTTCAGAAGAAGGACGGAGGACTTCGCCCAATTCTGGACCTGCGCTGCCTGAACAAGTGCATCCACACCAGGAAGTTCCGGATGGTGACCCTACAGACCGTCCTCCCCCTCATCAACAAAGGGGACTGGTTCACAGTCATAGACCTCAAGGACGCTTACTTCCATGTCGGCATCCTCAAGGACCACAGGCGGTTCCTCTGCTTCCGAATCGGCAATTCTGTGTACCAGTACCGGTGTCTACCGTTCGGTCTGGTCACAGCACCGAGGGTCTTCACCAAGTGCATGGCTCCGGTGGCTGCCTTCCTCCGTCAGCAGGGGATCAGGGTCTTCCCGTACATCGATGACTGGCTGATTGTCTCCCCCACCAGCTCGTCATCCATTCGGGACACACAATTCACGGTTCACCTCATGGAGAGTCTTGGCCTCAGGATCAACTTCGCCAAATCAAAGTTGATTCCCTCTCAGCGTGTCGAGTACATTGGAGCAGTACTCGACTCGCTAGTTAGCAGAGCCTTCGCCCCCCAGAAACGCTTGCTGGACATTGCACAAGGGGTGAGCGACTTCCGGACCAAACCGTTCATCAGGGCGAAAAAGGCACAGAGACTTCTAGGCCTCATGGCCTCAACGACGGCGGTAATTCCTCACGCCAAGTTAAAGTTCCGGTCCCTGCAGTCGTGGCTCCTCCACGAATTCGACTCGCTCAGGGAGAGCCAGTCCAAACGGCTGACTCCGTCTCCAGAGCTGATGGACCAGTTACTGTGGTGGACGATGCCACCCAATGTGGCCATGGGGAAGAGTTTTTACCCCCCACAACCTTCGTTGCAGGTGTTGACCGACACAAACAACCTCGGCTGGGGGGCTCTAACGGTCAACAATGTTTGGTCGCCTCACGAGATGGTGCACCATATCAACTATTTGGAGCTGTTGCCAGTTTGGAAGGCCCTACGTTCCTTCGAGGCCCTACTCACCGGCAATGTGGTTCAAGTGGCCTCAGACAATACCACGGCAGTGGCATACCTGAACAAACAGGGAGGAACGCGGTCCACCATCCTACTTTACCTTGCAGTGCAACTCTGGGAGTGGTGCCTGGAACAACACATCTTTCCGATTGGAGTGCAAATTCAGGGCAAGCTGAATGTCTTGGCCGACCACCTCAGCCGTCTCACCTCGACGACCCACGAATGGGAACTGGACGACGAGGTATTTCGGTCCCTTTGCGGGGCCTGGGGGACTCCGAGCATCGACCTCTTTGCGTCGGAGTCCAACAGGAAATGCCACAGGTACTGTTCCAGGGCGGGCATCGGACTGAACTCTGAGGGCGATGCCTTCATGAAATGGTGGGATCAGGACTACCTCTATGCCTTTCCTCCGTTTCCTCTGGTCCAGAAGGTCCTCACCAGGATGTACCAATACCGAACCAACGCAATTCTCGTGGCTCCAGCATGGCCTCGCCAGCCCTGGTTTCTGCTACTGTTACGCACGTCGTCGCAGTATCGCACGCTGCCGGAATCACCAACGCTTCTCCAAATGGAGCACGGCCAGCTCCACCATTCGGACCTGCCCAGCCTCCACCTCACCGCATGGAGGATAACCCCAGACTGTCCAGGATCCTGGAGCTAGCACGGCGCCCTTCCACAAGGAAGTCTTATGCATCCAAATACAGACACTTTTGTGCTTTCCTGGCATCCCAGCAGACGTTCCCTCCGCAGGTGGGATTACAGGACATCATGGCCTACCTCCTCCATTTGGCGGAGTCTGGCCTTAGTATCACCTCCATCCGGGTCCATCTCGCAGCGGTGGTGGCTCACTCTCCGGCTGGTTCACCTGCCTCTGGTGCCTTTCGCGACCATACGGTAAAGCGTTTCCTCAAGGGACTGCGGAACGCCTTCCCGCCGGTCAGGGCTCCAACAGCACAATGGTCCTTGTCTGCCGTTCTCAACGCGCTCACCAGGACTCCTTTCGAGCCTATGGCTACCGCGGATGTTCGTCTCCTCACGTGAAAGACGGCATTTCTGGTGGCTATCACGTCTGCTCGACGAGCTGGTGAACTGGTTGCTCTGCGGGCAGACGCACCGTTTCTCCAGTTTTCCAATGACCGCGTGGTGCTTCACACGGATATCACCTTCCTTCCTAAGGTAGTCTCCGAGTTTCATATGGCACAGACTATCTCGCTGCCCACCTTCCAGAACCCCACCAACACCCAAGAAAGGACTTGGCACACGCTGGATGTGAAACAAGCTTTATTGTTTTACACCAGCAGGACAAGGGAGTTCAGGAAGTCACAGCATCTCTTTGTGGCTTATGGAGGAAAGTCCAAGGGTGAACCCATCTCTGCCCAGAGGTTCTCCAAATGGATCACATCTACCATCTACCTGGCCTACGAGTCGGCCTCACTGCCACCTCCGTCGCATGTCAGGGCGCATTCTACAAGGGCGGTTGCCACATCCACTGCCTTTTTGGAGGGCACACCGCTTGAGGACATATGTAAGGCTGCCACCTGGTCCAGACCTTCTACATTTGTCCAACATTACAGGGTGGACACCAGAGCCACTGCGGACGCCAGACTTGGCCGCGTCGTCCTCACCAGGGGGCTCCAGGCTCATCGCCCTTGACAGTTCACCCTACCTGACCATCATATTCATTGTGGGATCATCTCATCCGACTGCCCACCGACCAAGTGAGTGTGAGTTTGCTAATCTCCCAATAGTGGGGATTCACAAACTATACGAAGGAGAAAGTTCAGTTTCACTTACCAGTGATAACTTTCGTTCTTCGAGTATATAGTTTGTGAATATACACTACCCACCCTGCCTCCCCTCTTGAGCTGCACGGATGAGATCAATTGGTTTATCCTGTGCTTGGCTTAAGTATGGAACTGAGGTAAAATGGCGGACTTGCGCCTCAGGGTGGGCGGTCTTACCGCCAAAACTTTTGACCAATAGCTTTTTAAGCCTCCGATCAGCGTTCTGCGCAGGCGCATAACCCAATAGTGTGTATTCACAAACTATATACTCGAAGTGAAACCGAACTTTATGCTGCAGGATTTCAGCCAGTATATTGCTCATAATGTGAGAGATACAGAAAGGGGGGGGGGGGCATCCAACAGATCTCAGTGGTAATGCAAATATGTATATAGAAGGATGCAAAATGTATATATTTTAAGAGACTATTAAAATTGTAATAATATATACTGATAACAAAAGGTGAATACAAGTCACATTTGACTTCTGCAATTCCAAGAGGTGCTCAAAGTGGTTACCGTCAGTGTCCAGACACATCCGATTAAAGCGAACTACTGCTTGAGCAACGTTGACCAAAGTGTCCTGGATCTTCCCTTGTGTAAATCACACACAGTCCCATGGGTCTCAAACTTATCACAACTGCAAGCAATTGTTAGGCGTGTTGGAGGTTCTGTTGCATACTCACCCTTCCATTGTCATTACAAATACCACTTCAAAATGGTCTTGTGCTCCTTGAGAAACAACTACGCTTCCACCATTTTCTTTGACTGTCCTGCCTTGTCACATGGTGACACTAGTGTTCATTCTCTTGAGCGAACATCACATCCAATTACTACCATAATTCAATTGAACTTTGAAAAGTAAGACATAGATAACATCTCTTAAAATGTGTATTCAATTTTGGCACCCTCTAATATAAAGCTGTTGCTTCAAATGTCAAGGTCCTAAGATCTTTACAGCTTTGGATGCCATCATAAGGACTTTAAATTTGGACCTTACAATATGTAAAGGTAATATTTTTAAACATATGCCTTGCTTGATGCTCTGCAAAAACTGTGATCACTGTTTTTAAGAAAAGCTGGGCCAGATGGACCTCAGATGTTTTTCTAAAACTTTCAGGAATTTAGCCTGCCACTTTCCCACAAGTAAAGCAGGGGTTTATCTACCACTTAGCTAAACCCATCTCCTTCACATTTGTCTTTCTTTCTGACTGATACATATGAGACACACAACAATAAATATTTAACCTTAGGGCTTTGAGGTAAATCTAAGGAGAATTGAGCAATCTTGTTTCTTTAAAAAAAATTAATATTTACAATCTCAATACAAAATGGATACTCCAAAATACACAATAGTTTCCTATTTTCTATTTAATACCAATTACAAGATAATAGTTCTGTACTTTTTCATTAAAAGTAATGCAACCACCCCTAATAATTTACCTGTCTTGCTCAGTTACTGGACTATATGATTCCTTTGTAAATCCTTCCACGTTGCTTTCTTAAGACTATTGTTAAGAATACCTTTTTATCCTACATTTCATGGTTATGTCATATCTCATCATTTCTCTCCACAATTGTCCAAAAAACTATAACACCTTGAGCATGCTTTTACTTTGGGGGACTAACCTCAAAGGGTGGGGAACTTTTTGATTCAGATTCCTTTCTCACACATTCTTTGAAACACCTGTTTCATAAGTTTATTCTTCAAAAAGGCATAGTTTTGAACGTATTGAACCATCCATGGTCAAAGTCAGCAGCTGCAAATACTTTAGTTCATAATTCAATTTGGAATGGGATTATAAGAGCGGGACTCAAAATGCATTATCTAGTCTTGTATAAATCCTCATCTTCTGAGAAACCATTCTTAATCCACCAGCAGTGTATCTCTGGAGGCCTTTTAAAAGAGGTGGCAATTCCTGACATTCCAACAATGTTGGTGGCTGGTTCACTGCTGGTAAGTAGCAGCTTTGGGTGAGTTTTGGGATTCACGTTTATCACCATCTCCTTGTTAACTATATTGCT
The DNA here is from genome assembly GCA_035047345.1 of Bradypodion ventrale. Lineage (NCBI taxonomy): Eukaryota > Metazoa > Chordata > Lepidosauria > Squamata > Chamaeleonidae > Bradypodion > Bradypodion ventrale. The sequence goes on from JAWDJE010000001.1 coordinate 93,050,208, forward strand.
CTTTCTAGGTACAATCAGTAGCAATGTCTTCTCTCTGGCAGATCTCATTGGGATGCAAAGTGAATGAATTCAGCCTGTTTGTTTTAAGCGCCTTCTCACAAGGCACATGAATGAACATGCATAGAAACGAACAGGCATAGAGCTCTAAAATGTGCACATACACCCTCTGCTAAGTTGCACTCGGTTCAGTAAGAACTCCTTCCCAGAATGTGTGCCTAGGCTTGTAAAGCAATTCCATTAACTCTACCCAAAGAGACACGGAGCACCCATTACCAATAATGCAAAATCCATGTTTTCATTTTCACTGCAAAGTAGGAAGAAGCAAATGCCCAGGGGTAAAGTATAGAAAAGTGCAAAACAAGAGTAATTGCAGCAAGAATAGTTATAGGGTACACACGGAAAACAAATTATTGCCACTTATTTTACCATAGGTGTGCGCAATCAGAATTCATTGGGGGAGTGTCAAGTACCATAACTTACTGGCTGAAATTAGTATTTCCTGTACCAGAACTCTAATTGTAAAATAAAGTGTTTTGAAGAATCATGTCCTATTATTATTATGCTGTTGTAGTTGTAGAGGCCACAAAAATATGGTCATTTTAAATCTGAACTCATATCTACACAGTCATTTTGGTTTTGTGTGATGGGGAGTAGTTCTTTTGGAACTCGGGGTCTAAGGCCATGGTTGCCCTCTTCACCAAATGTCACCCAGTGACTGAAATTTCTTGGGCTGGAGGGTTTCAAGTCCTTTGGAACATGGGCTGGGCTGACCGGCAGAGGCTGGGCTCTTGTCTGATAAGCAGCAAAGTCTACCTCTAGGTCTAACAGATTGGTGTTTCCCATGATACCATCACTGCCTGAAAGCAGCTGCTGTTGCTGGCCAGACATGGGGGGACAAGCCTGCTGACTACTAGTGAACTCAGGAGCAGGGGAACTCAAAAGCTCAGAGCCATTGCTGACAGGAGTGGCTATGACTGCGGTTGCAGGAGGAAGGGACTTGTCAGGAGAAAATGGCAAAGCATCTGAATCTTGTATTACAGAACAAGATTCCAAGGGATTGTTGTCATTGTTACAGTTGATGGTTAAACCCTTGAGAAAGAAGCTGTCGCTGCTCTCCAGGACGTGCAGATGGAAATCAGGAGGAGCGGATTTCTTTCTTCTTGGTGGGACTCTTGGAACAGCATGGGTGGAATTCTGAGAAGGAATAAGAGGACTTTCCTCCAAAAGGCACAATGGGACAGGTGGCCGTTCACTGCTGCTTCTCCTCTCAAGGGCCTTGCCGGGCTGTATTGTCCTTGGTTTAGGAACAGGGCGTGCCCTCTCAGGGCTGGTAAGGACTCTGTCTTCGAGGCAGGGCTCTGGCGGCGCAAAAGTGAAGTGACCTGCAGACTGTTCAAACTGATCCTCAGGAGAGGAAGCCTGAGGAGAAGATGACAGTATCTCAGTCAATTGCTTTCGTACCAACAATTCCACATTAAGTTGCAGGAGGAGGATCAAGAGAAACACAATACAGTAAAATCCCTACTTATGTAAAAAGTCCGTTCCATAGACTTTTGCTTAAATCTTTTTTATGTAACTCGAAGCAAAACCATAGGAAAAATATTATTTCTACATAACGTGAGGCAAACCCATAGGAAAAATGAAATTTTTATGTAAATCGAAGCAAACCCATAGGGAAATTAATTTTTAAGTAACTTGAAGCAAACCCATAGGAAATCATGTTACATAAATTTGGACATTTATGTCAATTGGGACGTGGTTTTAGCACAAAATCATTATGTAAGTCGAATTTTATGTAACTCGAGGCATATGTAAGTCAGGGTTTTACTGTAAACCCAATCATACAGTACCAGAATGTACAGGTGAAAACTCAGAAAATTAGATTATCGTGCAAATGTCCCATTCGTTTCACTTAAAAGGTGAAACAAATATATGAGATAGACTCACTACATGCAGAGCAAGAGATGTCATGCCTTAGTTAGTTATAATTGTGATGATCATGGCGTACAGCGTACATGAGATTATGTGATGATTATGGGGTACATGAGATTGGGGGGTTGGGGTTCTCATAAGCTGCAAGCCATAAGCATCAATATTATAACAAAGTAAGGCTTGAACTATCTCACTTTGCATGTAATGAGTCTATCTCATATATTTGTTTCACCTTTTAAGTTGCATTACTGAACTGAATGAGCATTTGCACAATATTCTAATTTTCCGAGTTTCACCTGTACATATTTGCCTGTTATGAAATATGCATCCAGCCTTTGTCCCACCATGTCCTTAAATATATTATGAAGGGTAAGATACCACTAAAAGAATTCTTACATATTCTTCTATTTTTAAAGAAGGTTTACAGCAATATGTATTAGGGTTTTTAAAAATTAAACATTTGTTAATTTTTAAAAAAATGCTGTTTCAATCATTTCCAGGCCTGATGCCAGTGCTGAGAGTTTCAGTTTTGCTCCCAAGTTCTCTTATAAAAGCTGTCAATTCAGATTGGATCCTTGAAAAAGTAATTGTTTGGAAAGGGCAACAAAATAAAGTGAAACAAAATAGATTTTAAAGGGCTTTCATAAAATCTGTTTCATTGACGGATACAGAAAGTTGCCTTATACCAAGTCAGCCAAATACAAAAGATGGACATGGCGCCCCCTCCAGTAGAGAGCTCTTGCAAGATTTAGCATAGAAGTAGCAGGAGACTCGTTGAATATTAACTTTCCTCTTCTTTTGCCTGAGGACTGCTGAGGCTCAAGTGGCTAAGATGCTGACTGGAAGGCAGGAGGTCAGCAGTTCGATTCCAGAGTACTGCAGGACGGAATGAGTTCCCCGTCTTTGTCTCCCAGCTCCTGCCAACCTAGCAGTTCAACAGCAAGAAATTGCAAGTAGATAAATAGGGACCACTTTGGTAGGAAGGTAAACAGCGTTCCGTGTGCCTAGTCATGCCTGCCACATGGCCACAAAAAACGTCTGCAAAAGCAGACAATGCTGGCTCTTCGGCTTTGAAACAGAGATGAACATAGAACCCGAGCAAGGGAAACTTTATCTTCTTTTGCCTGCATGACAAAGCAGCTATCGCAGGCTTGCCAAAGCCCTGACCAGGAGCTTTCATTTTAGACAGTGAAATGAAGATTCACTACTATGTTGCATCCCAGATCTCACTTTATTCCAATTCTTCAAGTACTTTTTATTATCCCCAAGGATCCATGCTTTTTTGCCTAGGCACCATTACAATACTCAACTATTCAGCAAATCATAATTCAGAGCAGAACGCTTCCATTTTCTCGATGGATGCATAATCTATTGGACAACTCTGTATCTAAGCAAATGGTAAATGGACAGATAGAAAGCTTTTTGAAACAGATACTGATATTATCAGACGATTTCTTACATTTCCCCGCCACTTTCCATGGTAGGAACAAATTTCATTAAATGTATTTGAAATAAATGCACAAATGCTAAAGGCAGCTTGATCTGGTTTCTCCGTCCTTTCACTGGTCGTTGGTCCCTTGATTCTGCACACAGATCCCATACAGATGTCATGCTAGCATTGTTTTAAGACCGTGATGGTGAACCTTAGCACTCCAGATGTTCTTGGACTTCAATTCCCAGAAGCCCAAGCCCTCTGTGAATCCACACGAATGGGTTTACTGCGATTCATCTGGCCCGCGCTGCCCTCGTCGCTCCCAGAAGTGGAAGTAAAGCGCGCCCATACAGAAGGGTTAACCCAGAAGAGTCTTAACCGTACGGGCGCATTTTACTTCCGCTTCTGGGAGCGACGAGGGCTGGATGAATCACAGTAAACCCCTTCATGTGGTTTCACAGGAGCTTGGGCTTCTGGGAATTGAAGTCCAAGAACATCTGGAGTGCCAAGGTTCACCATCACGCTTTTAAGAGATGAGCAGTGCTGGTGAAGGTTAAACCCCTAACACAGTTCAGTGATAAACAAATGGTTAATTAGTAATTTGCACATTTATCTTGTACTTACTGAATCTAAACCCAATACTGAAGGAGCAAACCTCCATTAGTTTACAGGGCTTTCTTCCGCTCCACTCGTGACTGCATCCATTAATGCTGCCCCAACATGTGCTTCATAATTTTCAGCCCAATGGAGTGAATTTTAAGGACACATGGCTCTGGGACTGCAGCAGGAAACAGCCCCCCCACCTTAAAGAGTCTACAGATGGAAGAGTTCCCATACATGAACCCCAAATTAAGCACCTGAATGTTAACGACCTGCTATTGTTTATAACCTCGTAAAAATAAGTTCTATTCTAATACTTACGTTTCCTGGTTTCCCTCCTGTTCTTTGCACGGGTGCTGGTTTCTTAGTGGTTGGGACTTTTGGTGGAGGACGCTGCGGTATCAGTGCCGGGGCTCCTTGAAGGCCGTGAAGTGGAGCTGGCCTGGAAATGCCAGGGAAACTTTCAGGTTGACTGGCGCTTTGTGGTTTTACTGGAACAGGTCCCACAGCATCATCTGGAGTGACTGAAACATGAAATGGAGCGATTCGATTATTGTACATGCCAGATAAATTTAGAGGGCCATTCCCCAAAGTGCATTATTCTCAACCCTTTCCTACTAACCTGAGGCTCTGTTTGGGCTGAAAATAGATAGTGAAGACAAGAACTTTACTGAACTTATTGTCAGTAAGCGGTGACAATTTTGCACAAAATCTGGATAAAACATTTAAATACCTCTTTTTAAATCATTTACAGTAGATCAGGAGTTCTCAACCTTTTAAAGCCAGGGGCCTGGTCACACTCCCTCAGACAACTTTTGGGGGCCAGGTGGCCATTTTGCCCTTCCTCCACCACATGTCACTTTCTGGTGTGGTGGTGGTGGGCCACATGAAATGGTACCGTGGGCCTCATCCTGCCCATAGGCTGCAGGGTGAAAATCCCTGCTGTAGATCATGCTCAAAGACCCAGCTTCAACCTCTGACAATGCTAGGTTGAGTTAGGAAGGACTATTCTCCACAACCCAGGTGATGTTGCTAGTCAGCGTGCTACGCAGTACTAAGCTAAAGGAATCAACTAAGTCAACAGAAGGGATCTTTCTATGAGTGTGTAATACTTTCATAAACAGTACTGAAAAATACTAAAGGACAAACAATCCATATCAGCTAAAGGAGCATTTCCCCTTAGAACACTACAATTTTTATAATGGTGTTTGTTTATAATAATGAAATAAATATACCATATTTGTTGGCGTATAAGGCCCACTCCCTCACTTAAAATACACTGGAAAAATGGAGTGTGTCTTGTACTGTATATAGTGTCTTATAGTGGGCTATTTTGGTAATAACTGGGTGTGTCTTATACTCCGGTGCGTCTTATACACTGGTAACTATGGTAATAAATAATAAACACTATGGTAATAAATAATAAACACTGGTAACTATGGTAATAAATAATAAAGAGATTGCAATGGACTCCTTTCAAGACCTGCATATTTACAGTCAAGTTTGATGAGAGTTTCTGAAAGAGAAGCTTTTTACAAACATGCAGGTTTTGGAAGGATGACATAAAACTACGAAAATCAGCTTTAATCAAAGCTTTTTGTGGAAAGATTTGTTTGTTTTACCTCCTTTTGCTTGCATCAGACACCGAATGGCTTCCTCCGCTTCCTGAGGGGTTGTGGTTTTGATTTGTTTCACATTGTATGGCTTACTAATTCCAGACCGTGATTTCGGCTTGCGAGAAAAAGAAAGCACAACAAAAAGCATAAGGAAAGTGCCACGCACCCCAGCCCCTTCATATAGATGTTGATGAGGCCTGGGTGGGCAGAAGAGGAGCCGTTGGGGCCCTGTGTATATCTTATGAAATGTAAACCGCCTTGAGTTGCCCCAGGCTGAGGAAGGCGGTATATAAATAAATAAATGAATGAATGAATGAATGAGCAAAGGATGACGACAGAACTGACCGCCCCAATCTTAGCTTCTCTCCTGAAACCATGCAATAGCTTATCCAGATTGACCTTGCAGGAGTGTATCATATGGCTCATTCTTACATCCTGGAACAACTTCTATTCAATTTCCTCAGTATGATTCCTTATGATACCATGGACTTTGTGGACATGTGCCAGCTGTGTTACGTTGTGCAACATATTTCTAAAATAGTAATATTTCCAGAAGTGTGCATATATATAGGTAAAAACTTCAGCTTTGTTTTTACCTATATGTTGTTGTTCAGTCGCACAGTCGATTCCGGCCTTTTGCGACCCTATGGACCGTTGCCCTCTAGGCACCTCTGTCCTCTACCATCCTCCTCAGTCCGCTCAGCTCGGTGCCCGCTGCATCCACAATACCATCTAGCCATCTCATCCTTGGGCGTCCCCTTCTTCTTTTGCCCTCCACCTTTCCCAACATCAAGGCTTTCTCAAGTGAATCCTCTCTTCTCATTTGATGTCCAAAGTACTTCAACTTCATCGTTACTATTTGACCTTCTAAGGAGCAGTCAGGACTGATTTCTTTCAAGATTGACCTATTTGTTCTCCTCACTGTCCAGGGGATTCTCAAAACTCTCCTCCAACACCACATCTCAAATATCAGGCACATTAATTTAAAGATGCCATTTCACTTTTTAACCAGTTCTTGGAACACTTGTGTTGAGCTACTTACTGGCTGCTGTGGTGCCCCTGGAAGAAGCTTTGCAGTCTGTAGGATGGAAGACACAGAATGGACTCCTGAAGAAGAAATGGAACCATCTGACGTAGATTTTTTAACAGACATTCCAACTGCAGAAAAAAAGTATATCGGAATTTCTTTTAACTTTTTAAATTTAGCTATGCAAGCTATGCTGTTTTCCCGATCGCACAACACTAGAACCAGGGGGAACTCCATGAAACTTTTGGGTGCTAGTTCTCAAACAAATAAGAGAAAATACTTTTTCACCCAGAGGATCACTGGTCTATGGAACTCCCTGCCAGAAGAAGTGGTGACAGCTGTCAGTCTTGACAGCTTTAAGAAAGCATTAGACAAGTTCATGGAGGACAAGGGTATCAATGGCTATAATTATGGATACCTAAGGAGAACCTCCGGGTTGGAGAGATAGGCAGGATATCTCTCAATGCCATTTCCAGGGAATCCTAAGCAGGTGAAGGCATCTGCTTGGGAATACCCTGAAGGAAATGGTGAGCCACTGTGTGAGACAGAATGCTGGACTGGATGGGCTGTGGCCTGTTCCAGCAAGGCTGTTCTTATGTAAAAGACAAGAGAAATGCTATTGTTCAACTCTGATGCATTTTCAAACTTTTGACTCAAAAATCTTGGTACCTAGATAGTTCATGCGGGGAGGGGGGGGCAGGGCAGGGTGAATTTTGGAAGACACAAATATAAATGCAAAATTGTATTCTTTCCACTAAATGTTGTGGTCAGGGCAGGCAGTCTGAATCTGTGCTTGGGGATTCTACTGTGGGATAAAGGCATACAGAGGCAAATGTAAATGAAGCCACACACAACAGCGTTAACATACAATTTTGCCCAAATATCTCAGCCTTTCTTCATTATATTAAAACAAATTTCTAAATCCTGCAGCTATAAAGATAGGCTTGAAAATATGTAAACAACATCTGCTGAAATCCTATTACAATGTTCTTGAATATTATTTCGAGCATTTTAGTATTTGCGGATTTCTTTGCCCTTCTTCATTAGTAACAATTTAAAAGAAATTACAAAAAATTAGAAAATAATGATTAGAATTGTCATTTTGCTTTCTTTATACAGGTTATGCAACTCAGCTTTTCTTAACATAGAATTTAAATGTATTTAGATGAAGCTAGGTGCAGAATTAAAAACTGTGATAAAATGTATGAGGAGGGAAAAATGGCGTAGACACCGGCAAACCACGCCACAAATCTTGCCAAGAGAACCCTATTGACCAAAACAAAAGGCAAAACAAAGGGGCAGGCTAGGTGATACAGGATGCTTAACACCACAGAGTGTAGGAAGGGGAGGGACAGGAAAGGGGGAGGGGAAATGCAATGTTGTAAGGAGCAATACTGCATAGGGACATGGAATGTGAGATCAATGAACCAAGGAAAACTGGAAGTGGTAAAAAGTGAGATGGAAAGAATAAGCATTGACATCTTGGGCATCAGTGAGCTCAAATGGACAGGGATGGGTGAATTCAGCTCTGGAAACCATCATATCTACTACTGTGGGCAAGAAAACCTTAGAAGAAATGGAGTAGCCATAATTGTCAATAAAAGAGTGAGAAAAGCAGTAATGGGATACAACCTTAAAAATGACAGAATGATGTCAGTCAGATTTCAAGGCAAACCTTTCAATGTCACTGTGATCCAAATATACGCACCAACCACTGGTGCAGATGAAGCCACAATGGACCAGTTCTATGAGGACTTACAACACCTCATAGAACAGACACCAAGAAATGATGTCCAAATTATATTAGGAGCCTGGAATGCCAAAGTAGGAAATCAAAAAGTGGAGGGAATAACAGGCAAATTTGGTCTTGGAACACAGAATGAAGCAGGGCAAAGATTGATAGAGTTTTGCCAAGAGAACGCACTGGTCATAGCAAACACTCTCTTCCAGCAACACAAGAGGCGACTTTACACATGGACATCACCAGATGGCCAACACCGAAACCAGATCGACTACATACTCTGCAGCCAAAGATGGAGAACCTCCATACAGTCAGCAAAAACAAGACCTGGAGCAGACTGCGGCTCAGATCACAACCTACTGATTGCAAAATTCAGGCTTAGACTAAAGAAAATAGGGAAAACACGGAGACCAGAAAGATATCACCTAGACAGCATCCCTAAAGAATACGCGGTAGAGGTGATGAACAGATTTAATGGCCTAGACTCGGTAGACAGAGTACCAGAAGAATTATGGACGGAGATGAGGGACATCATGCAGGAAGCAGCAAAGAAAATCATACCAAAAGAAAAGAAGAGTAAGAAAGCAAAGTGGTTGTCTGATGAGGCTCTTAAAATAGCAGAGGAAAGAAGGAACGCCAAAGTCAAAGGAGAAAGGAAAAACTACAATCATTTGAACACAGAATTTCAAAGAAAAGCAAGGAGAGATAAGGAAAACTACCTAAAAGAACAGTGCAGAGAAATGGAGGAAAACAACAAAATAGGCAGAACCAGAGATCTCTTCAAAAAAATCGGCGAAATCAAGGGAACATTTAAAGCAAAAATGACCATGATAAGGGACAAAGACGGAAAGGAGCTAGCTGATGCAGAAGAAATTAAGAAAAGATGGAAAGAGTACACAGAGGAACTTTACAAAAAGGACCTCAACACTCCTGACAATCACAATGATGAAGAAATTGAACTTGAGCCAGACATCCTGGAGAGCGAAGTCATAAAGGCCCTAAAGAGCACTGCAAACAACAAAGCTAGTGGAGATGATGGTATCCCAGTTGAATTCTTCAAAGCGCTAAAAGATGATGGCGTCAAATTACTGCATTCAATATGCCAGCAGATTTGGAAAACAAAACAGTGGCCACAGGATTGGAAAAGATCAGTATACGTCCCAATCCCAAAAAAGGGCAATGCCAAAGAATGTTCAAATTATCGAACAATCGCGCTCATCCCACATGCCAGCAAGGTGATGCTCAAGATAATACAGGATAGACTTCAGCAACATGTGGAGAGAGAATTACCAGAGGTGCAGGCTGGTTTCAGAAGAGGCAGGGGGACTAGAGACCACATTGCCAACATACGCTGGATCATGGAGAAAACAAAGGAATACCAGAAACAAGTTTACTTTTGTTTTATTGACTACACTAAGGCATTTGACTGTGTGGACCACAACAAGATGTGGCAAGTAATTAAAGAGATGGGAATTCCAGAGCACCTCATATGCCTCCTGAGAAATCTGTACATGAACCAAGAAGCAACAGTTAGGACAGAACATGGAATAACAGAGTGGTTTGGAATAGGAAAAGGAGTAAGACAAGGCTGCATTTTGTCACCATGCTTATTCAACCTATACACAGAGCACATAATGCGCAGTGCAGGAATGGAGGAATCACAATATGGGATTAAAATCGCTGGGAGAAACATCAACAATCTGAGATATGCAGACGATACCACCCTAATGGCAGAAAGTGAGGAAGACCTAAAGAACCTCTTGATTGGATTGAAGGAGGAGAGTGCAAAAGCTGGCTTGAGACTCAATATCAAGAAAACCAAGATAATGGCAACAGGCCCAATCAGTTCCTGGAAAATAGACGGGGAAGAAGTAGAAGCAGTGACAGATTTTACTTTCTTAGGATCAAAGATCACTGCAGATGGGGATTGCAGCCATGAAATAAAAAGGCCACTGATTCTTGGGAGACAAGCGATGAGAAACCTGGGGAACATAGTGAAAAGCAGAGACATCACATTGCAAACAAAAATTAGAATAGTCAAAGCAATGGTTTTCCCAGTAGTAATGTATGGATGTGAGAGCTGGACAATTAGGAAGGCTGAACGTAGAAGAATAGATGCCTTTGAAATGTGGTGTTGGAGGAGGGTTTTGAGAGTCCCCTGGACAGCGAGGAGAACAAATAGGTCAATCTTAGAAGAAATTAACCCTGACTGCTCATTGGAAGGTCAAATAGTAAAGATGAAGCTAAAGTACTTTGGACATCAAATGAGAAGGGAGGATTCACTTGAGAAGGCATTGATGTTGGGAAAGGTGGAGGGCAAAAGAAGAAGGGGGAGGCCAAGGATGAGATGGCTAGATGGCATTGTAGACACAATGGGCACAGAGCTGGGAGGGCTGAAGGGGATGGTGGAGGACAGAGGCGCCTGGAGGAAAATGGTCCATGGGGTCGCAAAGGGTCGGAGTCGACTGTGCGACTGAACAACAACAACAAAAGGTGCAGAATTATTTTTATGTACAGTATACTGTACGTAACCCCACTGGCTTCCAAATAAACACATTTAGGACTTGGATATCAAGACTTTAAAGCAGGGGTTCCCAAACTAAGGCCGGTGGGCCAGATCCAGCCTGTGGCACCATTTCATGTGGCCCCTTACCCCTCCAAGTGCATTCTAGAAACAAAATGACTGCCCCTTTGAAGCTTTTGGGACAAAATGGCTTCCCCTATTGTGCAGGCAGTGCAAAATGGTCATCTGGCCTGTGAAGCTCACTGAGAGAGCGTGACCCGGCCCCCAGCTTGAAAAGGTTGGAATCCCCTGCTTTAAAAGTTCAGAAATCCAGGAACTGCTTCTAGCACAGAGGATGAAACACACACACACACCCCCAACAAACTCTTCTCTCTTTTTAGAGAGACACCCACCCACCCCAATTTTTACCTGGAGGAGGAGGGCGCTGTGGCGGCTGAAGCTGCCGAGGCCTTCCAGGGACTGAAAGAGACCTGGTTGGGGAACGATGACAAAACTCCCCACTTCCTTCTGTTTCTTGTTTTAGTTCAGCTAGATCAGTATCATCTACGGAAGATGCCAAAGTAAATCATAAACAGAAAGCAGAGCAACATGAAGAGAAATCCCAGATATGTGAATCAGATGTCTACCCAGGCAAGAAAAGAAATGGGGAAAATGGATTTACAAGGATACAGACATCTGCTCCCCTCATCTGGAAACTTCCCAAGTGTTCAGTGACCTACATTCAGTCTCACGCTCCTGTCAAGGTGAAACAGATCTTCCTAAGGAAAGAACAACTAGTCACAGAAGAAGCCCAAGCCAACAGGTTGAGTAGCCAGGTTCTCTTAGCAATGAGAACATATCGTGAAAATTCACCAGCTTTCAATAGATGGCTACACAGCCCACTCTAAAGGCATCATCATGACACAGGGCTTTCAGATAGGGCTGTGATGGCGAACCGTGGCATTCCAGCTGTGTTTTGGATTTCAATTTCCAGAAGTCTCTGGGAATCCACATGAATGGGTTTACTGCACATACGCAGCTTGAGTGCCAAGGTTCGCCATAACTGCGATAGGGTGTTCAGGGGTGCACAATCCTTACCCATGAGCCTCATGCAGCCTTTTTCATAGGGTCTGTCCAGCTCTTATGAAGAATGCTGTATCTGCCACTTTCTATGGCCAAACTACCATCCACAGAGCCCGCCCATCCCACCTCAGCCTCAGAGTGAGACAGGGTGTGTTGATAGCAACCAGGAAGAATTAGTTTTATGATTATGTTTTTATAACAGACACACCCTTACATATAGAAATTGGTTGCAACTGCTTCCTTCTATCAGCACTTCATATGGAAAAGCATGTCTCAAAAGGTGGTTCTAAATGACTCACTATGATTCCTACACATCTCCATCATTAAGATGTTACTGAGACGTTATTAAGGTTACCTTTATATGGACACAACTTTCTTCCATCACCATGAGATTTGTTCACATGTGATATGGAGACCCCTGTCAAATTTTCAGGCCCTTCCAGCAGATCTTCCACTGCTAAAGCCATTTCTGTTGCAAGGGGGAACTGAGACAATGTATCATCCAGACAATCATCTTCTTCATCTAAGATAACACCTAAATCGCAAGACAAAATCAAGGAAACATTGAGGGTAAGTTGGAAAAGAGTAACCTTTACCCCCTGCCCTAATTTTGTGGCCCCATTGAGGACACACCCCTGGACTTTCTCCCTCACACTATCAGCTCTTCCTGCTTTCCTGCTAGCTTATCTCAATTAGCAGATCAGTTCTGCCAGCATGATTGTTTTGTTGGTAGATCTTTGCAATCATTTGGCAGAGGAGGTTTATGCCAACAGAAAGGCAGTTTTATAGGCAGAAGAGGCTTGTGCCTAATCCTAAATGGAATTCTATACACACTTACATTTATGAGTAAATTACACATGGCACAAGTTTATATCTGACTAGATGTGTATAGGATCACTCTGAAATTTCAACAGAATTGAACATAGCTTAATTGCTCCCTTTTGTGCTTCCAAAAGTATCAGTCAAGAACACGTACAAAGAGACATTGCCTAGCCAAAAAGCTCAGTAGTTACAACTTCACTTGCTATTCATAATACACACCTTCCGATTCGTAATCCAAACTTGAAAAATCAAAATTTTCCTCTAGTAGACAAGAATTTGCTGTGGGTGACATTGGAGCCATGCTGTCTCTTTTCCGAGCAATTTCTTCTTGCAAACCCTTCAGCCAATCTTTGGTTTTAGGCCAGATCTTTACAGTCTTGCCATTAATCTGTGTTACACATGCAATGAAAAATTTCCCTTGGTTAATCAAAATGAAATGCATAAAAACATTCTGCTTACAAAAATTACAACTACATATTTTGAAAGGCATGTCTCTAGTTTTGCAGTTCAAAGGTCCATTAGTTTTTTAGATTAATAACTGGATGACATATAAAAATAAAGTGTCTATTAACTTGTGCATTCAGGAAGTATCCTGTTTTAGGCATTGGCTGAATCTCAGACACTAGGCCTGTGATGGCGAACCTTGGCACTCCAGATGTTCTTTGACTTCAATTCCCAGAAGCCCAAGCCCCCTGTGAATCCACATGAATGGGTTTACTGTGATTCATCCGGCCCACGCTGCCCTCATCGCTCCCGGAAGCGTAAGTAAAACACGCCAAGGTTTGCCATCATGGCACTAGGCAATACTACTATAGGACCTTAAGGCAGTTTTCCATTTTCCCCTCATCGTTTCTGAAAAACCATCTGAACATGAGTCAGGAAGATTCCAAGCAATTATGGCCGATGTCCCAATGATTCTTTGCAATTTTCAATTCTACTCAGTAATATTTCTGACCCTTGCTTCAAAGCAGGTCCACTCATCATCATCATCTTCTCCTCCTCCTCTCCCCTCCTCATCATCATCAGCTGTTATTTACGAAACAAATTCCCTCTGTTTTTTTGTTTTATTTTTTCCTGCTAATATGCAAGTGGAAGCATTATTTCTCAGTTGATTCTGGCAATTCAGAATGCTCTGAAGCAGGTTCTAGCAGACCATGAAAGCCTAATGCCTTTCAAGTTTTCTGCCATGGAAGACACTCTAAACACCTTAAAATTTTGGTTACTTCTTGCACAGTGGTTTCAGTGGTGAATTAGATATAGGAAAAACAAGGGAGCCACCAATTCCTGCAGTTGCAGGAATTATTAACATATGCTATCTTTCTCTGTCAAATACTTTCAGCTATTAATAGCTTAGTACCACAGGTAGCTTGGCCTACAAAACTATGTGCAATACTCACAGCATGAATGCACTATTTACTTGGCTAACTGTACTTTCTTTCTCTCATACTATTCCTCCCACATTCTGCTTTTCTTTTGAATGCAAGTGATATTTTGAAGGCTAATTATAGTGACAACCAGCTCCAGTTGCAGAAATATGATGTCATTTAGTATTAAATGAAGATTCCTTTTCACACTGGAAACTTCATATATGTATATGTACTAGCAACTTTTCAAGAGCTATGAAACCCTTGTACAATTCTTCATAATCATAACAAAACTACCTTGCTGGTATTATTTATGTATATTGGCATAAATTCATCAACATAAATGTCAGTGATTAATTGCTGCAAATTAAGAAGTTGATGTAGGCATTTTTCACCACACACCAGTTGCATGACTTTATATATGTCAGCTATTGCCTATATTGACTTCTTAAACTGCAGCAATTTGTAGCTGATATTTATGCCAATTGACTTAACAATAAACTTCATCTTTTGGTTGAAGTCATACTGTGCCGTATCCCTCTTTTTTAGACAGTAAAATGTACTACCAATTAAGTAATAAATAAGATAGTCAATTTTTATTATGAGAAATTATGTTTCAAGAAGCTATTTTCACCTGCTCCTCACGGGACACAGTCATGCCTGAGATCCTCAGTTAATCCCACATTATGAGCATCATCAGAACTAAAACTTCCCCAGATTCAGCCTACAGAATGTCACTATACAGAATTCTTACATAATAGAAAAACAGTGTTGCAGTGAACTCAACAATGAATCCTACTGTATATAAGATTGATGAAAAGACGCTTACTACGGTTAGGAAACAATGAGACCCTGCGGGTGCCTCTCCCCGGCACCCGTCATCGGCCAGGGGATTCGAGGCACCTGGGCTGCTCTCCCCGGAGCCCCGCCTCGGTGGGGATAAGGACGATGAAGCACCCGACGCTGAGGGATCCTGCTGCTGCCGCTCCCTGACCCCCGTCATCGGCCAGAAGATCCAAGGTACCTGGGCTGCTCTCCCCGGAGCCCCACCTTGGTGGGGATACGGAGGACGATGCACCCAGTGCTGAGGGACCCTGCCGCTGCTTCTCCCCAGCCCCTGTCATTGGCCAGGGGATTCGAGGCACCTGGGCTGCTCTCCCCAGAGCCCCGCCTTGGTGGGGATGAGGACGATGCGCTTGATGCTGAGGGACCCTGCGGTTGCCTCTCCCCAGCCCCCGTCATTGGCTGGCTGCTTAGCTGAGGGGCTTTCTTTTTGTATCTGTGTGTTGATTATTATAAGTGTAATAAAGTATATTTTTTGTACCTTAGTATTTTAGTATTGTTTCATATTTCTGCATATTGAGTCTTTCTGCATTATTGATATGTATATGTGATTCCATTGTTAAACCGCTTTGAGTTGTCTCACGACAAATAAAGCGATATATAAATAAAAATTATTATCTATACCTATAAATCTGTGTGTTAACCATTGGAATGTGACAAAGGATGTTGCACCAGGCCCCACTAGTCTTGACCGAGCCTCCGTGCACTCACCCGACCGGGGTTCGCAGGTAACTGTCAGGTTGAATTTTGCGCCAGTGGGGCAGGAGCCCCCCGACTGCAAACAAAAAGAAAGGACTCCATTTCCCAATGTTCCTTTGGCCGCGCCGTGCCACAGCCAATCAGGCTGAGAGGCGCAAGCAAAAGGAACGTTTGGAAACGAGCCGCAGCCAATCAAAATGAAGCCGCAGGAAAAAACCACTGCACAAATGGTAAACACAAACCCAAAACTACAAGCCCCAGTGTCCTGCACGCCATGAGAGCGCAGAACGCTGAGGAAGCCGGCCCACGAAAAATAAAAATAAAAACACACTGGGAGCGCAAGTCCGCCACAGGCGGACGCAGCGCCTCAAAGCCATGCAAACACCCACCGGCCTTCTTGTACGGAGCAACGGGGAGGAGAGGGACTCCCTCTCCTCCACACTTCCTTGCCGAAGACACGGCGAGACCACCACCGGCCTCAACAAAAGTTGAGCCGGGGTGGAAAAAAACCACAACAACAGAGGAAGTTCAAGGGGGGAGGAAGTATTGATGCCTTGCCCCCCCCCCCCTTGAAAGCAAAACAATTCCTCTGGAAAGGCGCTCCGCTTTCAAGGGGGGCGAAGGCATCATTGCCTTCCCCCCTTGAAAGTGAAACAATTCCTCCTCTGTAGCATGGGGGTGGGGAAAGAGGATACCCCTCTCTTCCACCACCCCCACCCATGCTTCGGCGAGGCAACGGGGAAAAACTATGTTTTCCCCCGCAGCCTCGGAGGCCTGCCCAAGCCAGCCCGTAGCTTGGGGGGAGGGGATACCTCCCTCTTCCCCCCCAAACCCAGGCTACGGCAAGGCACTGGCCAGCCCCCCAGTAAAAAATACATACATATAAATAAATAAAAGAATCCCCACTCCCACCCCAACGCAAGGATTCAAGGCGGCCTGGCCAGCAAGGCAAGGTCACGTTAAACCCACCCACCCAACCCCCCCTCCCACACACACACACACATTGAACCCATTCCCAGGTAAGCAAAGCCAGCGGACGGCACTCCACCCGCTGACTTTACTTACCCCAAAAATAAAACACAAAAATCAGAATCAAAAACATTTAAAAATAATCAAAATCAAACCCAAAAATAAGAACAAGACAGAACACACAGAACCACCACCACCACCAAAAAAACAAAAAACAAAACAAAACAAATCCCCAGAGAAATTAAACCAGAGAACTCACCCCCACGTCCGTCCTCCCTCCACGACGCCCGGAAATTAAATGAGGAAAGAGACTACTTACCGGAAGAAGCAACAATGAGAGGCCAGTAGAGAAAAACAGTCAAAGCAAAAGAAAACCTGAACAGCACCACCCAGAGGCCACAGGAGAAAAAACAGTCAAAAATATTCACAGAAATGAGTCACACATTTCTAAAATCCTGTGTTCAGTTTTCACTCAAAAATAAAAACACAACATTTTAAAACATTTTAAAAATATTAAATTTGAAAAAACATATACTTACACATTTTTAAAATTTTTATCCAAAGTACAACTATTAAAAAAAATTCACATAGTAAAACATTATTTGGTTATAAAAAATTGTAAAAAATTATATCATCCTTTCCTCCTTTTTTTAATCCAAAAAAAAAAACCAAAAAAAGCTGATCACAGTTTATAACAGCCCGTGCGTATAAATAAACATTTAAAAAATCACAAAACCTTTCAACACCATTTAAAACAGTGTGGCACCATTTGTTCAAGAAAAAAAACCAAAACCTTTACTATCCAACATAATTTAACGTCTTTTTATATAACAATACACATTAAAAAAAACTTCAAAGACTATTTAAAACAGCCCGGCACCGCTGGGTAATCTCTGCTAGTTAATAATAATAATGAGATGGAGATCCAGCATTTCATTAATAGCCAGTGCTTTAACTGCATTGGCCAGGACTCTAAATATGTTCTTCTTCCCTTACTTTCCTTCCCTTTTACACTAAGGTAGGGTAAAGGTCACCCTTGCTAGAAAGCCAGTTGTATCCGAATCTAAGTTTCAGTGCTCATCGCTGTTTATAGCCAAAGAGGCAGCTCTGTCTGCGTCTGCAGACATTTCTATGGACATGTGGCAGGCATGCCTTAACACCGGATTGGTTCCTGCTTATCAACTTGCAATTTTTTTGTTTTCGAAGTGCTAGGTTGGCAGAAGCTGGGACAGAGACGGGAGCTCACTCAGTCATGCAGAACATGGGAATCGAACTCCAACCTTCCAGGTAGCGAGTTCAGCGTCTTAACCACTTAAGCCACCACACTAAAAAGGTGCAGCTAAACACTGAGCAATATACCCTGAGAGCCTAAAGTGCCCATCACTTGGTGTGCTGTGAGAGAGGTCAAGACGGAAGAGGAAATTTGCACCTGTCATAGCAGTTGAGGTAGTCCCAATAGGAAGCCTCAGGCAGCAAATTCTTGCCACTGAATCTCCATCATTGGAACTTCTCTTTTCTCTATTGACCAAAGATTTGATGTGAAGAAACAGAGACTCTATAGTGGCACCTGCCCTCACCCTGATACTTTCCAACATAAAACTGATTAAAACTTTGATTTGCTTCTAGCAGTAATCTCCAGTGTTTCCTACCTTAATAATATATCATCAATCACTCTGTCAAACAACCTGAGTCCCAGTATGGTAGAAAACAAAAAATCCATATATCCTAAGGGGTGTGTGTGTGCGCGCACGTGCATTCGTGTGCGCACATGCACGGGCTTGCTTGCTCTGTCCTCCTGCAAAAGGCTTAGAGATGAGGAAGGAAACTACTGTGCTCTATACCAAGAAGAACAGTTTTATAAGAGCACTCATGTGCCCATTGTTTATGCCGTTTCCCAATCTTTGGTTTTTGTACTTCAATTCCCAGAAGCCTAAGTCAATTCTCCCAAAGCACTGATCAGCCAATGTACTGACTTAGGTTTCTGGGAATTGAAGTCCACTAGTGTTCCACAGAACATAGTTTGGAAACACTCTAGACTTTAAAGTGTGACAAAAGGGATGCTCGTTTCAGCTGTTATTTCCTTAACCAGCTTATGGCTTTCCAAGCATCTCATAGAGCAGGGATTCTCTATTTGCAGCCCGTGGGCCAGATGTGGCCCACAGCACCATTTCATGTGGCCCCCCCACCGCCTCCACCACACCCAGAAGTGCCATGTGGTGGAGGGAGGGCAAATTGGCCATCTGGCCCCCGAAGCTGTCTGAGGGAGTGTGAACTGGCCCCTGGCTTAAAAAGGTTGAGAACTCCTGTCCTAGAGTCCACTGAGTTTTTTTTAAAGTCAGTCAACCTGAAACTGCAAGTTGGTGTTCAAGGAAATGTCATCTCCATATTAAAAATGATGTCTGTAAAAATGACTTGCTTTTCAGTGAAATGAGATATAATCACGGGTGTCAGCTTTGAAAATCCAATCCCCAAGTCAAATGCTACTTACATGCTTGAAGGGAGAGGTGGCTGCAAAGACCTTCCACTCAGCCCCTTTCCCAAAGGCCTCCTTTGCTGGACCAGGAAGGAGAAGAGAGGGCCGACAGCTGTATCAAGGCAGGAAGAGGTGGCTGCAAAGACCTTCCACCCAGCCCCTTTCCCAAAGGCCTCCTTTGCTGGACCAGGAAGGAGAAGAGAGGGCCGACAGCTGTATCAAGGCAGGGAGAGGTGGCTGCAAAGACCTTCCACCCAGCCCCTTTCCCAAAGGCCTCCTTCGCTGGACCAGGAAGGAGAAGAGAGGGCCGGCAGCTGTATCAAGGCAGGGAGAGGTGGCTGCAAAGACCTTCCACCCAGCCCCTTTCCCAAAGGCCTCCTTCGCTGGACCAGGAAGGAGAAGAGAGGGTCGGCAGCTGTATCAAGGCAGGAAGAGGTGACTGCAAAGACCTCCCATCCAGCCCCTTTCCCTGCTCGTTCCAGGAGCCCATGCCACCGGCTCCCGGGATTTGAGGCAGGTGGGAGCCATCGCTTCTGCCTCCGCCCTCCCCACCTGGGGAGAAGAAAAAGGAGACGCCGATGCCGCGGCTCACCAACGCTCCCTGCTCGTTCCAGGAGCCCATGCCACCGGCTCCTGGGATTTGAGGCAGGTGGGAGCCATCGCTTCTGCCTCCGCCCTCCCCACCTGGGGGGAAGAAAAAGGAGACGCCGACGCCGCAGCTTGCCAACGCTCCCTGCTCGTTCCAGGAGCCCATGCCACCAGCTCCCAGGATTTGAGGCAGGTGGGAGCCATCGCTTCTGCCTCCGCCCTCCCCACCTGGGGGGAAGAAAAAGGAGACGCCGACGCCGCGGCTCGCCAACGCTCCCTGCTCGTTCCAGGAGCCCATGCCACTGGCTCCTGGGATTTGAGGCAGGTGGGAGCCATCGCTTCTGCCTCCGCCCTCCCCACCTGGGGGGAAGAAAAAGGAGACGCCGACGCCGCAGCTTGCCAACGCTCCCTGTTCGTTCCAGGAGCCCATGCCACCGGCTCCCAGGATTTGAGGCAGGTGGGAGCCATCGCTTCTGCCTCCGCCCTCCCCACCTGGGGGGAAGAAAAAGGAGACGCCGACGCCGCGGCTCGCCAACGCTCCCTGCTCGTTCCAGGAGCCCATGCCACCGGCTCCCGGGATTTGAGGCAGGTGGGAGCCATCGCTTCTGCCTCCGCCCTCCCCACCTGGGGGGAAGAAAAAGGAGACGCTGACGCCGCGGCTCGCCAACGCTCCCTGCTCGTTCCAGGAGCCCATGCCACCGGCTCCCAGGATTTGAGGCAGGTGGGAGCCATCGCTTCTGCCTCCGCCCTCCCCACCTGGGGGGAAGAAAAAGGAGACGCCGACGCCGGGGCTCGCCAGCGCTCCCTGCTCGTTCCGGGAGCTCATGCTTGTTGCTGGAACCAGGGGGGGGATTGTGGATGGGGTGGGAAGAGAGAGAGTTGGTCCTGCCAGCCAGGAAGGAGGGGCAGCATTCCATCTAGGGGGGTTCCAGGGATCCATATAGGTGTTGTGATGGGCATGGGGCGGTATGGCGGGTACCGTGGGGCGGGCCGCACTCGGGGAATGCAGGTCCGATGTTTAAGTGTGGTCCCTCATTCCAGCCCTGCAGGTACATCTCTGGGCCCTGAGCAGCAGATCCAGAGTGACCCCGCCCTTAGGCTGCTGCTGGTGAATGCCAGATCGGTCTGTAATAAGGCCCCCCTGATCCAAGATTCTATCCAGGAGGGGCGGGCAGACCTGGCATGCATCACCGAAACCTGGCTGACACCTGAGGATGGAGTACCTCTTTCAGACATGTGTCCAGCTGGGTTCGGTATTTGGCACCAGCCTAGAGGTGAGGGGAGGGGCGGTGGTGTCGCCATTGTTGCCAGGGAGTCTTTGTGAATTGCTAGGGCCACTGCTCCACAAGTGTCTGGTTGTGAGGCCCTGCTTCTACGGTTGGGCCCCAAGGGTCAGTTGGGGATCTTACTCCTGTACCTGCCCCCTTGCAGGGTAAGGGATGCCCTGCCTGAGCTCCTCGAAGCCGCCTCGATGCTGGCATTGGAGTTCCCGAGGCTTATGGTTCTGGGGGACTTCAATTTGCCATCATTGGGGATGGCTTCTGAGGTGGCAAGGGAGTTCATGGCTTCCACGGGGTCCGACCAGGGGCAGTGGTCACATGCCAGACTTAGTTTTCTTGTCGGAGCAGTGGCAGAGTGATCTGAGATTACAGGATTTAGTCATCTCACCTGTGCCATGGTCAGATCACTATCTGGTGACTCATGACTTTCTGGGGGCGACGCTTCATCGTAGGGAGGCAGGGCCTATTAAAATGGCCCGCCCTCGGCGACTAATGGATCCAGATGGATTCCAGAGGGAACTGGGGGATGTTCCTCTGGATCGGCTACACGATTCACCCGAGGCACTTGTCGACCTGTGGAACAGGACAGCAACAGCAGCCTTGGATGAAATCGCGCCACTGCGGCCTCTCCGCGCCTGTGGGGTTAGGTCATCCCCGTGGTTCACGGATGAACTGCGGGAACTCAAACGGGCAAAGAGACGCCTAGAGCGCCGCTGGGTGAAGACCCGGGATGACTCCGATTGGACACTAGCTAGAGCTGCTATTAGGGCCTACCTAGTGGCGGTGTGGGTGGTGAGGCGGCAATACTTCACCACCCTTATTGCCTCCGCTGATAATCGCCCAGCTGCCCTGTTCCGGGTAACCAGGTCCCTCCTCGGTAGGGGGAGATCGGTGCCTGGTTGGCAGGGTTCGGCTGAGGACTTTGCTGACCATCTGGTGGAGAAAATCGATCGGATTCATTCAGGGCTGAATCCCGGCATGGATGGAGAGGGTCGGGGGGGCACCGGAGCACAGTCTTGCTGTACGATCTGGGATCGGTTTGATCCTGTTGTCCCTGATGAAGTGTACAGGCTCCTTGCAGCTGTGCATGCCACTACATGTCCTTTGGACCCCTGTCCTACCTGGTTGGTGAAACCCTCCAAGGTGGTGACAGGTGGCTGGGTCGGGGCAATAATAAATGCATCATTACGGGAGGGGGTATTTCCTGCACCGCTAAAACATGCTTTGGTGCGCCTCCTCCTGAAGAAAATATCCCTTGACCCAGCTGTCCTTAACAACTACAGGCCGGTTTCCAACCTGCCCTTTCTGGGTAAGGTTTTGGAGAAGGCGGTGGCACGCCAGCTGCAGGGTGTCCTGGAGGAAGCGGATTATCTAGACCCCTTTCAATCAGGATTCAGGCCCGGGTATGGTACCGAGACGGCCTTGGTCACACTGATGGATGATCTCTGGCGGGAGTGGGACGGGGGTTATCCATCCGTCCTTGCTCTTCTTGACCTCTCAGCGGCCTTCGATACCATTGACCACGGTATCCTTCTGGAACGGCTCAAAGGACTGGGGATCCAGGGCACCGTGTTGTCCTGGTTTTCCTCTTTTCTGGAGGGCCGTACCCAGTCGGTGTGGTTAGAGAGTGAGAGGTCCAGCCCTAGGCTTCTCAAGTATGGGGTACCTCAGGGTTCGGTGCTCTCTCCTATTTAACATCTACATGAAGCCACTGGGTGAGATCATTCGTTTCCACGGGGTGCGGTACCATCAGTACGCGGATGACACTCAGTTGTACATCTCGGCCCGTGGGGACCCCAGTGATGCTGTTGAAATCCTATCCGGATGCCTGGAGGCCATTGGGGTCTGGATGGGGGCCAATGGGCTTCGGCTGAATCCCAGCAAGACAGAGTGGCTGTGGATAAGGGTGTTATCCAGGGAGTTACCATCTTTGGTACTGGATGGGGCTGTTTTGCCCCAGACAGACCCAGTGCGCAACTTGGGGGTCCTTCTGGACTCGTGGCTGCTGCTAGAAGAACAGGTAGCGGCTGTGGCCAGGAGGGCTTTTGCCCAACTTCGGGTGATTCACCAGTTGCGCACGCTCCTGGACCAGGGCTCCTTGCTTATGGTCACCCATGCTCTGGTCACTTCCCGACTAGATTATTGTAATGCGCTCTACATGGGGCTGCCCTTGACGACCATTCGGAGGCTGCAGCTGGTCCAGAATGTGGCAGCCCGGGTGGTGATGGGATGTGGGCGATTTGCCCATGCCTCACCGCTACTTCAGGAGCTGCACTGGTTACCAGTTTGTCTCCGGGTGCAATTCAAGGTGCTGGTTTTGACCTTTAAAGCCCTATATGGCAGTGGGCCAGGATACCTTAGAGACCGCATCGTCCCAAGAGTGTCTGCCCGTCCAACCAGAGCAGACCGGAGGGGCTCTCTAATAGTGCCATCAGCTAGGGGTGCACATCTATCCAGCACCCGAAGGAGGGCCTTCTCCGTGTCTGCACCAACTCTCTGGAACCTCCTGCCAACAGATCTAAGACTTCAAAGAGAATTGCTGCCCTTCAGGAAAGGATTGAAGACCTGGCTGGCAGGGCAGGTGTGGGGCCCGAATGGGAACACAGTCCCCGCCTGCTGGCTTATGTAAACAATTAAGAACTCTCTCTTCTTCTTCTTTTTATAGTGGGTGGGATGGGTGGGTGGGATATGGGTCTTTTAAAGTGGGTGGGATGTGGGTTTTTTAAAGTGTTTTTATGTGTTTTTAGAACTTGTTGTAATGCCGCCCTGAGTCGGGTTCTGCCTGAGTGGTCGGCATATATAAATATGACTATTAAATTAAATTAAATTAAAATTTCTAAGATAGTACATGGATTTTCTACAGTATTTTGATAGGGTATTTTTTTTTACCTTGATGCCATCTACATCAAGAACATGAAGAGCAGATCTGCTTTCTGCAAACGTCACCAACATTTGGCTCCCATGGATCCTAAAAAGAACAGAGGAAGAGGAGAGTGGTAAATCAGGTATAAACATTCCTATTATATTCTCCATTTAGTTTTGTAAATAGCATTATTGCCTCCTATGTTTTTAAGAACACAAGGTAATAAGGCCAATATCTTGTTGGGAGGAAATGCATGGGCAACAGTAATCATGCCATGGACTTGTCCTTTATAGACATGTCATATGACCAATTTCACAACTGGCGTTCAAGAGAAAGACACTCCGCAAAAGTGAAAAACCATTTGAACGGTTATCATTGCTGGCATGTTTTCCCCTCTAAAGGCTTCTGGCCTGCCTTTCTCACTGTGCTCATGCAGTGTTTCTGATTCTGCATCTGTGCCTGAACAGACAGCCAAATACAGTAGGACAGTTATGTGCTTCAGTTATATTTTCTCCCTCCCTGAAGGAAAAAAACAACAACACAGACTCATCTATTACAAACAAATTGGGGAGAGACTTCTAAATCTTCACATGTAATATCTGGAATGGAAACTCATGCATTTCATAAGGACAAAGAAAGCCCTCTCAGGATCAAATCCAAGGCCTATTATGTACATGTTCTCCTTCCCCCAGTTGTGTTCAGTGGACTAATTCATCTGAATTAGGGTTGAGTCCACTGAACATCAATAATTCAGAAATACAGTAAAGTATAAGAGGAGTGCGTGCATTCTTAAATGGACAAAAGGATGCTTTAGTTTGCTTGAAAAAAACCCTTCAGGACAATCTGTCAAGCTTGTACAGTAAAACCTCAACTTACATATGCCTCAAGTTACATAAAATTCAACTTACATAATGATTTTGTGCTAAAATCATGTCCCGATTTACACGATTTCCTATGGGTTTGCTTCGGGTTACATAAAGATTCTTTTTCCTATGGGTTTGCTTTGAGTTACGTAAAAATTAATTTCCCTATGGGTCTGCTTCAATTTACATAAAAAAATCTTTATTCCTATGGGTTTGCTTCGAGTTACATAAAAAATCAATTTAAGCAAAAGTCTACGGAACAGACTTTTTTTTTTGTAAGTAAGTAAGGGTTTTACTGTATGTCCAAACCCCTCACTCTCTCTCATGCCACATTTCAGCAGAAGAATATGCTGGAAAGATTATCATTTCCTTATCACTGTGTTTCAAAATATAAGGCACAGATGATTAGGAAACTTGTACAGCTTCTGATACATATTACTGGCTTGTTTTTACAATGAAGTACTCCCAATTATTAATGCTACCTAAATTTAAACCCCTTTCAAGTTCTGTTGCATCTACTCCATTTTCAGTAACTGGGATCATAGCTTTTTCCTCTCTGAGTGGAAAGAGGTTACATTTAAGGACATTTGGGGTCATGGAAGCATCTGTTCCATCCTGTTCACATCCTTTCCTCCATTAACAGCAGATCCTTGTGCTTCAGGGGCATATAGTTAAGTTTTGTTTCTTTTTTTAAAGAAAAAAATCAGTATTTTACCTAACTAGCACAACAGTGCCATAAGTCTCAAAGATTTGCATAAGTTCCGTTCGCAAGTCCTCAGGAAATTCTTCTTTCTCCTCGGGAGATGGTACCAACAGCATCACCACTACAGTGGCATCCAGAGGACCCTGGAAAGTTGACACTTCCTGGAAAACTCTCTCACGGGACACCTCATCTACTTCCTGGATTTCCACTTCTACAATTGCTAACACAGGTCTATTCAGAAGATGGCAAGTGAGAATTAGAGGAAAGAAGGAAGAATGGAGAGAAAACGTTGACATCAAACTGCATTTGTACAACGTAAGCAATTTGAAAATGAGTCAAGGCTATTGAACAAACAATGACTGAAATCCTGCTACTAAGCATAGCGAGTCACAGCTAGTCACACTGAATCAATGGAATTGAAAGAGGAGTTGACTCACCAAATGCAGTGATTCAGCTCAGTTGTGACTTGCTACAACCAGGAGTTCCCAACCTCCGGCCCGCAACACCATTCCAACCGGCCCATCTCCGTCTCCCCTGAACCCGGAAGTAGAAACAGGCGCGTTTACGTCAGCCGTAAAATGTGCCCACGCATGCGCAAACGCACCCGCAGCTGACATAAAGGCGGAAGTGGCTGCATTTATATCAGCCATAAATGCACCCATTTCTGCTTCTGGGGATGTGGTCCGGCACAGTCCGCCATTCCGGGGTGTGGTCAGGCCTGCGGCACAAAAAAGGTTGGCCACCCCTGAGGGAAAAGATTCCAGTCACTGTTTTGTTGCTAGGTTTTTCATGATAATGTATTGGAAAATGTCACTTAGAAAGAATATTAAATAGTTGTTTAAGTAAATAATATATTCCTTAATCTGATAAATATATAGAAATAAATATAGTAGATGGCCAGCTGGGGGAAACTGTGAACAATTAGTTGCAGTAGACGAGTGATTTTCAGACCTTCGTTTCCCACAAAGGCCATCAGCACAACTCAGTAGGAACATGAGGTAAAGGACCATCCTCCACTGCTGGTGAATGCCTACTTATACACCATCACTAATGACAGCAACTTCCTTATGTCTGGTTAGTCAAAGCTCATTTATGTATGTACACGTATATAAGAACAATAACAAAATCATAGTTGCTGCCTATAGATTCTGTAAGATTCTTTAACACCATGAAGCTGTATTGTTAGGATAACGTACTCCTTCACAGATTCTGAGTGCAGAGAAAACCATCACAATAGTGAAAAGGGTGACACCATTTCAGAAATGTCAACCCACAGCTGAGAAGTTGCTACCTGTGATCGCTTGCCTGGAGCTCAGCTCTTCCATAATACATCAAGGCACCAGGTGACCAAATGGGTCTGGCTCTGGTTTCCGCATGGAAGTCAGTGTCAAGCAGATTGAGCTCTCCAGCTTTGTAAAGAAAACAAACACACTTAGATGTGGAATTTAAAATAATTATGACATGCATTTCAACAAAAATTACCAAGAAGTACTTACGTTAGTCTGTTACAGCCAAAGCTACAAAATGTCTTGTGGCATTTCAAAAATTAACAAGGTCTATTTGGCAAATGTTTTTGTGGAATGTAACCCAACTGATCAGGTGCATTCATATTCCATAAAATATATTGCATTTTAAATTTAATTTGTCTATTTGTTATGATTCTATGTTTCTTCCCAGAGTGGAAACATCTCCCAGATGGGTGATATAGAATTGCATTAATTAATTAAAAATAAAATAATAAATAAAATAAAAATAATTTAAAATAATATAAAAGATAATCTATACAGTACCTATAAATCTAAGGGTTAACCGTTGGAACTTGCTATACGTTTCTGCACCCGTCCATCCTATCCCGTACCAAGCCTCCTGCACTTGCCTGAACCCGGTACGGAGGTTACTGAAGGGTTGAGAAACACGCCAGTGGGGCAAGAGCCCCACGAACGCGTACAAAGGGAAACAACTTCAATTCCCAATGTTCCTTGCGCCACGCCACAGCCAATCAAGCTGAGAGGCGTGAGCAAAAAGAACTTTGAGAAACGCGGCACGGCCAATTAAAATCGAGCCGCAGGAAAAAAACACTGCACGAACACAAACTACAAACGCAAAACTACAAGTCCCAGCATCCTGCGCACCGTGAGCATGCAGAACGCTGAGAAAAACCAGTGTGTGAAAAATAAAATAACAAAACACATGGGAGCGCAAGTCCCCAGCAGGCGGATGCAGCGCCTCACAGCCTCGCAAAACACACACCCACAAAAATCCACCGCGAGACACCCACCGGCCTTCTTTTCCGGAGCAACGGGGAGAAGAGGGACTCCCTCTCCTCCACGCTACCCCGCCGAAGACACGGCGAGACCACCACTGGCCTCAAGGACAGTTGAGCCGGAGTGGGAAAAAACCCATAAAACAGGCAGCCGTTCTTCAGGGGAAGCACCGTCCCTGGCGGAAGACTGGTTGATGCCTTTGTACCGAATACAAAAGCAGCAGCCAGCAATCCGCAAGGAAGAGCACCACCCCTTACGGATCGCTGCCTGCCGATCTCCAGTTAGGTAAGCCAGGAGAGAAAGGAGACAGAGAGGAGAGAACAATCGTTAGGCAGAGATAGCTCTTCTCTGCCGCCTCCCCCCCCCGACCTACCTAACGAACCTTCCCGGGAGAAGAACAGGCTCACTGCCTCCTCCTCCTCCTTTCCCCCATTGCCGCATCCACAAAAAACCCCCAAAAAAACTGATCACAGTTTATAACAGCCTGGCAACGCCGGGCAAACTATGCTAGTGCCAAATAAAACTTCCTAGCCTTATGAAGCCCTAAGACTTTTTGCTTTCCATTCCAACAGTGTTGGCTCTTCACACACGTTGCCTTTTGGATGAGATGGATAGGAAGAACATACAGTATTAATATTATTAGTATAAGCCAGGAGTTCTCAACCTTTTAAAGCCGGAGGCTGGGTCATGCTCCCTCAGAGAGCTTTGGGGACGGATGGCCATTTTGCCCTTCCCCCACCACATGGCACTTCCTGGTGTGGTGGAGGCACATGAAATGGTGCCGTAGACTGCATCCAGCCCATGGGCCGCAGGTTGAGAATCCCTGGTAGAAGCAGTACATGTCACATGATTGATATGTGATATGAAATTCTTCCACTGATTTCTCAACTTGGGGCAGTTTGCTACTGAAAGTTACGCCAATTAACTAATAGGATTCAGGGCAGTATGCACGCTTTACTTTTTAAAAAAAGACCCATGGAAAACATAATGCCTATTCCATCCAAAATCACTGGCCCCTAGAGTTGGAAACCATGGCATTGGTCTGCAGCTATCCCATGAAATTCATTTCTTATTTTATCATGCAAATAATGTAATTTAAAACATGAACAAAGTAATGAAGATCCCATATACTGTACCTGTTTTATCAGCAGGAAGTTTCTTCCTCCACCAAAGAACTCTGTCAGTCCAGGCTGGAGTTCTACATTTATCACTTGTATCATAAGCTTCTGAACCAACATCATATTTATACGTTGGGCCAAAATTAATAGTTCCTTCATGAAAATCCTTAAAAATCTACGGAAGAAATCACTGATTATCTGCAAAGCAAGTTACTAGGGTGCAAGTCATCCATATTCTAATAAGCAAGACAAGACAGAGTTAAGGACAGACAGTCCAAACTGGCATGGTCAAGTTGCATTTTCAGCCAAGTGCTTTGTCTATAGCTGCAGTTGAATAACCCTTCTGCCAAACAAATGTGGCAATTGTCCCATAGTTAAAATGTGGAAAATTGCTGTTCTGCTAGTAAAAGGAAAGATTGTTTTAACATGCCAACGTTTCTGTTTTCATTATTATTCGACCAGGATTTTTGACATTTCTGGGATAACACTGTCATGCCTCTGGAGTCACATGTTTTAAGATTCATTAAATGCATATGTGCTGCTTTTCTTATACCACCCTAAACATGCCCTGTTCCTATCTCTTTTTAAAAATTATTCCGGATCTGTCCTGGTTAGCACTTGGATGGGAGATAACCAGAGATATAACAGAAGAAAAAAATTCTTCCTGAAATACTAGAGCAAGAGTTCTCAATCTTTTTAAGCTGGGTGCCGGGTCACGCACCCTCAGACAGCTTTGGGGACCGGAAAACCTTTGCCCTTCCTCCACCACA
Organism: Bradypodion ventrale; assembly: GCA_035047345.1. NCBI lineage: Eukaryota > Metazoa > Chordata > Lepidosauria > Squamata > Chamaeleonidae > Bradypodion > Bradypodion ventrale. Next base: position 93,079,761 of record JAWDJE010000001.1, read on the forward strand.
TGGTACTTCCTAGTGTGGTGGTGGGCCATATAAAATGGTGCCACCGGCTGCATCAGACCCACGGGCCACAGATTGAGAATCCCTGTACTAGAGAGATACCAGTCAGCATAGATACTACTGAGCTAGATGAAGCTGTGGTCTTACCTAGTATAAGGTAACGTAAAGTTTTATATTAATAAAACAGCATACATTGTACCTGGGTAGTCTTTTTCAAAGACACTGAACAGACATGAGCAGTAAATCTGTTTCACTTTGTTAATAACTCATGTAACTCTGGATTATGATCGAAGTCTTGTTTAATTAAGAGCAGAGCTTTTGGTTAAATCAGGGGTGCCCAAACTTTTCCAACCGTGGGCCGGTCACATGGTTCAGGGGGCTGCTTACTATGGCCCATGGACCAGCCCGCGAATTCATCCGGCCCACAAAGCCCTCATCGCTCTCAGAAGCGGAAGTAAAATGTGCCCGCATGGGCTTGTTGCTTCCGGGAGCAACAAAGGCTATGAGGGCCAAATGAATTGGTGTTGGGGGCCGGCCTACAGGCCATAGTTTGGGCACCCCTAGGTTAAATGTTTGCTTTCCATAAATGATGTTTTAATGAGCAACACTATCTCTGTCCTTACTTTTCCACTGGATTTCTGCTGCTGTAGCTGATCAAATTCCAGAAGCATTCTCCAGTCTTGGCGCTTAAGAAAATAAAATACTTCTTCATAGGTCAAGTCAATGCGATAATTAAAGTCACCACACCAGAACACGTAGTCATGAGAAAACAAACTTCTTCTCTGTTAAGAAAGACAAGATTCTTTTAAGCCATGTATCAAACAAGAGCATTTTATGCTTACAGTACAGCATTTATCTTTTAAATGCTGAGTTAGATACATTTTCATCAGATGGACATACATAACAACTTACTGATATAAACATTTCTAGATACAGCAGGGGCTTTCAATCTTTTCAATCTAGGGGCCAGGTCACGCTCTCTCAGTCAGCTTTGAGGGCCGGATGGCCATTTTGCCCTGCCTGCATGATGGGGGAAGCCATTTTGTCCCAACAGCTTGAAAGGGGTGTCCATTTTGTTTCTCAAATGCCTTTGGAGGGGTGGGGGGGCACATGAAATGGTGCCGCAGGCCAGATCCAGCCCACGGGCCTTAGGTTGGGAACCCCTGAGATACAGCCTTCTATCTTGAACTTTGAAACTCAGTGTCATGCAGACTACCACCTAATATTCCAACAACTGAAGTCAAATTATCTATCTGATTATCTGACATAGTAATAGTTATCTAAGATAGCTCAGGGGCATTTGCAAATATCATTTTAAATAAACATATCCTTTATGGAAGAATGTACTTCTACAGAAGTGAAGGCTCTGAATTAAATGTGATTAAAATGTTCTACCTCTCTATTTAATTTTATGAGAATGTAAATCTCTTGGGCTGTAGTGGTCCTCTTTCCCTCTCCTACACTGCTACACTTTCCTTAGTTGCAGGGATAAAATAAATTCTGTTTAGTTTGTTAAACAATTTAGATTCATATATTGTCTTGAAGATGATTTGTTTTAGTAGTTGCCCAGAGTTTATTTTGATTCATTGTTTCTCATTTATTTGAGTCTTCATCAGGGTTTATTCCTCAAATCACGCAATGCAAAACTGGAAGAAGCATGTATAGGTGTGAGGCTTTGTTCAAGCTTATGGCAACTCATACATGTAATGCTAAATCGTAGTTTGGTGTTACATGTGAACTAGACCAGTGCAAATTAACACCAGCTGTAAAAATATTTTCTCCATTTGTAAAGTAAGTTGGGGGTTTAATAGTTTGCTATGATTTTTGCAAATACTGTACCCAGTGTGGTGCAGTGGATAGAGCAGTGTTTACCAACCTTTGGCTTTTCGACTTCAATTCCCAGAAACCAAAGTCAATTCTCCAAAGCACTGATCAGCCAATGTAATAACTTAGGCTTATGGGAATTTAAGTCCCTCTGTGGGGCCTGGGTCCCACACTGGGAAACACTGGGACAGAATGATGGAGTAGAACTCAGGAAGACTAAGTTCTAATCTCTACTGAGCCAAAAAAAAAAACTCACCGGCTGTGTGGAACTGGTAAAGCCACTCCTTAAATATCTCACTTAACTTGAAAGCCTTATTAGGGTCACTGCAGGACGGTTTCTACTTGACAGCACATTACATAGCAACAGAACTGGATTGTTCTAAGTTTAATTTGAATATTTTTGTTGTAAAAAGAACATAAATAGTAGTTAATGAACTGTATAGCAGGTGCTATACAGTGGAACCCCGGCATACAAACGGTTTGACTTACAAAAAGTTTGACATACAAATAGAAATCCTGGCTAAAAAAATAATGACATACACATTTTTAATACGAAAAATGCGACATACAAAAAATATGGTGACATCTAGAGGCCTCTTCTGGTAATCCAATGTGTTTTTGACACAATTTTCCCCAACATATAAATAACCTTGTGGAACAGAAGAATTTCGTATGTAGAGGTTTTACTGTACTTCTAAACAGGTTGAGGGGGGAATGTTAAGCAGTCTCTTTAGTTGTAGCATCACTAGAGGGCACTGTTAATATAGATATATAATATAGAGATCACCAATCTCTAGGACAAAAGCTAGTTAATTAGCACTTGTCCGTAAAAAGGGAGTGTAAGAATAATTTTATATTCAAAATATCTTTTGAAGTCTTCAAAATAGCAACTATCAGATTTCTAACTAAAATAAATGAATGTATTATATGCCCTAGACTCTGAAAACAGCAGGAAGTATTACCTACTTTTCCTTAAATGCTGAACATGTCAACATAGATGGATAAACTGGATTAACAAATATTTTTCTCAAACTGCTATTTGGTCTCCTCAATTTACCATGTTTCTAAAGAGCAATTGAGGAGAAAAAACACTACAGAAATCAAAGAACTACTTTTTTATATAAATAAAAATTTATAATCTACACCAAATCACAAAATCTCAGGGTGAGTTACAAAGCCATATAAAATAAATATAAGGCATAACATTTAAAAAAAACAATTTGAAATTAAAACATTAAACGAGAACATTAAGAAACCTTGCATTAAAACCTGTGCAGGCTAAGATCCTCAATTTATAAAGCCTATGCCAATCCCCTGCTAGGTAAGAGCTTTGTCACGGTACGGAGGCTTGAGCAGTCTAACTAAGCAGGGTTGCCTATCTCTTGCCAATGATGTTAGGCTGGGACTAAAACTCACCAAAGCATCCTCCATCGGATCCCATGGGCAAAGTGAAAGTGGAGGGCGCATGTCATGGTCCGCTTAGTCAGCGGGTGACGTGATATCCAAATGGCTAAAAAAACGCATGCAAATGGACTTGATTTCTCAAGTCCATTCGCATGTGCTGAATGTCATCGTGGAGATGTCTACCAATGTGCAGACTCCTCGCTGAATAATGACTCCAAGATATTCAAGATATGTCAGTGCCAGCTACATATCAAGAGAAGGACATTCCACCGCTGGGGAGCTATAGCCACAAAATCCTCCCCCATTTCTCCACATAATGAGCAGCATTCAATGGCAAGACATGGAGGATCTCTCCACCTAGATTTTAGTAATTGGGAAGATCATATAGAAAGAGACTCTTCTTTAAGTACCAAGCCATTTAGAGCTGTCCAAATTACTGGTGCAACTATAGAACTGGGCCCTGCCCTGCTCAACCTCATATGAAAAAATCCTAAAGATTATAGAAGTAAAAGGTAACATCACCTGGAAGCAACACTAACAACAGTGTGAAGATGAGCATAAAAAGGTTAATTTATTTATTTATTTCTCGTACTTCTATAACCGCCCAACTCACAAAGACTCTGAGAGGCTCACAATGTTAAAACCCACTAAAAACAGATAAAACCCCATTAAAATGAATAAATCCCATTTAAAAATCCCACCTGCACACATTAAAAAGAGAGAATTGTATTATTAAACCAACCAGCAGGCGGGGGTCACCCCTCCTTCAGAACCCCACACCTGCCCCGCCAGCCAGGTTTTCAGTTCTTTTCTGAAGAGCAGAAATTCCGTCTGCAGCCTTAGTTCCACTGGCAGGAGGTTCCATACGGTCGGTGCGGACACCGAGAAGGCCCTCCTTCTTGTGCTAGAGAGACGGGCCCCTCTAGCAGATGGTACAAGTAGAGAGTCCCTCCGGTCCGCTCTGGTTGGACAGACAGACATTCTTGGGGCAACACGGTCTTTTAGGTATCCTGGCCCACTACCATGTAGGGCTTTAAAGGTAATGACCAGCACCTTGAATTGCACCTGGAGGCAAATTCGTAACCAGTGCAGCTCCCGAAGCAGTGGTAAGGCATGAGCATAGCGCCGACACCCCATCACTACTCGGGCAGCCGCATTCTGGACTAACTGCAGCCTCCAAATGGTCATCAAGGGCAGCCCCATGTAGAGCGCATTGCAATAATCTAGACTAGAGGTGTCCAGAGCATGTGTGACCATGAGTAAGGAGTCCTGGTCCAGGAACGGGCGCAACTGGTGAAACACCCGAAGTTGGGCGAAAGCCCTCCTGGCCACAGCCGCCACCTGCTCTTCAAGCAGCAGTCGTGAGTCCAGGAGGACCTCTTATGCACAAAAGTTACAGTCTATGTTACCATATAGATTTAGAATTAGGTAAAGGTAAAGGTCATCCTTGCTCAAAAGCCAGTCGTATCTGACTCTAGGGTTCAGTGCTCATTTTTGTTTATAGCCAAAGAGCTAGTGCTGTTTGCGTTTGCAGACGTTTCTGTAGACGCATGGCAGGCATGCCTGAACACTGGAGTGCACAGAGCACTGTTTTAGAATTAACCAGTCATTATTTCAAATTAACCAGTCATTTTAGAATTAACCAGTCATTATTACAATCTTTTAGAATTAGAAAATATTTTAATCATTGGTGAGAAACATAGGAGTTAATTAGAACGTGGAAGGATGTGTTTTTCTCTCTCTAAAGACTGATGCCCTATACCAATTGTTTCCTTTCAGCCAGACTTGGGAACCAGGATTAAAATATTTATTCACTTGAAATGAGGTAAAAAAATAGAAACAAGTTGAGCTGCTTCACATTATTTCATGTTCCCTTCCAGACTGAGGACTGTACCTTTTCCTGTCACAATGATCTGGCCTTGTGACATCATCTCATTCCTTGTGTGACCAAAGATGAACTGAGATTACTTCAAGGAGTTGGGGTTTGGGGGGAGGGAGGAGGAAATAAAAGATGAGACAGAAGCTGCATAATAGGAGGAGGAGGAGGAAGTGCACATAAAAGATGAACAGGACAAGAAGAAAATTGTCTCTTGTCATTTGCTCTGGTTTCTCAATGAACCTTAGAACCAGAGCTTGGAAGTGTTACTTTCTTTGAACTGCAACTGCCAGAATCCTTTCTAATTGGGATATTTTTTTTAAAAAAAAGCCTTTTAGTTTATTTTCTTGAATACTGACTGAAATCCTGTCGCAGTTACACAAATGGCACAACTTTTGGAGGTGAACTGCCTCAAGTTAAGAAATGTCTGTAAACATCTATTTCATACTGAGTTAATCAATTCAGTGTACGACATATAACGGCTATGGAGATTTCTTAACTTGAGGCTAAGGTAAAGGAGATCACCCTTGCTTGAAAGCCAGTCGTATCCGACTCTAGGGTTCAGTGCTCATCTGTTTCATAGTCCAAGAGCCAGCATTGTCTGCTTCTGCAGATGTTTCCATGGTCATGTGGAAAGCATGACTAAACACGGAATGCATGAATAGACACGGAGCACACTGAACACTGTTTAGCTTCCCACTGAAGTGGTCCCTATTGATCTACTTGCAATTTCTTGCTTTCAAACTGCTAGGTTAATATTTCTATCTACATACTCTCAGGGGTTATGAAGATCTTGGTCAACAGGCATTTCCCCCATATATATTCCTTTAGTTTCTTCCCTTCAACTCTTCCAGTTACAACTGTCAGTTTTATAGACAGTGAATTCACTTTTTAAAAGGCATTGCACAGTACTCTGCAATGGACCTTGGTGTCCTGGTGGACAGCTTAATGAAGGTGTCAACCCAGTGTGCCTCAGCAGTGAAAAAAGCAAACTCAATGCTAGGGATCATTAAGAAGGGTATAGAAAATAAGTCAGCAAGTGTCTTTTTGCCTCTTTATAAATCTATGGTGAGGCCCCATCTGGAATACTGTGTACAGTTCTGGCCGCCATACCTCCAGAAGGATATTATGGAGTTGGAGAAAGTGCAGAGGAGGGCAACCAAAATGATTAGGGGACTGGAACACCTTCCTTACCATCTGAGGCTGCAACGGTTGGGCCTCTTCACTCTTGAACGACGGCATCTAAGAGGTGACCTGTTTGAAGTTTATAAAATCATGCACGGTGTGGACAAAGTAGATAAGGAAAAACTGTTTTCCCTATCGCACAACACAAAAACTAGGGGGCACTCCATGAAACTTTTGAGTACTAGTTCTCAAACAAATAAGAGAAAGTACTTTTTCACCCAGAGGATCACTGGTCTATGGAACTCCCTGCCAGAAGAAGTGGTGACAGCTGTCAGTCTTGAAAGGATTAGACAAGTTCATGGAGGACAAGGGTATCAATGGCTATAATTATGGATACCTAAGGACAACCTCCGGGTTGGAGAGATAGGCAGGATATCTCTCAATGCCGTTTCCAGGGAATCCTAAGCAGGTGAAGGTATCTGCATGGGAATACCCTGAAGCAAATGGTGAGCCACTGTGTGAGACAGAATGCTGGACTGGATGGGATGCGGCCTGTTCCAGCAAGGCTGTTCTTATGTTCTCATGTTCAGTTGCTTTGCATTTAACCGAGTAAATTGGTGTTAATGATCAAAATGAAGCATAAGTAGCTTTGAACAGAATCTATGAAAAAGATAAACAGGGGAAGGGACAGGTTGAAACATCATCCCTATGAGCAGTTTTCAAGACAAAAGCGAGTTAAGTATGTGCATGAGAGAGAATTCTGCATAACCCTAAATAAAACATCTTACAGATCTTACCATTGGAAAACTTAGCTTCTGAGTGATCTCTTTATAGTCTTCATTTCGTTCTTTCACCTGAGATTGACCAGCTGTCAAGTGACTGCATATAAAGCACAAACTGGTGCTATAAAATTGGAAACGGAGGGCAACTGCTCCTTTGTTCCCAGTTTTCCCTCCCATTCCAGTCTTTACTGTGTCCACTGCTACAGTTCTGGGCAGAAAGAGAAAAGAAATAAAGCTGAAAATAAATCAGGAAGGTGAAAAGCCAGTACATTTGCCTTATTTGGAACAATGGCTTGGATACAAATGTGACCATCACTGAATGGAAGGGCCTCTTCTGTTTCCAGAAGGAAACTTGATGCAGTGGATAATGGCTTCCTGAAACCCTATGAATAGCATCTGGGAACTGGAGGAAGTTGTATACCGCATTTCTCCAGTGCCAGCAGAACTCTGAAATGGTCATTCCCCACTCCACGATCTGTTCCCTGAAGACAGGGTGACACATGTTGCCTTACTGGGTTTCTTCAAATTGTGCTGGCCATGCCATAGTGCATTGTTCATGAAGGCACTGGGCCAAGACATCTCATTTGTATCTACTATAGCAAAAATAGAAAATAGAAACAATGTGGTGCTTTTGCGTCTGTCAAGTTTATTTCTGCATGAGATTTCATGGACTACAAACATTTCTTCAGACATGAAAGTGGACTGTAATCCATGAAAACCCATACTGAAATAAGTGTGCTGGTTTTAAATGTGCAGCAATATTTTGGTTTTGCTAAACAGACCAATGTATCTCTTTGAAAGCAGCTCTATAGACTGTAGGGCAGGGATGCCCAAACTAAGCCCCCCCCCCCAACGCCAATTCATCCGGCCCCGAAGCTCTCGTTGCTCCTGGAAGTGGAAGTAAAATGTGCCCATACAGGGGCTCTTCTCCCAGGCAAATTTTACTTTTGCTACCGGGAGCAACGAGGACTTCATGGAGCGGATGAATTGGCGTCGGAGGCCAGATCCGGCCCCTGGGCCCATAGTGACTGGCCCACAGCCCAAAAAGTTTGGGCACCCCTGTTGTAGGGCTTGAGATTTGATCATACTTGTTTAATAGCTAAGTGGTTTAGGTAGCTAGCTGCAAAGTCAGAGGTTGGGAGTTTGATTCCCCACTGTGCCTCCTGGGAGAAGAGCCAGGTTGTGTAGCCTTGGCAAGCTGAAGTCGCAGGGTATCTCCAAAAGAAAGGAGTATTCTGTGTATTCTCTACCTAGAAAATCCTGAAAAGGGTCAACATAAGTCAGAATTGACTTAACAGCACAATCACTCACATATAATCAAAGTGTCATAGAGATAGATTTCATGAGCAAGACCTAGGCCTTAATTCACATGACGGACGATAAATACAGCAGGAGAAACTGAACTAAGACTTATTTCTTACTCCACCATATATGTAAGCTACATACACGTGTGATGTATGAACTTAGTCCTAAAAGTGTAAAGAAGTGACTAGTAAAAATTATATGAGACTAGCAGAGGTTGCCCGGCATTGCCAGGCTGTTTTAAATGGTGTTGGAAGGTTTTTTTGGTTTTTGTTTACTTTGTATTGTTTTTTGGTGTTATTTTTGGTTGTTTTTGTATATTTTTGGATGTTTTTTATTGTTTTTTTGTGGTTTTTGTTTTAAGGAATTTTTATTTAAATAATTTATTTATTTTTAAAAGTTTTGTTTGTTGTTGTGGCTTTGGGGGGGAGGTTCCTTTCCGCGGGGCGGCCTTGGAAAGCCATCGGAGAGGGGGTTTCCCCCCAAAACACTCCGTTTTTACAGAGAAGTAACCGCTTGGTTTCTTCTCTTTAATAACGGGGTGTCCTACAGGGGGATCCCCTCTCTGCCGTGTCCCCTTGCTCTGGGAGGGTTGGGGGGACAGACCCCTTTTGTCCCCCCAAACCTTCCAGACTCATGGGACCCAGGAGAGGGGATCGAATCCAGCCCACCCTCTGATATTAAAAGGGAAATCTAAATTGAGCTTTCCCCTTTAATATCAGTGGGGGGGGGGTGTGATCCCCCTCTCAACTAGGCTTCCTTGGGTTTGGGAGGGTTGGGTGGACAAAAGGGGTCTGTCTCCCCAACCCTTCTGGACTCAGGAGAGCCATCGGAGAGGGGGATTTCCCCCCAAAAAACTCCATTTTTAAATAGAAGTAACCACTTGGTTTTTTCTCTTTAATATGGTGTGTGTGTGTGTGTGTGTGTGTGTGTGTGTGTGTGTAGGGGAATCCCCTCTGCCGGGTCCCCTGGGGTCAGGAGGGTTGGGGAGACAGACCCCTTTTGTCCCCCCAACCCTCCCAACCCCAGGGGAGCCAGTAGAGAGGGGAAGCTCACCCCCCCCCCAGTTATATTAAAGGGGAAACTCCGATCGGGAGCTTCAGGCGCCGTTGGGGAGGGGGGCTTTGGTTCCCGTGGCTTGGCCTCGCTGAAAGCGAAACCCTTTTGCGGTAAGTAAAGTCAGCAGATGGAGCGCCGTCCGATGGCTTTGCTTACCTGGGAATGGGTTCACTTTCAAGGGGGGGGGGCAGTGCCCCGTTTTAGTTGTTTTTTTTCTGTGAGACGCTGTGTCCGGCTGTGGCGGACTTGCGCTCCCGGTGTTTTTTATTTTTATTTTTCGCTCGCCAGCTCCCTCAGTGTTCTGTGCGCTCATGGCACGCAGGACCCTGGGGCTTGTACTTTGGCGTTTGCGTTTTCAGCTTGTGCGTCGTTTTTTTCCTGGAGTTTCCTTTTGATTGGCCGCGATGCTTTTCTGAACGTTCCTTTTGCTTGCGCCTCTCAGCCTGATTGGCTCTTGCGTGGCACGACACAAGGAATGTTGGGAAATGAAGTTGTTTCCCTTTTTCACATTTGTGGGGCTCTTACCCCACTGGCGCATTTCTCAATCCTTTGTTGACCTGCGGACCCAGTTCGACCGTGTGTACGAATGGTCGGTGCGGGCTAGTAGGGCCTGGCTTAGGATCCTATGTGAAGTTCCAACAGTTAACACTTGATTTTATAGGTATAGATTCGGATCAATGCTAAATAATACTGAGAATTCATTCTGAAGATCATATTTGGCACAGTGATATTTCTGATCACAAAACAACAGTTATTTAATCCAAAGTTTTAAAAAACTTGGCTCACCAATTCCTTCTCAGCAATTATTGCCTGTTGCCTCCTAGTTGTTTTCACACTTAGGAAAAAAAACTTGATTCAGTCCCCTACAATGATATCATTTGTAAAAACAACAAACATACCTGATGAAGGGGACGTGGTAAGGCCGTACAAATATGAAGAGGCAAACACCAACAAGCTGTGCTGAAGTTAACAAAATGTATCGATGAGTCCTGGAAAGAGCTTTCTGAAGCTGTTCTCCCCACATCTTCCTATTAGTTGTGCTGAAACAAGCAAACAGCTATCACTTAACCATGTTTCCCCACACAGGCTTTTCCATCCTGTTGTGCAGTTATGCAAATAGCATAAATGATAGATACTAATTTATGTCAGTTAAGAAATCTCCATAGACCTCAGTGTATAGACTGAGTCACATGTCATGTGCATAAGAGTGTTAGAGCCAATACTGTACCTTAAAAGCCTCTCTGTTTTCCCACCCCCTCTACTTTTTCTTTTTGCACATGGGTGAGGGCTTTAAGTGCCTTTTTGTTTTGCATGTGTCTGCATGGTGTGTCAAGCCTAGTGTTTTTACCCTCCTGTTTTGTTCCTAATAAATTAGTTCTGCCAGCCTCCAGATGGTTTTCTCTCCTTTTTCAACAGGTGAAACTCGGAAAATTAGAATATTGTGCAAATGTTCATTAATTTCACTTAAAAGGTGAAACAAATATATGAGATAGATGCACTACATGCAAAGCGAGAGATGTCATGCCTTAATTCGTTATAATTGTACAGTGTACATGAGATTATGTGATGATTATGGGGTAAATGAGATTGGGGTGGTGGCTCATAAACTGTAATCCATAAGCATCAATGTTATAACAAAGTAAGGCTTGAACTATCTCGCTTTGCATGTAATGAGTCTATCTCATATATTTGTTTCACCTTTTAAGTTGCATTACTGAACTGAATGAACATTTGCACAATATTCTAATTTTCCAAGTTTCACCTGTATATAGGAGGGGGAACAGTTTCACCCTTCCTTTACACTTTTGATTTGCAGAATCAGCTGTGTCTCATCTCTGCTTTTTCACCAGAGTAAGCCCTAGAACATTGATTTAGGTAATACTAGGGGTGGGGTTCAAGGAAGCCTAACATCTTTGTGATAAACACAAAAATAGGGCCAAACAGTGCAGACGCAAATGAGATAAAGAAACCATTTGAGGCAGGAGTATCTTTTAAGTCTCTTTTACTGCAAGAATGTGAAGGAGTGAAGAAATAACATATCATCAAAACTATTCTGATATAGCCAGTTTTCAAAATAATTTTTCTTCATCAGGATATAATCTTAAGTATTTTTCTGCAAACAATAAAATGACAATAAAATGAAACCAAGATATCTAAACATAATACATACAGTATTATGTTATACAGCTATGAAATAAAAAGGCGACTGATTCTTGGGAGACAAGCTATGAGAAACTTGGGGAACATAGTTAAAAGCAGAGACATCACATTGCAAACAAAATTTCACATAGTCAAAGCAATGGTATTCCCTGTGGTAATGTATGGCTGTGAGAGCTGGACCATAAGGAAAGCTCAGCGCAGAAGAATAGATGCCTTTGAGATGTGATGTTGGAGGAGAGTTTTGAGAGTCCCATGGACAGCGAGGAGAACAAATAGGTCAATCTTAGAAGAAATCAACCCATACTGCTCATTAGAAGGTCAAATAGTAAAGATGAAGATGAAGTACTTTGGACATCAGATGAGAAGGGAGGATTCACTTGAGAAGGCCTTGATGTTGGGAAAGGTGGAGGGCAAAAGAAGAAAGGGGAGGCCAAAGATGAGATGGCTGGATAGTATTGTAGACACAATGGGCACAGAACTGGGAGGGCTGAGGAGGATGGTGGAGGACAGAGGTGCCTGGTGGGAAATGGTCCATAGGGTCGCAAAGGGTCGGAATCGACTGCGACTGAACAACAACAACAAAATACATACAGTGGTACCTCATACAACAAATTTAATCCGTTCCACAGGGCTCATTGTTGTATGAAACAATTTTCCCTATGGGATGCATCGTACAACGATTTATTTATTTTTTGCTAAGTAGTTTTTCCCATTGAAAAATTGTTGCACGATTTTTTTCCATAGGGAAAATTGTTATGCGGGACGTCAATTTTTTTCAAAACCTATACGGGGCAATTGTTGTATGAGGTTCCACTGTACATGAATACATTACTCGACACACAATATATATTGAAAACATTGTACCATATTTTTAACATATTTAAGCTCATCATGATAGGATGTTCTCCTCCCTGAAGCTAGTAGACGCGTAAAAAATCTCTTGGTATGTACAGTATTATGATTAGATATCTTGGTTTAAGGCTCACAGCCAAACTAAAAAGTGTTGTCAAAGTGTATGATTTTGTTTTCATTTTATTGTCGATACCCTTGCCTTCTCTGGAAGGCAGCAGCCGAACAGGCGCTCCGTTTGGCCGCTGCCTTTCGCTTGGCCGGTTCTCTTCCTGGAGGGCGAGTGCAGAGACACCCTCTGGGAAGAGAAGCGGCCAGGCGCTTGGCCGGTTCCCTTCCCAGAGGGCCGGAGGGTTCTCTGCACTCACCCTCCAGCCCTCCGGGAAAGGAAGTGGCCAGGCTCACTTTTTTAGCGTTATCCAATGCATGCATCAGATAACGCTAAAAACCATATAACGCTAAGACTTGTGGAACCAAGTTTTAGCGTTATCCGAGGTATTACTGTATAGAAAGTTGAATGTCCACAGAAACTGCAATTATGCTAACTGCACCTGAAGTATAGAAATATTTATAACCCCATTAGTATGAAGTTTGAGTTTTAACCATACAGTTTCAGCCTACCTAGCATTCACAATATTTCCAGCATTTAACTCCACCATCTCTTCAAATCCCACAGCAAATATGTCAGCTGGAGAATGGTCATCTATGGTATAAGGAGAGAGAAAAAGCAAACACAAGTTGATTTAATATATATGCTACCTGCTCATTTTTTTCAAACGGAAAAATCTTAGTAAATAAAGCTTACATTCTTACATTTATTATGAGTTTGTACTAAATGTGCCCTTCTTCACTATACAAGTATGATTTGAGCACAGAGAAAGTGACAGATCTTCTGTATCCCAGAAATTTACTAACTGTGAATCCTGGTTACTCAATGTTAGACAGCTTCCCTGTATTGTATAACAAATTCCATGTTTTAGGTTCTGGTTAATAGATTTTGAAAGACTGCTTTCAGATTCTTTTCTTTAATCAATCAGGGTACTGCATCTTGCTTTATTAGTGCATTATATGTCAGAATGCTGGGAAGTGTGGAAGCACAGTAATCATTGGGGGATTAATGTAATTGACAGAGAGGAAAAGAGAGCCATTTTAAGATGTTGCTGTTAATTAGATTGTCCTGGACATGCTGCATATGTTGTTGTTCTTGTTGTTCAGTCGCACAGTCGACTCTGACTCTTTGCGACCCCATGGACCATCACTCTCCAGGCACCCCTGTCCTCCACCATCCTCCTCAGTCCGCTCAGCCCCATGCCCATTGTGTCTACAATACCATCTAGCCATCTCATCTTTGGCCATCCTCTTCTTCTTTTGCCCTCCACCTTCCCCAGTATCAAGGCCTTCTCAAATGAATCCTCTCTTCTCATTTGATGTCCAAAATATTACACCTTCATCTTTGTTATTTGTCCTTCTAAGGAACAGTCAGGGCTAATCTCTTCTAATATTGACCTATTTGTTCTCTGCTGCATATAGCATGTTAAATTCCTAGATATAATGGAAATATAATAATGGCAATAACACATAAGGAAGTCTAACAACTCAAAGGGCAGGTACATGTTTACTATGTATATTGTTATGGTTTTAAGATTTCCTGATGCCATCTGGTTTTGTTTCTTGTGTTTTTATTGATTATCAATGCAGTTCCTCCGATGGCTTAGTGGTTAAGATACTAAGCTTGGCTACTGGAAGGTCAGATTTCGATATCCGAGAGCTGCACTTGGGGACATGAAAGGAGCCTCATTCCAGCAAAAATCTTTTCAAACCAGAGTAATCTCTGACACAAAATTATTATTATTATCACTGGATGATTTTATTCTCATCTTTGATATATTTTTTATGATATGTATTTTTTTACATAATGTAAGCTGTCCTGGGTGGTGCTCACATCAAAAGGGCAGGGCATAAATGTGAAATGAATAAATGAATAAATGTGAATGAATAAATGAATGTGCACATAAACATGTGTGTAAGAAAAAAGAGAAGGAAAAAAGAGAAGCAGAATGTATGTGTGAAAGCATACATTTACCTGCTGTTCTATACACAGTGCTCTTTGTTACCTTGAAATTCTGAAACCCCAGATAGCTTAGGGGAATCCAGTAACCAGTCTGTTAATTCGCTGGTCCCAAGGATATTACTCTTAAATTGTTTGCCTCCATTTACATTCCAGGTCCCCATAGCAACACGAACTCTCTTGAAGTTAGTGAATTCAAATTGACGCTCTGACATAGCTTTCAGAATGCTTGGAGTCACTGATGGAAAGAAAGGGGGAATTGGAATTTTGTGCCATTAAATAAAATTGACAAAATGAATAATCAAAACTGATACAAAATTGCCTCCTACTATTGAAACAAGAGCTGTTCTTCTTGATCAGCTGCCATAGTTTGTAAATAGGCACATGAACAGATAGGTCATTGACCATATTTATAAACTACTACTTTTATTTTATTTTATTTTATTAAACTTGCCCATGAAACAACTACTGTAATAGTAAATAATAATATGGTTATAAAGTTATGACCACCAAAACAAAAATACTATTTTTTTAACTTTAAAATACTTGAGTGTTCATACCACTACATAAAAAGGTTAGATATGTCCCTTTGAGAATAAGACCTTGAAAATCAAAATGTAGTGGGTGGGAATGGTTTCCACCACAAATGTTCATCAGAGATTAATTATAACAGTTAGCAATACACCAAGTTAGCCAACTGAGTTAGTTTTTTAGATAACAGGAGAATAACTCCATTTAACTTTTATTTTAGCTTAAAGTATGCACTGACTCCAAAATATATATTTCTGACGTATGACTATTAAATCCCTGATGTTTCATAAAATATTCTACTTTAGATAAACATTTTAACTAGCTAGTAGCCCTACCAAAACTTCAATGGAGGCCTGTTTTGCTTACTTAGCAATATGGTAGGTCCCATTAGCATTCTCTCCTTATCCATGTAATCATCACTGTGGCAATCACCCAATAGCAGTAAATCAATTGCTTCCTGTTTCACTCCATCAAAGAAATTGGACTGAATGGTACGTGATACGGAGCGAGCACCTTCCTTAATTTTCCCCACCTGTGTAATTAAAAGCAGAACAATGTAAATTTAACTCATAGTAATAGCTTATGAAAAACATGTGGATTTTACTTATTTTCTTGGGTACCTTAGCTTTTCCTTCCAAGGCACGGCTGCCTACAAAAATCCTATGCAGGTTGTGGCCGCTGAGAGTCCACATTGCCTTATATGTTTCTAGAAAGCGTTCAACTATAGGCTTGGAGTTTAATCCCAGGCTCTCTAGTTGAGTGAGCAGAACCTGGATTAGGAAAAGAAAAAAAAAATCAAAGAACTAGAGAAGTTCCTCTCCTGCATCATACTCAATGCTAGCTAATAATCTGTAATTAACCTTTTCCATATATATATTAAAAATACTCTTTGTAATTAAAATATGAGCAGGGGGGGAGAACAGCATTCAGATAAGACAAGAAACTCTAGGAGCACAGAGGAGAAATCATATCATAACCCTATTGAAAATGTGTTTTTGTGTGCAGAAGCGATCAAAAATTAGCATTTGCTTTAGAAGAAATATGGAAACAGTGTCCTTTCATTTAATTAGGTCCCATCTTAGATAATTTTGACTTTTGGAAGCTCTTGGGAAGGTAATTTTTCTTGTTTTGGATATGGTTGTGGATGATGGAACACCAGGAGCCGCAGGAAATGCACTTACCCTTGGCAAAAGATGTCTGGTTTACTCACCTCAAGTGCTATGAAGGACTGTACGGTGTTAGTTCGACGTAGACAATCCAGGCAATTCATTCGCAAGGTACCCATCTGTTGACTTCAAAACCAAGACAAAGAACCAATGTTTTATAGCACTGGTTATTTTTTTAAAGATTTAGCACAGCAATGAAAGCACTGAAAATGTAACATTTCACAAACAATTGTATTTTTAAATGTTCTGCTAAAATGGGAAAAAACAGAAGAACACAGAAAACAGGGCTTTGAGTCCTTTGCTGCAGCAAGAAAACAACTTTCCACATGGGATTAATTGAACCAACTAGCTACACTGGATGGGTGTTCCTATTTAGGGTCACCAGTAACCAGTGATGCACTGCAAAAAAAATTACTACCTACTCTGTTGGCAGGGCCAAATCTGTGGGCGTGGCCAAACATCCTGCATTATGGGCTATGGAGGTGGGCATGGCCAACCAGGTGGTCGTGGCCTGGGGGAATTTCCGCTATCGGTTCTGCAGAACCTGACAGAACCTGCTGCAGTGCATCCCTGCCAGTAACTCTGAGTTGTCTGCAACTGCTTCTGCACTCATAATTCTACTTGCTTTACAAATGGCAATGAGGGAGAGTGGCTGCCTAAGCTCACCAAAGAAGCCAACCTAATCAAGGTCTTCCAGTTCAACTGCATCACTCTAAATGGGCCCACTAGCAGAACTGAAACCATGTCAATTCAAACTGTTACCATGTACTCCAAACATTAATTAATTAGCAAAGTAGAGTGTATAACCATCACCCACGTCCATAGAGTCTGACTGAGAAAAACATAATAAAAATGCAGAAAGATATGGTGTGCCAATACTTACCGGAAACTTGTGTTCTTGCCTTTTGTGAAGATGCCCAATTCCTCCCAATGTAACTTTAGCTGAGGACCCAATAAGTTCTCTAGCTTCTCTGTTTTCCCACCTTTTGAAAACTGGCGGTAATCAAAATTAATCATGGGCGTGTCTACTGCATGGGATGATGCCCACAGCAATTTCTAGTGACCCAAAGAAAGAGAGATAAGGATAAAAAGTTCTTAAATTGTTTGTTCTTTCCTCTGCAGATACATTTGCAATACATTGAACTGCTTGCTGATGAATCACATACAGCTGCTTATGACAAATTGTGAAATTAGCCAGAGGTAGATCCACTGAGTATTTTAAAATACAATCCCTTTGCTTCTCCCTTCCCTTGTTGGATGGATATCTCTGTGGGTTGGAGTGTTTGGCTATGAAGCCAGGAATCAGGAGTTCTCCACCATGCCTCCCATGAAAACAGCTTTGGACAAGCTGCACAGTCATTAAACAACCCAGGAGAAGGAAATGGTAAACCATTTCTCCATGCTTTATACCAAAGAAAACCTAGCAATGGCTACCCTAGGTTAAAATTGATTTGATGGCACACAATTATCGGTTTCCTCCTTCACTCTTAGGAATCATTACTACTACACACATTTTGAAATTCAATTGGATAAGTTCCAAAAGATTCAGAAATACACAGGCTTTGAGTACTGCCTAAATAAGAGCTGTTTAGAATTAGCAAATACATGCTTTGTTGCAGCCATCAGATCTGTTTCTTGGATAATGGCCCACACTTCAGTGTTGTTTATGGACAGCTGTACAGTATTTGATACTGTACTGGGGAACAGACATCAGACTAAAAAACAACTATCACAGCATGAATCATTATTCAACGTTTGTACCCAGCTCTGCAGCTGTGTTAACTGTTAACATTCCAAGTTAATTACAAATAAACATCTCCACATGAATGTAAAGATATTATTAAGAGATGGAACAGAAATAGGAAGTATGCTGACAGAACAATTCTACACTTACATTACACCAAAGACAGCCACTGTTATGCTAGCAAAACATCAACTTAGAAAGAAGAGCCTAAAGACAAGTAGGAATACAAAAATGACCAACATATTTTCAGTGTACAGTAAAACCTCGCATAAAGAGCACCTCGCTTAGAGACTAACTCGCTTAAAGAGCAGAATTTTCTCTGAATGGTCACCTCGCTTAACAACTAAAACCAACCAAAAACTCGCTTAACAACTAAATTGGGGTTCACAATCCCCACCACCACCAGAAGTCACAATTGGTCATTTACAATGGTGTTTCTCTTAAAGAGCAAACTCGCTTAAAGAGCAATCCCATGGAACGCATTATGCTCTTTAAGCGAGGTACCACTGTATTTTTGAAATCAATGCCAATGTAAACTTGACAGGACTGTGGTGGTGTTGACGTCCCGGTGCCATCCACCACTGGATGTCCGGAACTCTCCCACCACATGAGGTGAGAAGATGACAGTCACTGTCCTCCACTGTCATCACTGACCCATTACATTGCTCCTCATTGCCACAGCTGCTTGTTTCCCTCCTCTTCATTCTTAGAGGGAAGGGGAACTCTATGAAGAGCAGTTTCAGCCATACGTGACAGTGCTCTCCACATAGCCAGCTAGGCCTCAAATACTTGGCCCTGAAGGCATCCTTCCTCCTGTTACTGGACAATAGAACCCAGAAAACTGCCAGATCGTGTGTGAGTAAGGGGGGATGGAGGTAACGTGGTGGTTGCTTCCCCAGAATGACAAATTAGCCTCCCAACAGGGGGAAAGCATTCACCACTGCTTATGTTCTGCTATGAAAGGCAGGAACCTCACCCTGTCTAATGGGTGGAATGGTCTTGCTGCCCACATAGAAAGAGAGCCCATGAAATGCACAACAAAGGCACATTAGCAGCAGACACACATACAACATGCAATTATAGCACTGAGGCTCCTGGTCCTCAGTGCCACACTGGTAGCACCACAGAGGTATTTCTGAACTATTAATGGCAGCAGGCAGGAATGAGAGGCAACCTAGGGCATTTGTAGCCTAACCTTCTCAAGAATCAGTCAGTCATAATTGTAAGGAGCACAGCAGCATTAGTTGCTCTGGTTCAGTGGAAAAGCTTCTCTTGAATGTTGAAGGTCCACTGTAAAAATTCACCCTATAACCTCACACAAGGAAAGGGGATGGGACAGGCCATCTTACTCAGGAACACCTAAGGCAGTGATGGCTAACCTTGGCACTCCAGCTGTTCTTGGATTTCAATTCCCAGAAGCCCTGATAAGCAGGAATGCTGACTTGGGCTTCTGGTAATTGAAGTTCAAGAACAGCTGGAGTGCCAAGGTTAACCATCACAGACCTAATGCTATCAGGAAGACTAACAGCCTTATTCTTGCATAAACTAAAATGTCTCTTTGAGTCCAGATGACATCTACCATATACATACCTGTCAAGTTTTGGATTTGGAAATAAGGGAAATCCAGCGGCGCTGGGCAGTTGCTGCGCCGGTGCACATGCGCAGTATGGGTTTTGCCTTTCCTTCCATTCAAGGCACCATGGGGGCTGTAGTTTCCGGCCCATTTTGCACCAGTGCGCATGCACAGTATGGGTTTTGCCTTTTCCTCCCGTGCAAGGCACCATGGGAGCTGTAGTTCCCGGACCATTTTTTAAAAAAATATAGAATATGGGAAATTTACGGGAAAATACAAATATTGGATGATGGCAGGAAAGAGGGGTAAATAACGGGAGTTTCCCGGCCAATACGGGAGACTTGACAGCTATGCATATATTTGCTCACAGGTCAGCCCTCCTGAGCAGCATCTCTTGCTGCCCCCCTGCCATATTACTTTACTAACTTCCCATCTCCAATCGAATGTTTCACAACCCCCTTACCCCAACACAACCCAGAAGCTCCCTCACAGAATGGGGGCAGCACTGCCTACGGAGAACCCTACCACTGGAGCTGAGTTTCTGTAAAACCCTACAGTCCCTTAGCAGGCATAAGCCTAGCACATGAATGTATCCTTGTGTTATGACTATGTTGGCGAGTTTCCATCATGCCTAAAGAAAGTACATATAATTGGTATTAGCATTTGCTGTTAAACATGTGATGGTGAAGATATGAAAAGAATGGTCCACATTTTTAGTAGAATAGTAAATATTAATTCATAAAAACTTGATGAGATCTCTCAAATCCCAGATACGGGAACTGCTATTATAATGCTAACAGTAATGATTAGCCTCAGAACAAGGCTCTTCTCTACCCCACCCCCAAATCATTCAAGACACTGTGCATAGAGGAAGTTAGCAACCTTGCTTAGCCCTTTTTTTACCTTGAAAGCTCTGTTGAGGACCTCCTCTCCTCCTTTGCTTCCCAAAAGATTAACAATTACTTGTTTACCATATTGTTCTTTCAGAAGCATCATATGCCTGCAAAAGCAGTAAAATGTTGTTTCAGCTTAATATATAATAAATGCACATACCAAACTTCTTAAAGTACAGTTAACAAGATTTTGACTACCTTATAAACCACACAGCTTTCTGAACACCAAAAGATAATCTTACTAAACTGTTCCACTTGCAAGATTATTTTCTATCTCATCAGCCAAAAACCACATGTAGCGTTTACATGGCTTTATTGCTTCCTAAGAGGCTGAGCAATTAGAAAAACAGTGATCAGAATCCTACTTAAACCGTAATGACATAAATTGCAATGACCAGTTAAAGGTAAAGGTTTCCCTTGCTCGAACTGAAATATCAGTTCATATGACTTACACACGCAGTCTGTTTCCAGGGCTCAGAAAACAGTGCCACAGAATCAATAGAAGGGCACACTTAGATTTGCATTTATATTTTCTTATTAAATTTTAGATGCACAATGATCATATTGAATAATCCTAGTTAGAAATGTGCAGATTTGTGTTTTGGAGTGCAGCTCTCAAAATTATCTAGATGGCTGTAATGTCTAGGGCAGTGATGGGCAGTCTTGGCCCTCCAGCTGTTCTTGAACTCCAATTCCCAGAAGCCCTAATCAGCAGGAGTGCTAACTTGGGCTTCTGAGAATTGAAGTCCAAGAACAGCTGGAGGGCCAAGACTGCCCATCACTGGTCTAGGGGAATGTTTCCCAACCTTGGGTGGGTCCCCATAGGTTCTTGGACTATTTTGTTGTTGTTCAGTCGCACAGTCGATTCCGAGCCTTTGCGACCCTATGGACCATTGTCCTCCAGGCACTCCTGTCCTCCACCATCCTCCTCAGCCCTCCCAGTTCTGTGCCCATTGTGTCTACAATACCATCTACCCATCTCATCTTTGGCCTCCCCCTTCTTCTTTTGCCCTCCACCTTTACCAGCATCAATGCCTTCTCAAGTGAATCCTCCCTTCTCATTTGATGTCCAAAGTACTTCAGCTTCATCTTTACTATTTGACCTTCTGATGAGCAGTCAGGGTTGATTTCTTCTAAGATTGACCTATTTGTTCTCCTCGCTGTACAGGGGATTCTCAAAACTCTCCTCCTTGGACTATAACACTCAGAAATCTTGGCCAGCACAGCCAATGGTGAAAGGCTTCTGTGAGTTTTAGCCCAAGAATATTGGAGGACCCAAGGTTTGGAACCACTGGTCTAGGGAGTTTGGGGAGTTGTAATCCACCAACACAGACCTGCACATCTCTTAATGTTACAGTTTTCATGAGCAACAGACATAATGCAGAGAGCTTCTTTCAACAGTACTCTCTCAATGTCTCTCCTTTTGCCAACACTGCTACTGCTTCAAAGATGGCTATAAGGCATAATGTTGTGCAAGAGAATGTGTGTGGAATTAGAAAGGGTCTGGAGGGTGGGTTGGTGATCCTACAACCTAGCTCAGATATAATCATGGTTAAGAGCAGTATCTGGACTTGGTCATAGGAGGTTGACAAAATGTTGTATGTAAAAGATGTATTTTGAGGAGGGATTTGAAGAAACAAAGTTGTGGCAGAATATTGATATCCTGGAATACCCTGGGATCAAAGAGTGATATTGAATCTTATTATTAATAGCTTAACTGTAATTAAACATACTTGTCAAAAGCAGGAGCATTCGCTTCCAGGCCTCTGGTAAGTTTCAGATGATGAGACCCAACCTAAGTAGTTAATAATGGAAAAATAAGACAATTGTTTTAATTTGAACCATTAGGTGGTTTCTGGTTTTATTTAGAAAAATGTTCCTCTATTATCTTTTAGCATCCACACTGGCATCAAAACGGATGATTTAAAACACAGAATACAGATTATAATTATTAACAAAAATGAAAGCATGGTCTTAATAAGGGGTATGTATTTACCCTGTTCAGTATCTTCTATCTAGTGATTCTCCAAGTGTTAATATGATCATCCACAAGTAAAACTGTTTAGACCATCTGTAAAACCGTCTGTAAAATTAACTAAAGCATTTACTGCAGGAAATACCTCTGTATTCAATTTTTGTATTGTAGGATTATCCTATCCTTGCAGACTCAAGAGTCTATTTAAGCATAACAGTTCATCACTTCAGGACTTTATATATAAATATATATATATAGTCCTGAAGTGATGAACTGTTATGCTTAAATACTCTTGAATCTTACTGCCTTTAGACATGAACTACGCCTAAACTACTGTGATAAAAAGAATAAATAGTTTAAATAGATATGCCACTTTCTGCTGTTTTAGCCAGCCATGTTTTGTTCCAAATAGCAGCACTAATGCTTACAAGAAGTATTCTAATGTATTCTAGCATATACAAAGAAAAAGAACCACTTGAATATTTAATTTTTTTAATGGTTGTTTAAAGCCAATAGCCTTTTTCTATAAACCTGGAACACAAAGCCTTTCAGGTATTATATACTGTACTGTAGTCTGATGCATTCTTAATTCATTTCAATTTTCTGTTGATGCCATTCAGAGCTCATTTCCAGCTACAGCTGACAAAGCTCTGTAGTGCTTTCATCTGCCACAATCAACAGTGAAAGATCCTTACTTTTATGTATAGAGCTACATCACAGCCATTAAATGAGAACAAAACAATAGTTAAGCACCATGAGTCACTAGGGTTTCAAGTGTTGAAACACCAACTCTATAGAAACTCTAAACAGAGCCTTAGAATTGTTAATGGTTTATGCTATTTACCTGAAGTCCATGTTGCTCCCAGAACAATGGAACAGAACCTCTGATTTGAACAAAGGAAGAAACATCATTGTCCAAATAGATCATCTGCAGAAATAAAAATTGGGATTTTTGATGACTTCTCAACCAGGCGCCTTAGAAGAGTACATCTGTTAAGCTTGGTTGTGAAGTTTTATCAAATGCACAGGAATGCACAGATCACAAAGAAAACAAATGGGTTCCCTGCCACAAAATATTTGGGCCACAAAGACAGACTATTTACACAGCTGTACAGATCTGAACAGTTAGCTTCTTATTAAGCCAGCAGAGGATACAACAGATGCTTTCCGACTTTAATATTTTGATGTGGCTACTAACTGTATACATGAGGAAACTGAAGCTGAATAAGGTTCTCACATCTCTGTGGAAGGTGTTATACAGTAGTAACTGCATCTCAGGATACTCACGACAGGCAAATCCTATTCTACTGAATGAATGATTCATTTGAACAGATCCAGCAAAGATCATGGTAGGACTTCAAAATGTGGCCGACAAACTTCATTAAACAGCTATAATCATGTCCTGATGCAGTGGATGTACTCTGTATTCTTGAGCAAAATTCTATGAAATTGAGTGTTATATTTATTAGCACAGATGTTAGTCAGCATATGCATACAGCATTTACTTGGACTTGAGAGTGTCAAATCCAGTTTCACCCAGAAATATGACCTGAGGTTAAAATGGGCTCAATCTCGATTGTCAAAGAGAAAAAAGTCAAGTGCAGGTATCAAATGAAAGGATTTATTTGTCGTGAGTATCCTAACGAGAATCTTGACACCGTTTTTGTTAATCAAGACCATTTCTTATGTGGAATCAAAGTATCTGCACTTGACATTTTTCCAACCTGGGAATTTCTGCATCCAAAGTGTATACTCTACCATTATGAGGTACTTCTCTGGCAGGCAAATGTGGTGCCTGCCAGCCCCCCCCCCCCCTTGTGGAGCTGGTGGTGGTGGTGGGGTCCCCTAAGAATAATTCCATGGGCTCCAACTCTGTGTTATTGCTCCAAGCAGTGTTTATAGTGTGACCCTTGACTGTCCCCTCCCCGAGAGCTGAGTTCCCTTCACATGCACCTTGAGAATGGCCTGCCTGTTTGGGGCTCCATTTAATTTCATTGGAGTCCCACAGAGTCCTGGTCTTGCATGTGGAGCCAATGAGTCTCAATCCAGAATGTGTTTCCTTAAGGTGCAATGGCCAATAGAGGCAGGAAATGTAAACTGGGCTTTGTGGCTCTCCTCTAACACTTCTCAGTATCCCCTTCCTCCAAAAAGGATGAACCCTGTACACCAGGGGTGGCTAACCTTGGTGTTCCAGGTATTTTTGGAATTAAATTACCAGAAGACCAATCCAGCCTACCTGCTGATCAGGGCTGCTGGGAATTGGAGTTCAAGAACAACTGGAGCACCAAGGTTGGCTACCCCACTCTACACCTTGTCCTTCTCACCTGTTTATCCCTATCAGTTCAGTCTCCTCCAGCTGTTTCTCATCAGGCAGCCTCTTCTCCTCCACCTGGGATAGAACATTTCTCCCAGATCATGGATTAAGAAGCCCAGCCCTCCTTAGGGCTCTTACCTGGGCAGGAACAGACAACTTGCCATAGATATGTAGAGCCATTCCCTCACAGCAATTCAAGCTGTCAAGTTTTCTCCACCACCATATACATGTTTGCCTTTTGTCTATTCCTACTGTTTTTATCTGTCTGGTAAATAAAAATGACCAGACCCATTAAACTGCCAGCTGTTGGCTTCAGTTTAGTATGCACAGATCCTTGAAATTGGCTTGTTTTGTTTTCTTTGCTTGCGCAATGAGCAGTGAATCACTGCAGCTACACAAAGAAGGAATGACTCACAGTTTCTCCAAAATGCCAGAAGGCTAACTCAGTAGGAGACAAAGGAATATCATGTATGCATAAATCATTTATGAGGGGGATGGTGGAGGACAGAGGCGCCTGGAGAACGATGGTCCATAGGGTCGCAAAGGGTCGGAATCGACTGTGCGACTGAACAACAACAACAACAACAAATAAAAAGGAGCCTGGGGGTAAAGCTAATTGTTTCTTTCCCTTCTTATGCCAGGGAAGAACCCTAGAATTAATGCAAAGTAAAGGGGTCAGAAAGCCGTCCTCAGCATCCAGAATCCTGGAGTGCCATTTATTTGTGAAATAACACAGCCAATGTGTCATAATGAAGCAAATGGAAACATTTTCCTCCTTTTGAATTACAAACAGTTGTTACTTCATTGCCAATTATCCAACAGTCTGCTAAGAAAGCAAGAGAGAGATTTTCATCCATAACATATAAATTTATATGTTCCCAGCTCAACTGGATTAAAGCCACGGAGGCTGGGGGTCATCACAGGTTTCCAGCCACAAATCTGTTTCTTAGCATTCTGGCCCTATTTCCACACATATGATACAGACATACTTGTGCATCAGCATCTGCAGATTGCAAGCAGAATTATAACCAGTAGCCTGAGTCCCAAATCTTTTAAGCAGCTAGGGACACTCATAATGTCCACTGTCGGGAAAGTCTTTATAGTGCCGAGGCTGGCATAGACAGGGGCCCATCGTAGCCTGGAAATTACCTTTTGGCCTGGCTTAGCATGGCTAAGAGAGGTTTTTCTGCTTTGGCAGACTGTGTTTTGAGCTGTGCGGACCTCTCTGCTCCCAGAATTAAACTGGTTAATAAAATGGCGATTCTGGACCCAAGAGGTGTCTAGTTTCCTAGATAGCCCATCTAATGCCAACGCTCCCTTTGGCAGAGATCAGCTAGCCTTCAGGGTGGAAGGGAGTTACCTCACCAAAACGAAAGTCCTGCAATCCAGATAACACTCCTTGCAGGGAAACGAAACACTCAAGGCCATTCTGTCTTCTGGCAACCCCTCTGTTAGAGACCTTTGAATAATCGCCCCTTGATGGCCTATAAGCTGACCTCTGGAAATTCCCCTCTCTTCTCTTTGAGGAGAATAAAAAGGACACTACTAGGATTCTTCAAATTTAGCAGTGTTTATTGTTACAAAAATAAGATGAAATAGTGTGCAGATAAAGGCATTCAAAATTAATGAAATAAAATAGCAAACACAAATGAAGTTAAAGGTTTTCAGCAATGCTATACAAGTTAAAAAAACGGGCATCCCTGTGCCCCCATGAATGTTTGACTTGAGGTCTCCCATTCAGGGCATAGTGAAAGAAAAAATGGGCAGGGGTTCCCCTGAAATTGGGGAGTCTGCTATCAAGGTGCAAAACCCTCAGGTTTTATATGTTTTTACCCACTGGCCTGGACATCTGGACATGCAGCTGGACATGCACCTGTAAGTTACATGAGGTGCTTATCTTAGATTCCATCTCGATGGCATCTTCATGAGATAGATAAAAATGTCAGATTCTCAGACTAAGTGTCCTTGAACTGGTGGCATGTGAATGTGTGAGCTGGTATGCTAACTAGCACACGTGGGGATTACAACAATCTATATGATTGACAAGGCATCTTAACTCTAATTGGCTACACATCCTACTATAACACATAGTAAATGAAAAGAATAAATGGCATCCTTTGAATGACCATTACATCCACTATTTGGAAGAATGTGGTGGCTTAGTGGTTAAGATGCTGAACATGTCAACTGGAAGGTTGGCAGGTCAGCAGTTGGAGACCCGAGTGCTACACAACAGAGTGAGCTCCCCTGTGTCCCAGCTCCTGCCAACCTAACAGTTCAAAAGAAATTGCAAGTAGATAAATAGGTACCACTTCAGTGGGAAGATAAACAGTGTTCTGCGTGCTCCAGTATCGAGTCATGCCCGCTCATGATCACGAAAACATCTGCAAACACAGGCAGTGCTGACTCTTTGGCTATAAACAGAGATGAGCACCAAGCCCTAGAGTTAGATACGATCAGTTTTCAAGCAAGGGCAACCTTTACCTTTTATATTCGAGCTTTGCCAATGCTCTATGTTCAGACCTAGAAATCAAATATTTAAGGAGATACAGTAAAACCCCGATTTATGTAAAAAGTCAGTTCCGTAGCTTTTTATGTAAATCAATTTTTTACATAAATCAATGCATCCCCATAGGGGATGCACTGGAAAATTAAAAAGCGGTCCCAACCAGACCAAAAATAATCCTAAAATATAATCAGCACAAAGGTAATGTAAACAGAGCAATGTCCCTACCTTTTCCCTGCTACTGCTTCCCTCTGAGCCTCGTCGTCAGGGAAGCACAAAGGGAAACCTCTTCATCTAAGGTTTCTCCAGGGTGCGCTTTAGCTGGGAACGTGCATCGGGTGAAGACCGCTCCATTCTGGTCTTCGTCCAACATGCATTCCAAGCTAAAGCACGCCACAGGGGGACCTTGGACGAAGAGTGGAATGGAGCGGTTTTCGTCTGATGCGCATTTCCAGATAAAGCAAACCCCGGAGAAGCCTCAGAGGAATAGCGGAATGGAGCGAATATGTTGGGGACACTCTCCCAGTCCCAGTAAAAGCAGTGGGGACTCCGGAAAACATGGCAAAACTGCCGCAATCATTGCTGCTGCCTCCACCGCTGCCACGGTAAGTGATGTATTGCAACTTCTGGCAGTGGGGGCGGGTGACGTAAGGTGGATTTTTTTAATTCTAAAATGGTGCAGGGCTGTGCTTTTAGAGTTTAAAATGGCAGCGACACCATTTTAGAATTGCAACATCATGCAAGGAAACCACTTACGTAAATCAATTTTTTGTGTAAATCAGGATGCGATTTCTGCAAAAAAGTCATGTAAGTCAATTTTTACGTAAGTAGAAGCATACGTAAATCAGGGTTTTATTGTAGTTGGCGAAAATACACAGAAGAGAACTAAAATTTGCTAGAAGCCTGGAGAATATCTAACCTTATGAGGGAAGACATGTTGCTGAAGGCTATGGTGGAAGCACATGAACAGGGTCTTTAAAAACAAATTTAAAACCATCTGGTTAAATTACCGGTAGATTAGAAGGATTTGGTCCCCAAATGCTCATAAATGGAATTAAAGATGCAGACAGATCTCACAGCCAATATCACATTGCGTTAGATAAGGAACAAACAGCTCCTTATCTAGATTTGACTTTTAAAAGTCAAAGTTTCTACTAAATTTTTAACTCTTGACGAAAAAGGTAATGGTTTTTGTACTTTGATCATAAAGTCATGTACTACAAAATAGTTCAATAACTTTATATTAGATAATAGGAATGTTCATTGTAAAAATCTTGTCAGCCCCATTCCCTCAACTATTCTCCAATACTGTATACAAATTATATTAAATCACTGTGTATATGCCCAGTCTTTTTTATTTTACTGGTGCTATTTGAACATTGGCATGCACTGAAGACATCAGGATTACAGCTGTTTCTGTGTTCAAGATAGCTAGCTACTTTTTTAAAAATAAAAAATGCTTTGATATCCATAATGTTCTCAAGATTGTGTATAAAAAAGTGCCCTGCAAACTATGTAAAGACCACAAATCACACACTAGACACTAATAAAGCAAGACTTCCTGTATACCTTTATTTCTTCAAAATAATGACACATATTGCATGAATTTAAATATATTCCACTTTTTGCAAAAAAATGAAGCTTGAATCTGAAATGCATTTGGTTGAAAAGCTTTTGCTAAATCTATGTGATCAAGCAACAGCTGTAAATAAAGCTGCTACCTGTCCTTCTGAGTAGAGAGAATGAAGAACATCTTTTACAGCAATGAGTAAGACAAGAGAAAACTTACAAAGCCTTCCCAAAGCAGTGCCTAATAACACATGGATTTACTAGTTCTGCATTTTTCATCATTTTCACCTAGTCCACATTTCTGTTTATTCTGTTGTTCCATTTCTGTGGAATAACATACTCACTTTATACTCTCCTCTTCAGTTATTTTGGCTGTAACTTTAATATTTTTAATTCCACCACCCTTCAGCTAACAAATTTGTTTCTTAAAGTTAATAAAATTTATTTACTTCAATGGAAGTGAACAAAGCTCTTCCTTTTAGAATTTGACTTACACTAAAAATTTGTGGATTCAGAATTGAGTATAAATCATGTATAGTCTGTGTAAGATAACCAGTGATGCACTGCAAAAAAATTTACTACCCCCACCACGGGCGTGGCTAACTCTGTGGGCGTGGCTAACTCTGTGGGCCACGCCCACTTGGCCTCCCTACATCATGGCCTGGGGTAGGGAGGTGGGCATGGCCGGCCAAGTGGGCGTGGCCTGGGGAAATTTCCGCTACGGCTGCCCGGGCACCTGTGGGCACCTGTAGCAGCGTAACACTGAAGATAACATAATCATTATCTTAAGAAGAATAGGCAAGATTTAAAAAAATGTTTCCCAAATTTCTTTTCATCAAGAGTTAACACAATTGAATCTGTATTGATTGGAATTGTGCCCAATGAAAGTCTGAACAAACACCCTAAGAAAGCAAAATGCACAGGACTGGATGCACAATTGAACTGTTAATTTTAATAACCAAGAAAGAAATTCTTTTGTAAGAATTGTTCTTTTATTGGTGTTGAAAGAGGCAATATATAGTTCACATATCTGCCACTGCTCTACTTTATGCAAAGCCAACTGATTATTTCTATAACTGTTTCATTTTACAAAAGTCCCATTAACTATTTAGAGACATGGGGTCCATTCCCAAACACTTACCTGCTCTGTCTCGACAAAGTTAGACACATGCCCATCATCACTGACTCCTCGTAAGTGAAACCGAGCACCAGCTCGTTCACAGCTGATCCGGGAGATGAGAAAGGCTTTTGCCTT
Source organism: Bradypodion ventrale (assembly GCA_035047345.1). Taxonomy (NCBI): domain Eukaryota; kingdom Metazoa; phylum Chordata; class Lepidosauria; order Squamata; family Chamaeleonidae; genus Bradypodion; species Bradypodion ventrale. Next base: position 93,109,733 of record JAWDJE010000001.1, read on the forward strand.
CTTGTGGGAGGCATAAAGAGTGCGAATGTCAACCACGCCACAAATTATTTTTAACAACCAGTCAGAGCAATTCACCTGATAGTGTTTAAAAGGGACGTGCAGCAGCTGGTTCCTGTAAGAGCCAAGAGTTAACATTCACTATATGTGTTAATCTCCAAAGAAAAACTATGTTTAATATGATGACTTCCTTACGTGACAAGAACACTCTCCAGGCCCTGCCCATTAGGATCTTAGGGTACCACAGTCAGAATGTACAGGTGAAACTCGGAAAATTAGAATATCGTGCAAATGTTCATTCATTTAACTTAAAAGGTGAAACAAATATATGAGACAGACTCACTACATGCAAAGCAAGATATGTCATGCCTTAATTTGTTATAATTTTGATGATCATGGCGTACAACGTACATGAGATTATGTGATGATTAGGGGGTACATGAGATTAGGGGGTTGGGGTTTTCATAAACTGTAAACCATAAGCATTAATATTATAACAAAGTAAGGCTTGAACTACCTCGCTTTGCATGTAATGAGTCTATCTCATATCTTTGTTTCACCTTTTAACTTGCATTACTGAACTGAATGAACATTTGCACGATATTCTAATTTTCTGAGTTTTACCTGTATGTTCCTGTATGTCTCTTCTTTATGCTTAAATTAAGAGGATAAATCTAGACACTACGTGCTTTTCAAAGTCCCATCCATTTCAGTAGAATAATCCATGTTCTTCAGTCTTTCTCCTATTTAAATCAGTGAGACTGAATTCTGACTGGATTGTGCCAAATTCCTTAAGAAAACCATGTCATTACCTTCAAAAATAAAAATTAACCTTATAAAATATTGATCTATTAACTGATTGAAAAAGAACCCAGATGGAACACACCAGCCCTTAACTAGATGACTTCCAGATGTATTTGGTTGCAGTTTTCATTATGGGAATCATGGAACTATAGTCCAACACATATGAAAAGCATGAGATTAGGGGAAGACTGGATCAGATCAAGACTGATGTCCAGCCTTCTGCTTCTCACAGTGGCCAACCACTGATAAGACCATAAGCAGGTTATGAGGGAGCAGCTCTCTTTTGATGTTGCTTACGAGTATCTGGTACTCAGAGGCACAGTGTCAATGAAATCTGAAAGCCTCAAGGGGAGTCTTGCATACACAAGAAACTGCTTCAGGAATGTAGAGCCATCATAACCAACAGCCACTATTCTGGAGTAGATTTATTACCACCTTTTACCCTGGAGCTATAATTTAGAGCGGGGGTTCTCAAACCTTTCAAGTCGGGGGCCGGGTCATGCTCCCTCAAACAGTTGAGGGGGCCAGACTGGTGTTTACAATGGCCACGGACTTGTTTGCTATGGTCGTAAACGAGTCTGCGACTGATTCTGTTAACACTAGTGGTGGCAGCTGGAGTGAGGGGGGGGGGCTGGATTATTTTCTGCCATGGGCCAGATCCAGCCCTTGGGCTGTAGGTTGAGAAACCCTGATTTAAAGAAAAGTGGACAAAAACTAATATAATTAGTACTATGAGACTACTAATATTCATGCATTTAGAGAATTGAGAACACTTACATATTCAGGTACAAACCACAGTGCAGATAGAAATAAAAAACCCTTCATGCAAGTAGCTTGGTGCCAGGGCATTTAAACATTGTTTGGATAAATTATTTATAGAGGTTTACATTAGCACAAGTCTGCAGCATTTTCCAAATTCAATTATTTTTCACTTGGCTACGCTATTTACATTTAACTCCAGTTAGCAGAAAAGGAGTCTCATACATGAAAGCAGCTGCTTTGGCTATATTTCTGCTAAGTATTACTGTTGCTTATACATTATGTATAGTTCCCATTTATTATTCAAAATAATTAAAATAAAATTATTGAACTTCTCAGTACAAAAAAGAGGCAAATATATACACTGTGTACTAGGTAAGATGCTAATGTTCAGAAGTTGTTTTTGCAAGTATTTAAGCATTTGGGACAGTAGAGAATAGGAACAAAGCTCAGACTTTCAAATTTTGGTCCACACAGAAGGCTATATTCACTATAATGGACAGTATGCGAGTTTGACATTTGTTGAGATGGATCTAGTATCCTTTCTGCCCACTGGAACATTCCCTTAATCAAACTTGCCCTGAACGCTACAGCTGCTAAAACTGAGGGAGTCACTTTATTGATTTCCTACTTCCATCTGCACTAACTCCTCCATTTTGGAGCACTAACTCCTCTCTTCCAGCCACCCAAAGGACATTAAGAACATAAGAACATAAGAACATCCTTGCTGGAACAGGCCACAGCCCATCCAGTCCAGCATTCTGTCTCGCACAGTGGCTCACCATTTCCTTCAGGGTATTCCCAAGGAGATGCCTTCACCTGCTTAGGATTCCCTGGAAATGGCATTGAGAGATATCCTGCCTATCTCTCCAACCCGGAGGTTGTCCTTAGGTAGCCATAATTATAGCCATTGATAGCCTTGTCCTCCATGAACTTGTCTAATCCTTTCTTAAAGCTGTGAAGACTGACAGCTGTCACCACTTCTTCTGGCAGGGAGTTCCATAGACCAGTAATCCTCTGGGTGAAAAAGTACTTTCTCTTATTTGTTTGAGAACTCGTACCCAAAAGTTTCATGGAGTGTCCCCTAGTTCTAGTGTTGTGCGATAGGGAAAACAGTTTTTCCTTATCTACCTTGTCCACACCGTGCATGATTTTATAAACTTCAATCAGGTCACCTCTTAGACGCCGTCGTTCAAGAGTGAAAAGGCCCAACCGTTGCAGCCTCAGATGGTAAGGAAGGTGTTCCAGTCCCCTAATCATTCTGGTTGCCCTCCTCTGTACTTTCTCCAACTCCATAATATCCTTCTGGAGGTATGGCGACCAGAACTGTACACAATATTCCAGATGGGGCCTCACCATAGATTTATAAAGAGGCAAAATGACACTTGCTGACTTATTTTCTATACCCTTCCTAATGATCCCTAACATTGAGTTTGCTTTTTTCACTGCTGAGGCACACTGGGTTGACACCTTCATTGAGCTGTCCACCAGGACACCAAGGTCCCTTTCCTGGTTTGTCGCAGAGAGTTCAGACCCCATCAGTTTATAAATGTAATTGGGGTTTTTTGCCCCAACATGCATCACTCTGCACTTACTGATGTTGAAGCTCATTTGCCACTGTTTTGCCCACTCCCCCAGTGTCAAGAGATCCCTCTGGAGCTCTTCACAATCTCTCACAGTTTTCACTACCCTGTATAATTTAGTGTCGTCAGCAAATTTGGCTACCTTGCTTTTTACTCCTACCTCTAGATCATTTATGAAGAGGTTGAAAAGCAGGGGTCCCAGTACTGAACCTTGGGGGACCCCACTCTTTACTTCCCTCCACTTGGAGAAGTGTCCATTTAGTGCTACCCTCTGTTTCCTGTCCCTTAGCCAGTTGCTGATCCAGGACAAGACCTGTCCCTTTATTCCATGACTGGTAAGTTTATTCAAGAGCCTTTGGTGTGGGACCTTGTCAAAAGCCTTCTGAAAGTCCAGATAAACAATGTCAACTGGATTCCCCCTTATCCACATGCTTGTTGACACTCTCAAAAAATTCCAACAGATTAGTGAGGCATGATTTGCCCTTGCAAAAGCCATGTTGGCTCTCCTTTAGCAGCGCCTTCTCTTCTATGTAACTATTAATTCTATCTTTTAGGATGGTTTCCATCACTTTACCTGGGACACATGTCAAACTGACAGGCCGGTAATTTCCTGGATCACCCCTGGATCCTTTTTTGAAAATTGGTGTTACATTCGCTACCTTCCAGTCATCAGGCACAAAGCCTGATTTGAGGGAAAGATTATATATTTTGGCTAGGATATCAGCAATTTCATCTTTAAGTTCCCTGAGAACTCGTGGATGGATGCCATCTGGTCCTGGGGATTTGTTAGGGTTTAGCTTAACAAGACATGCAAGGACCTCCTCCCTGGTTATTTCTATCTTGCTTAATTCTTCGGTTTCCCTCCCTACGAAGATAGGCTCTGTTTTGGGTATGTGGTCTCTGTCTTCTTCAGTGAATACTGAAGCAAAGAATTCATTGAGTCTCTCTGCAATCTCTGTTTCCTCTTTAATAACCCCTTGCCTTCCATTGTCATCTAATGGTCCAATGGCCTTCCTAGTTGGGTTCTTACTTCTAATGTACTTAAAGAAGTCTTTGTTATTTCTCTGAGTATTTTTAGCTATACGCTCCTCAAAGTCTTGCTTTGCTTTCCTGATTGTTGCCTTGCATTTGTTCTGCCAGAATTTATGTTTCTGCCTGCTGTCTTCATTTGGACAAGCCTTCCATCTTCTAAATGAGCTTTTCTTGCTCTTGATCACTTCCCGAACAGCTCCTGTAAGCCACATCGGAGTCCTCTTGGACCTGGCAGTGCCCTTTTTCCTTTTGGGTATGCATTCCAATTGAGCCTCTGTTATTGTTTTTGTAAACAGCCTCCATGCCTCTTGGAATGTTTGGACTCTCTCAATTTTCCCTTTCAGTTTCTTTTTTACTAGTTTCCTCATCTTTGGGAAATTTCCTTTTTGAAAATTTAAGGTCTCTGTGTTAGATTTTATCAGTGACTTGCGGTCTATGATCAAGTTAAACATAATTGAGTTGTGGTCACTGTTCCCTATTGGATCAGTCACATTAACATCTTGCACCAGATCCTGAGTATTACTCAGAATCAAGTCAAGGATTCTTGTACCTCTAGTTGGGTCTTCAACCATCTGTCCCAGGGAACAATCATTGAGCATATCTAGGAACTTTATCTCTTTATCATGTGCTGAACAACAGTTCACCCAGTCTATGTGAGGGTAATTGAAGTCCCCCATTATAACCAGGCTTCCCTTCCTGGATGCCTCCTTTACAACATTCTCCAACTGCCAGTCTCCCTCAAGAGTTTGGGTCGGAGGCCGATAGTATATGCCTACTGTTAGACCATCCTTGTGGCCTGGTACTCTTACCCACATTCTGGTGGAGAGTGGGGGAAAATGGACTGCAAAGGGAGAGGGAAATTAACAAGATTGTTTTCTGTCAACAGAAATGCTAGAGCTTAAGATTTTTGTGTACACAAAGGAGCCTATCCATCTATAGAAGACCCTATATACATCTCTCTGTGTTTAGTGGAAATTATTGCCACATGGTAATAAAATTTGTATTTTAGAAATATGATGTTGCTGCCTTTCCCAAAGCAATATACAAAATCTACATCTGTTTTACATCTTAAAAGATCCCAGTTGTCCATGACACCAATACATGTAGCAAAAATCTCCAAGCGTCAGCAATCTAGAACATATCTACCAAAGACTGTTGAAAACGTGGACATAGCCATGTAGTACTAACCAGAAGAAGAAGTTTCCAGCTTGATAATTGCTATCACCTTGCTTCTGAGCTCGCACAGTGAGATCAAAATTGGATCCTGTGTTTGGCCAAGAGAAGAAAAACGCTCCAGAGCTCAGATGTTTTTTCAGAGCAGAAAGACGATCCTCTTCCTTAGTTCCTTCCTGGAGAGGACAGAATTCTGTTGCTGTGATTCTGTAAATTTCAGAGTCAAGGATTTTCCCCACTGATGTACAGCCTGTCACGAGGACCAGAAAATGCACTGCAGTGCTACCTAGAAAGTGACAGGTACATTACAGTTACATAGGAATAGGAATAGGAATACAAATACTTATACCACCTTCACAAACTTTCCTGTAAAATTCTCATTCATAGCATAGGCTGTCTCACAGAACAAAGGATATGCTCACACAGTAACACAGAAGTTAAACTCATTAGCAAACGTTCAGTGCCAGGTGTTTGTTTTGTATCTTCCCACTACAGTATTTGCAATTGAAAAAGGGACAGAGATCATCTGCTACTGCCAACTGTAAAAAGCCATATTGATTTGTATACTTATCTGTCATGCTGACCCAATCACTCTGTGCCTCTGTATCTGATGTATATGAATTTTTATTTTATTTATTTATAATTCAAATTTCTATGCCGCCCAATCAGGCGAACCCAACTCAGAGCGGCTCACAACAGGATTAAAACATACATATTAAAAACAATTAAAACCCCAACATACCCACCCAACTATTAAAAACTAACCACATTAAAACTGCCCGCATTAAAAAGATGGGGAGGCTTCATTTTATAAGCCAACAGGCGGGGGCCACTCTTCCATCCGGACCCCACACCTGCCCCGCCAACCAGGTTTTTAATTCTTTTCTGAAAGGCAGCAGCTCCATCTGCTCCCACAACTCTACTGTCAGGAGGTTCCACAAGGCCGGTGCGGACACGGAAAAGGCCCTCCTTCGTGTGCCAGAGAGGCGAGCCCCTCTGGCAGATGGAACATTTAGGGAGCCCCTCCGGTCCACTCTGGTTGGACGGACAGACACTCTTGGGATGATGCGGTCTCTTAGGTATTCTGGCCCACTACCATGTATGGCTTTATGGTCAAAACCAGCACTTTGAATTGCACCCAGAGACAAACTGCCATGAAGTCTCATTCCCATGTCTGATGAAGTGGACTTGATCCACGAAAGCTCACATTAAAATATAACAATTAGTCTTTAGCATTTTTGTTTTGTTTATTCTGATATGCCACAAATACTTATGTCACTCTAAACTTGTCTTTAAAGGGAGCCCTGTACAACATTTTATATATTTTTTAAAAAGGATAAATAAGGTCTTTATAATGCTAGTTCAATTATCTTGGGCTCACTGTGAGTGTGGCAGACTTATGTGAATTTGACTCTATAAATCTTTAAAATAAGATGTTTTTAACTCACTGAATTCATTTACTTATTATACTTCTGGAACACTCAGCAAACCAAGCTCTCTGGGAGATTTGCAAAACAGAGCATAACATAATAAAATATAGGAGTCCACCAAACCTAAGATTAAAACCTAAACCCTTTAAAAGCACTACCATCATAAACCATAATCAATAGCAGTGCAGAATCTAAATAGCTAGAAACTCAGTTTTGAAAAAAAGAAGTATAGTACTACAAAGCCTAGAAAATAAAAATTTCTTCACCCAGGTCCCATTTGGTGGCTACACTTAGAGCTGAATCTTTAAAGATTCTCTTAGGATCTGGGGGGAATATTCATAACAGTTGATAATCCTTCAAGCATAATATTGCATTATCCTCCAACTCAGCTGTTCTGCTCCATCCTTGTATTCATTAGACCAGGGATTCTCAACCTGCGGCCCATGGGCCAAATGCGGCCTGTGGTGCCATTTCATGTGGCCCCCCAACACCTCCACCACACCCGGAAGTGTCATGTGGTGGAAGAAGGGCTAAATGGCTGTTTGGCCCCCAAAGCTGTCTGAGGGAGTGTGACCTAGCTAGCCCCGGGCTTTAAAAGTTTGAGAACTCCTGCATTAGACAGATATGGCCACACCAGTTGCATTGTTCAAGGATATGTTGTACTAACATCCTGTTTCTTGTAATATAAGAACATATGTGGCAGGATGAATATTTTCCATAACATATTTGCCATCTCAAATGACAAACAAGGTCATGGATTTTCTGAATAAATCCATTCATATAAGTCAGTCCAATGGCTATCTGTCAATGAAGCTTTATTGTAGTAAACTTCCCTCACAAAACCTCTTGCAAATATTCTTCTAGCTTTTACTTCAGTCATTTCTATTCCTAACAGAAGAAAACTTAGGACCAAGCAAACATTAAGAGAGAAGCAACTGGGGAAGACTATCTTATAGATATAGCCTCAAAAATAAAAATGAATGAATAAATAAATAAATAATTTGTGAAGTTTGTAAAAATCCACATAAAACAGAAGAAAATGAATATATAAAGCCAACACTCCTGCAGTCTGTTTCCTAACTGATGTCTTATTTTGAATATTTATGCCATAAATATGGCCTCAAAAGCAACAACATATTTTGCAAGGAAATAAAATCTATCTGCATTACTAAATTTGTTCTAACAGACATGAAAAGATTCCTGTATGAAGGAAAGATCAGTCCAACAGACACTTACTTCTGACCAATAACATAATTTTTCCTCTTGAGTATTTGAATGTCTGTTAATATAATTTCCATAAACTATCTTAAGTAACAGGCACAGAAAATATAAATACTGCAGCCTTAATGAAGGAGTCTCAAGAGATTACTGAATTTGCTCTTTAAAAAACAACAACACTAGTCTTGACATGAGAGAGCTAAACAGACTCAGCATCAATACAATATTAACTGGCTTTAACCCATGTAGGTTTCCCAGCCTTTGCTTTTAATAAGCAATTTAGAGACTAATCTGATGTTGCTATCATTAGCCATGAATGTTTAGCCATGTTTTGTGTCTTTAATGCCGAGTCTGTAGTTCTGCCTTTTAAGTGGTTGTTTCAAACTGTTTCTTATTATTTTTGGAGAGCCTTAGATTCAAAAGGCAGAATAAAAATGCAATTTTAAATTATTAAAATTTATCCAATTCTGAAGAGCAAGCATTAGTACACTTTTTAATAATAAAATTGTATATTTCTAATATGAAGAGATGGAAGTATTTCTTCTTCTTCTTACAAAAGAAGTAGTACTTCCATCTCTTCATATTGGAAATACCGTATAATTTTAAAAGGGATTAATCCAAAGTTTATTATAAACAACATGAAATGTATTTAGTGGATTCAATGGATACTATTAATTTAAATTACTGTGTATCTGAAGGACTAAACACTGTACAGCAGGGGACCCAAACTTTTCCCACACCACGGACCGGCCTCATGCTAAACAACCTTCCCACAGACCGGCAAGTGGGGGCGACGGGTCCGGACATCACAAACACACAACAAAATATGGCAAAGTTCACACTGTGCACAGGTGGTGTGAGGAGCCCTGTTGCAGTCCAAAAACAAGGAGGGGCCCAGCTGCCTGCCGGCCACATCACCTAACTCAAGCAGCGAGGCATCACACTGCACACAGGTAGGGGCGGAGCACTGCCACAGTTAGGCAATGTGGAGAAGCCAGGCCACCCACCCACCCACTGTGTCTGAAGCCCCTGCCCCCACCCGCCGGGCAAATCCAGTGGAGCATGCCAAGGGCAGAAGGCTGCCACCAGGGCTCCCAGTGCCACACACACACATGGCACGGTTCAGGACAGCCTGAGGCCCAGCACCAGTCCGCAGTCCGGGGGCTGGGGACCCCTGCTGTACAGAAGAAAGTGTCAGACAACTTCTGTCTCCTTTAACAAATATCTACAGGAGAAAGGCTGCTTTCTTCTGCACAATGGCTTTTCTTTCACAACAGAAGGAAAATTATCTTCCTAACAGTTCCCTAGAGACAATTCTGATAACTGTTGCTGGCTAACCTGTGATATTTCTTGTTATCTGCTTCAGCCTATTTAAATCCTGTACACAAAAGGTTTATTCCTGCCATATGGACACAACAATGATTGAATTCATAGAAAATTTGTCCTATATCCAAGAAGCCCCATGTCACTTGATTATTCTTTGATTTTCCTACTTCACTTTGAAGTCTATTAAGTGACTTCCAAATGATCCAGCCAGACTCTTGTCAGAAGAATTCTCTTGTCCTAGTGAAAGATATGCTACCATTTATCTTAGTCTTCCTCCATAGTTTTAGAAATTGTTTGTCTAAAAGCAATTCTTTTGCATCCCCCCCACCCCCCAAAAAAAGTTTAATTTGCGCAATCTGGATATAATTGAGTCGTGCTGCTTTGCCATCCCTACATCTTCTTATGGCTTCCACTAGTTCTGCCAATATGATGGCAGTAGAAAGTTCATTGTATTCACTCTAAATATTCCTTTGATGTTTTATTTTTATTATGTGCTAGTCTTACTTGCCAAAAGCAGTTGACATGCTACAGTATTTGGATTGAGGTTATATTTGCATACAACATCCTTTTGTTTGGATCACTCTTCCAGTAGTTTCAAACGCTGCTTCTTGGCATGCTAAGCCCTGTTAAGCCTCTCTGAAGAGTGGAAAGCATTGCAAGTACATTTAGGCATCCCCTGGGAATTGGTAAAAAAGAGCTGAAGTGTTCCAAAAGTGTTGCACTGTAAAGTTTCTGATAAACCTGAACTAAAATGTCATACAGACAGAAAAAATGTATTTTGTGCTATCATCAACAGCATCATTTCCCAAACAGAGGTTGCAGGGCAAACTTTTTCTGTATCAGTTTCCCTTAAGACAGGAGTCTGATTTCCCACCTATGCCTTCCAGGAGAAAATTCAGCCTATTTAGCAATAAGCTCACATTTTTCCAATCAGTGTGTGTTCGTTCACAGCAGGCATATATGCATTCACATTAAGGAGGAAGAGTCTCCAGATGCATCCAGACAATAACTTTTATCTTATGCTTATCTTCATAGAAAATCCCTCTTACTATAGATCCCTGGTGGCGAACCTGTGACACGCAGAGGTTGTTCTTCTGGCATGGGGGCAATCGAGGGGAAGCCCAGCCTGGCCAATGCCACTTCCCCACCACCCATCTCCCGCTGCCAAAGGGGAGGGGAGGCTGTGGCTGGGCGAGTTAAGGTGGGGAGCATGTGTGGGGGGTGGGGAGGCCTGGCAGGGAGTGGGGAGCACTCGGGGAGGTGGGGAGGCCCCTCAGGGGGTGGGGAGCACCTGCAAGGGAAGCAGAAAGTACCCACAGGGGCAGGCATGCATGTGCCTCAAGCGGTATGCCTGCTTGCGCACCCACGTGACTTTGCCAGAGACACGCCAGTGACATCACATGAGTGTGGGCACTCATGGTGCCTACCCACGTGCTGCCTCTTTCTCCTTGGGCACTCAGTCTCTAAAAGGTTTGCCATCACTGGTATAGATCTTACAGTTCCTCTTGGTGTTCCATCTGGATCTATCCAAGAATACTCTTTTACAGTCACTCAACTGGTGCAATCTTCCATGGCTCACCAGTTGATGCTCATGAGATGTAGACTGTTTGCCTTATTCTTGTTCATCTTCGAAGACTTCTCAGCTGACATCCTCCATTCATTAGTGCAATTCTTCATTCCATCTTTTTAAACTTTTGTTTTTAAAGACTTGTCTCCAAGATAGGACTACTCTCAGCCAATAAATGCCCTTGTAACATATTCAGTCTTTTATTTCTAGTTCATAATAAACTACCGTTTTGGAGACCAGATGGCATATTTGATACCTATTCCATTTTTAGATTCCCACTCTAGCCAATGATCAGAACTCCTCTTTTACATCAAAAGAAAGTTGTTTTAGGGGCAGACCAATAAGGACACATTATTGCAGTGCCCAAGAGTAAATCAGAGGATTTTATCTACATGTGCATTTAAATCTACATATATCTTCCCTAGAAAGCCCTATACAGCTGCCTCATTGGAGTTAACATTGGACTCTTCAAGTCTATGCTCGAGAAGTGTAAGTTCTGCAGCATCTGTATTCCTCTGGAATTTGACAGTCAGCCTTATAAACCAATCCACATACTAGTATACTAGTAGTGCTAACTGGATACTTCTCATATTATACATGGCTCTCATCCTACTCACATTGTTATTACTACATGCTTATATGACAATATAAACAAAAACTGAAATTAATTGAGGGAATTTTATCAGTTAATAGTATAAAATACATTTCAAGGCACAGCCCAGATAAGAGAAACCTGGCTATAAATTCTTTTTCAGCCTCTCCCAATAAAGGTAAACAGCTGGATTGTTCTAGCTAGGCAGATCTCAAACAAGGAAATATTATCACTTTTGAGAAACATTAACCTGGTGAATTTTTTGAAATGGTAGTCATGTTAGTCTGTGTTTCAATCATAGCAGAGAGTAAACAAAACAGAAAAAGAAAAAACATTGTGGCACTTTAAAAACTAACTGCTGTTAGCTTTCATGGATTAAATCTGAAGAAGTGGACTTGATCCACGAAAGCTAACATTAAAACACAGCGATTAACCTGGTGGCAAGCTTTACAAAATCCAGCAGCCTGAAGGCACAAATGCAAAGGAACAGAGAATATCTCATGTCATTGCCATACCTGTTAAGTTTTGGATTTGGAAATAAGGGAAATTTCCCAGCAAATAAGGGACACTTGACAGCTATGCTTATACTGTGCTGCCCTCCAATGGCGGAAATAGGGCATTGCAGTCTAATTAATAAGAGATGATGGTGGGAAAGTGGGTAAAATAAGGGGTTTTCCCAGCCAATAAGGGATACTTGACAGCTATGGTCATTGCACTACAGGAAAAACCATTAACTTTGCACCATTTCAACTTTGGAAGCCTCCAGAAAATAAATGAAGGATGTTAGCTGACAAGTCTTTGAAGATTGAAAAGAATCTGACCACTAGTCTACATCTCACAAGCATCTCCTGGAGAAAAGCAAGAATCCACAAATAAGTTTGACTATGAAAGCATACAAAAAATAGAAGATTTTTTTTTAATGAAATGAATGAGATTTTATCTATGAAACTTGATTTTTGTACAAAAATAGCATTGTTACACAGTTTTGGAGCTGTTCAATTGAAATGGCAAAAAAGGGAAGTAACTACAATTTTGGTAACTGTGGCAAGATTAATTATAGCAAAAAAAATTGGAAAGTAAGATTAGAGTTTCAATTTATTGAATAGTATTAAGACATCTGGAATATAGCTGATAAATTGGCATGTGAGATCAAAGTAAAAAGAAGGATTGTTAAAAGTGAATAAATTTAAAGATATATGTATGGGGTGAATTGACAGAGTTTCTTCTACTGAAGAGATGGCAGTGTAGGAAACAGTGTCTTTTTAGAAAGAAATGGGGAACGGTAACTAAAGGAGATAGATGAGAAGAAATAGATATTTGTAAGGTCCCAAAGGTGGAAGGGTAGTGGGTCGCAAAATATGTATTATAATTTGTTATTGTATTTGTAGCTTGCGTACAGTACTGTCTAAAATTCTTAAGTCACCACCAGCTGGTTGGGGGGGAGGAATCATTGAATAATTTGGGGGTCTCTAACTTGGACACCCAGACATCAAACTTCACCAATTTGATGAGGGTTGAGAGGAGAGTCAGCAGTACTTTGGTCTGTCTGGGTTTGCTCAGGGGTTGAGTTATGCCTCCCAAATAACTCATTGGATTTTCCCCAAACTATCTGGTGGTGGTCTAACTACTTTTGCACAGTACTGTATATTGATTTATGTCAAGCATAAAAATTAAAAATTAAAATTAACCGGGGGGGAGCATGCAAAAAGTGTAAGCCTTGAAACTTTTAAGTCACCACCCCCCGACTTCTCCGCTGCCTTAAACTTCTCAACAGTTTATTGCCAACTAGCAGATTGCCCAGCCTTGCTCAGGTGTTTGTATTTCTGTGAAAGGAGGCTGGGGCAGCCTCCCTTCCTCCGTCTCTCTCTTCCCTCACCCGTCCCGCTTCTCCATCGACAGTCACTAACTGCCCTTCTCCTTCCCATACATGTGTCCAGCCACCTTGCCTCGCCCATCCTTGCGGCACTGGGCAGAGCCGCAGCCCCTGCCAGTGGGGGTGTCCCCTTTGTGTCCCTATCTGGGACTATGATATTAGCCAGCTCAATTAGGTCATGATGATGTCACAATCTTGACCTAGCTGGGTTAGCATCACTATGACATCACTGGGCAACACACACACCCGCCTGTCGGATATGCCCCCCTTTGTAGATCAATTGAGGGGCTACACCCCCTCCTGTGGGGCTTGTGACCCCTACAGTGCTGATCTCATCACCCAAGGTACGTATGTGCTAAATTTCAGCGTAATCGGTCCAGGGGTGTAGATTTCTATAGAGCACATACAAACTCACACCTCTGTTTTATAGATATAGATTTCACATTCACCGCTCCTTACTTAATTTTGCTAACAACAAAGAAAAAGTGATCTATTTGATGATCTTTGGAAAAGGCAGAAGAAGTAGGTCCCCTAAAATAGTAACTAGTAAAGAGTATGTCATATTTTCCAGAATGCCTGATGATTAAAAAAAAAAGCTATTCCAGCTGTAGCTGTAGTAACAACCTAATACAGCTCAGTAGGCAGAAAACTCTATAAATCTTCTGACGTGTATTAGTCACAGTGTGGAGACTAGACAGGCTTAAATGCAAATATTTGGCCTATAAAATAGAGGAAAAGGGCAGCATGACTGATCTGGCTGGCTGGTCAGAGAGGAAATGTTGTATTATTCTGCAGAATGGCTGATGACTTTGTTTTATCAGGATGGCTTCTCTCCATAGGGAGCTACTGTAGAAAGAGAAAATAAGTATCTTCTTCACTAAGGGAAGACTTGTGTATAATGTTTAATCAGCACATTTCACTGTTAAATAAAGCAGAAGTCAACCACATCTTTTTCAATCCCAACAGTCATACAAGATATTGCCTTGATAGCTCCCCCACTACACACACAAAGAGACAGATCCACACACACACTTGTGCATTTTAACCCCTCCCCCCATTTGCTGGAAGAGAGTGTAAAGCCTTCTGGATAATATGATATACTCTTTACTAGTTGCTATTTTAGGGGACCTATTTCTTTCAGAATATTCTTAATCACACGTAAAGGAAAATCAGTACTTTTTGTACATCATAGGTCATTTATTAAAGAAACATGTTTACTAAGCAGGAAAGAGAGAGAAAGTATTTTGGCTATTAGCTACATGCAGATACTGCCACTTTTTATATCACAAGTAACTTTCACAAGAAACAGAAACATTATCAAGGTACTATTTATCAACACTCACTGTGACAGCCCTATTAGTCTATTGCAGAAGAAATAATAAAGGGCCTTGAGGGAGCATAAAGATCAACAAATTTATTTGGCACAATTGTTTATTTACTTCAACCGCCTTTATCAGAAGCATGAAGCCTTGCCTCATTCAACAATATGTTATATGCATGCATGAATGGATAAGTGGAGAATGTGAGGAAATTAAAATGCAAATGGCACTCATTTGTGCCTTTTGCATTTCAATTATTCCTCAATCAACCAATCCCAAGTATATGTGCCAGCTAAAGCAACACTCCAAACATCAAACAGGCTCAGAAGATATTCTACTAATAAGTAGTACAAGGATTTTTTAAAAAAAGAAACACCACAATATATATTATTAAAAATCTCTTGAACGGTTTTTTGGTCATAGTTTCTAACATTTTCGTTATACTAATTAGAAATGTGCCTTCATGCTCATTTGTTCTTGTGCTCAACAGCCCACACTTCAGCTTAGAACCCTTCAAATATTTTTGCAAGAAGAAAGCCACCCACAAAAAAGCCAAGGGACAACAAATTACTCTTCTTTTTATTTACACTGTCTACATTTATGGACAGTCCTTCCATTTTGCCAATATCAGGATTATCTCAGACATCCCTGTCCTTTTCTGCTCTACAAAGCACCAAGAGACAATGGCAACTGTTCCTTTAGTCACATCGATGTTTTTCAGTGCTTTGAAAAAATTTCATACCATCTCAAGGTAAGTACTTGACAACTCTAGAGATCACTATCCCAAGAAATCCAAGGAGGGAGCACAGTGTCACCAAAACAAAGAAAACTGTTAATGGAAGAACTGTTTCTTTGATTAACCACAAACTACCGCCATAAATACAGCTGTCCATGTAAAAAAAGAAGGGAAAACATACTATTCAGTAGGTCTGACAACTCTGGGCCTGAAAAGTGAGGCTCTTCTAGGACTGCCATATTTTTATAAATTTTTTTTATTTTTAACCATTTTGCTGTAGCTGTTACGTGACATGGCAAAAAATGGAAGAGATGCAACTTTCCTTAACATTGTTATTGCCTTGCCAAAGAAAGGGTCAGCCTTTGAATTTCTGACCTGTAACAAGTGGCAACCTTATCTCTGTCTTTCACAGCTTCTTGTTAGGGAGAGGTTTAGATGGCATCATTCATTTGCTAATGCAGTGTTGTAATTTGAGAGCGTTCACCTATTAGGCATCAGCTTCCTTGGAGATACAAAATACACATGCAGAATCCAAACCACAGTGACAAGGAGAAAGCAAGATGACCACAGCTCTGTCAATGAAGTCAACACAATGATCTGAATAATTTACTGAGAGTTGATTCTGCCTGAGCTCAAGACACCATGTGGGACAAACCAAACTTTCCCTTACCTCCATTTCCAGAAATGTGTCTAAATAAAGGATAGGCCCAATTATGTAGCATCTGTTGTTGTTGTTCAGTCGCACAGTCGATTCCGACTCTTTGCGACCCTATGGACCATCGTTCTCCAGGCGCCTCTGTCCTCCACCATCCCCCTCAGTCCTCCCAGTTCTGTGCCCATTGTGTCTACAATACCATCTATCCATCTCATCCTTGGCCTCCCCCTTATTCTTTTGCCCTCCACCTTTCCCAACATCACGGCCTTCTCAAGTGAATCCTCCCTTTTCATTTGATGCCCAAAGTACTTTAGCCTCATCTTTACTATTTGACCTTCCAATGAGCAGTCAGTGTTGATTTCTTCTAAGATTGACCTATTTGTTCTCCTCGCTGTCCAAGGTACCCTCAAAACTCTCCTCCAACACCACATTTCAAAGGCATCTATTCTTCTGCGTTCAGCTTTCCTAATTGTCCAGCTCTCACATCCGTACATTACCACTGGGTATACCATTGCTTTGACTATTCTAATTTTTGTTTTCAAGGTGATGTCTCTGCTTTTCACTATGTTCCCCAGGTTTCTCATGGCTTGTCTCCCTAGAATCAGCCGCCTCTTTATTTCATGGCTGCAATCTCCATCTGCAGTGATCTTAGATCCTAAGAAAGTAAAATCTGTCACTGCTTCTACTTCTTCCCCGTCTATTTTCCAGGAACTGATCGGGCCTGTTGCCATTATCTTGGTTTTCTTGATATTGAGTCTCAAGCCAGCTTTTGCACTCTCTTCCTTCAAACCGATCAAGAGATTCTTTAGGTCTTCCTCACTTTCTGCCATTAGGGTGGTGTCGTCTGCATATCTCAGATTGTTGATGTTTCTCCCAGCAATTTTGATCCCATATTGTGATTCCTCCATCCCTGCATTGCGCATTATGTGCTCTGTGTATAAGTTGAATAAGCAGGGTGACAGAATGCAGCCTTGTCTTACTCCTTTTCCTATTCCAAACCACTCTGTCATTCCGTGTTCTGTCCTAACTGTTGCTTCTTGGTCTACAAGCATCTACAAACTTATAATTCAGCATCATATTAAAAAAGCACCATAGATGGATGGAGACTCATTTTGAAGTCTTATCTGGCTATTAACTGCTTAGTTTGAAGTTTCCTCTCTGATAACTAGCCAGCCCCATTGAAATCTATTTGATTTGTTGTTGTTCAGTCGCACAGTCGATTCCAGACTCTTTGCGACCCTATGGACCATCACTCTCCAGGCACCTCTGTCCTCCACCATCCTCCTTAGTCCACACAGCCCCGTGCCCATTGTGTCTACAATACCATCTAGCCATCTCATCTTTGGCCGTCCCCTTCTTCTTTTGCCCTCCACCTTCCCCAGCATCAAGGCCTTCTCAAGTGAATCCTCTCTTCTCATTTGATTTGAGAGTTACTTATCTTCCCATGCAGAGTAAAAAGGCAAGAACACTATGACAGATAGACCCAAATGTCTTTTTCTTTCCCAGGATGCTGCTTTAGTGATCTATTCTAGTATCCCATTAAATTTAATAAATATATGTTTGTTCATTTTATTCAAAAAAGAACTATTTATTGCCCTGTCTCTGCTTGGCTCTTAAATATATACATTGCACAAGGAATTGGAATTGATCTGGCTTACTGCCTAGGCCAGAGAAACTCTTGACCTATCAGCTTGATGCTGACAAAAATACACTAATTTGATTGTTAACAGGTTTTTAAGCCTTTGAAAAATGCTCTGTCCTCTCTGTAAGTATATAAATCTGGATTCTTGTGTATCCAGGTCATAAGGTGATCCTCTTTTTGTGGAATAGAGAAATGATGTCGGACAATATGTCCAACTTCACAGAACTTAAAAGTGCAGACCTTCTGGCTTATAATGAGAAATATGCTTACAGCAGCAACCCGAGACTTTATTTTCAATTGTACAGCAGGAAACCTAAAAATAATTCAATGAAAACATTGGCAGTTTTTAAATCCCAAGGTCTTCTATGCACCATATTTTAGTGGCAGCATAGGAATTTGACGATTTATATAAATAATTACACAATATGAACCACTGGCCACTTACCAGATTTTAACTGTAGTATTCCCAAGCACCCATAAGCATCCATAAGATTCTCATATTGTCCTTTAATTTCTTCCTTTTCTTCAGGAGCTGAGGAAATCATACAATAAAAGACAATTCTTGCTCAGTTTTTCATCTTACAGCAGTTTGTCAACATAACAAAAACTGGTGAAATCTGTATTTGTTTAATCCTGGGATGATCTGCTACAGGAGTATTAGATCAGGGAATGATGGGTGGTCAGATTAAGTCAGACATTACATTCATGAGGTCTTCATCCCAAAATGGAGAATACAAAGTGAATCTCTTTACAATGTCAGCAAGGGAGCCGCAATAGAAATCAATCAATATAATAATAATAATAATAATAATAATAATAATAATAATAATAATAATAATAATAATAATAATAATAATAATAATAATAATAATAATAATAATAATAATAATAAATGATAAGCAGGTGTAAAGGTATGAGAATTCACCCAGGAATACACACCAAGTGAAGTAGCAGTTGTGGATCTCCATTTTTAACAATGCAATGCTGGATATACAGTACTGTACAGTATTTAGATTTACCCACATAGTGCTGAAGCGTACAGTTTATACTGTTTTAAATTAGAAGCCTTTCATACTTTGTGAGTGGCCCAGAGAGTGGTACCGTATATACGTGTAATTGCTATTTCTATTCACTGCAGCTAAGAGCTACAATGGATATATTTGGATCAATATGGCTAAGATTCCAAGACTGAATTCAAAGTACAGTACAATGATCATGCTTATGGATGAGGAATTGTAACCTAAATGGATGTGATGATTAGTGCTGATAATTGTTCTCAGTATTTAGAAAACAATTGTGTCCTAGACACAAATGTTGGAACTTACTGGACAACATTCTCAACGTTTAGGAACTGGTTAGAATAATGGTCTCTCTCTCTCTCTCTTTCTCTGTCTCTCTCTCTCTCTCTCTCTCTCTCTCACACACACACACACACACACACACAAAACTTACAAAATAAGCAGATTTACTGTTATTAATGTAACTTTTAAATTCTGAACATGTCAGGTTTTTTTGAAGGGGAGAAAATATATGTTATGCAACAAGTAATACAGTACAATGAAAAATAGCAATTACAAAGGCAAGCAAACAGCTTTCTATGAAAGGCCTAGAAATGTCAGAGCTAGAGGAGAGGTGGGGACTAGGCTTGTAGGTCCTGGCCGAAATCTCCCTGTAAGAACTGACAATTTCATGCAGTGTTCATCGCTCCAACTAAGACAGTGAGTGAGTGATGTGCAAATGAAGATAGCAATCTAAGATAACAACAGGATTCCTCTCCAGGAGGCAGAACTGGACCAGGAGAAGGACAGTTAAGGTTAAGTCAGAAACTGAAATTTGAAGCTGTAATTAACATGTCAGTCATTAAAATGTCACAAGATTCTTTGTTGTTTTTGCTGTAGCTGAAAACCCCTGAGGAAATCAGGATTGCATAATTTTCTCAGACTATAAAATTAGTCTCCAAAATGCTATGGTACCATGACTGCCCTCTTCTGTGCATTTTTACCTGTAGATAGGTTACACTGCTTTGTGAGACTTCTAGGTATGTTCACATAGGATTGATTGATTTAATATCCTGCTCAATTAGTGAGAAGACCACTACTATAGATGGCTTATAATTATAAAGAAAAAACAACAACAAAAAGGATAAAATCCAACAGACAATTAACAACATAAGGAAAAAGCACATAAACTACAGGTTCATTCCTGTCTAGATCAGACTTTAAACTGCCAGAATGAAACCACCTTCTTGGCTTTGCCATTGACCAAACTTAAGTCCTAATTGGTACGTTTCCAGTAGTAACCGGCAGACTAGCAGATGATTTGGATTCTGTATCTTTCCACATTCACACAGAGACATGTTATCTACCAGTAGCCCCTACCTTCAGCATGTTGCTCTTATATTTAGCCTGGGGGGGCCACCACCAGAATGCACAATTTCTAATGCCAGCTCCTGTCCAGGAAAGGGTGAAGCTGGGCAATGCACTGCAGATGAAAGAATGTGCCACCTACTGTTCCATAGATAGTATTGGGTCAAATTGCACACCCAGATTCCATACACATCCCGTTATTGAGAGGGCAATACCCCTTAATTTAAGCCAGAGACAGGTTGCTCCCTCTCAACATAACCTCTGTCTTGTAAGGATTCAATTTCAGTCTATTTCCCTCCATCCATTGCATAATCACCTCCAGGCAACCCTCCAAGGCAAAGACGGCAGCATCTGCTGAGATGGAAAAGGAAAGATACAGCTGCATATCATCAGCGTATGGACAAAAGTAAACTCCAAATCTCCTGATTACCTCTTACATGTTGAACAGCATAGGGGAAATCAATGAGCCCTGGATTACTCCATATTGTTGCTCCCAGAGCTCCAACAGTTCCTCCTGAGCCTGAACCCTTTGGACACAGCCCTCGAGAAAAGACTGGAGCCAGGCCAAAGCCTGGCCCCCAATGCCCAAATCCTGATGCCTGTCCAAGATAATACAATGGTCAACAATATCAAAGGTTGGTGAAAGATTAACAACGATAGGCAAAACAGTGGAGAATATATTTAAAAAGGAGAAAAAAACGTTTGAGACGAAAAGACAATGCAACAAGCCTGGTTGTAGTGGTAAATGAAGTACGGAAAAAATCCTTTATATGTCTTTAATATCCAATTCACTCTTCACCAGAAGCTCATGAAAGTATCCAAAAACAAAATTCTCAGTATCCAAAAATAATGTATTCATTAACTTGTCATCAGTAGCTCATAGAAGTATCCAAATACTAAATTAAAATTCTTGAAACCTTTCAGGTAATAGGTTTTTCAACAGAATCTTCATCAGGAGACATTCATACTTCTAAAGAGCGACAAAAAATAGAATTTGTTGAGCATTATAACATAGTCTGTGCTACAAACCACATTTACAAGTGTAATGTATACAAAATATACCAAGTTTCTATCAGCATTTAAATAAACCAACACCTACCCTCTACCTGCGTCAAACGGCCTCTTAATAACCTTCTTTGTGCCTAACGACGTTGGCTGACTTCATTTACCACTACAGCCAGGCTTGTTGTATTGTCTTTTTGCCTCAAATGGTGAAAGATTAAGCTTAGCAAGCCAACAATTAGAAACTTCCTCGGTCAGCCTCCCTGAGAAGGTCATCCAGTAGAATGACCAATGCTGTCTCAGTCCAATGTCAGGGCATTTGGTCCTCCCCAGGAACTATCTTAGCTGGTTTGGTACCACCCTCTCCACTAGCTTGCCCAGGAAAGGGATATTGGCGACCAGTCGATAGCTGTTAAGATCATCAGTCCCCAAATTCAGCTTTTTAAGGATAGGCCAGAGATCATTTCCTTCAGTCGAGTTGGTAGGGAGCCCTTCCACAAAGAGGAATTAACAATCTCTGTCGCCCAACCCATCAAGCTCTCGCTGGCAGCTTTTACTAGCCAAGCTGGGCAAAGATCTAGCTGATAGAGGTGGCCCTGCAGCCAACAAGTGCCTTCAATACTTCCTGAGATGTTGCAGGCTGAAATCAATCCAGTGAACACAAACAGGACACTGCCTTGGTTGTCATCTTTCACAGTGGTCAGGCACCCAATCTCTTATTCTGTACCATTTAGAACAAGAATGGGCATGTCCTGGTGATGCACTGAATCTACTGTGGATCAAATCTTTTCCACTGATGCTGTGGTGTTGAATGTATCCAACTCCTCCAAAAAATTGTCTTTTAAGCAAAGCATGCAGGAAGCACACACTGTGTTTTTAACCTGAATTGTGCTTTGGAGAGGCTTCAAGAATATGATTTGGTGTGGCAACAAGATTCATGTTTCTTGCTCCCTGCCAACCTTTTTAGAGAGTAAAATAGTGAGGGTTGACACCACTATAGTAGAAAACTTGGCAACTAGCAAAGAAGGGAAGTGGGCAGCCAAGGGTCTTTTACAATGGGCAGGATGTTGCATGTTGACTACTCTTGGTGATACACATTGAACATCTTGTTGCAGAAAGGCATCCAGTAAAAACTTATTGTAGGCATTATCAATTTTGGATCAACTGCCTATCCCTGTCACCTAATGATGTGTAGTATAAGATCCACAGAAGAATGCTTCCCTAGGAAAGCACTGTGACTACAGGCGCATATGCTGTATATTTCAGGCATTAATTCAAAGTTTTGCAAGACAAAAATACCAACAGAAAATTGTCTGTGTATACAGTTGGGAATTCACATTGAGGACCTGGAACTTGCTCACCCATCAAAGAGAACAGAGCAGTTCCTATTCAAAACTTTAAATATGCATCAGTGTATTCAATGAATAAAGAACAGTTACTGGATCAGGATAGTTCATGTTTCATTGGACAAAGGAATTATTGTAGCTGTAGTCTACTGTAAAAAATAGTGACTTGACATTTTAAAATGTAAAGAAGGTTTTAGGAATGCAAATAATTTTAAACTCTTCCATGTCACACCACAGAGCAGAAACAACGGTTGAAACCACCAAGTTCATTGCTTTGTTTGAATCAGTATGTATATTTAAAATATAGTATTGGTTGTGTAGCATGAAATTCGGGATGTCAAAGTTTGTCTTTTGTTCAAACAATATGCTTAAATGTCTGGAAGGAAGTGCAGAATCATCAACATTCACGTGGCTCAAAATTTGGAAAGAAATCTTGTGAAACTGTATTTTAAAGAAAAGTCAATTTCAAAATTTGAAATCTAGGGTATTGTATTGTTATTGCAGTTAATGTGCATTTAGTTGATGGCTATGGGCTATGTATATAATGCCATACTAGCAGTATTCAAAGTAAGGTCTTTTTCTGTATACTTTCCTAGTAAGAAAGTTGTTGTTAGTGCTTATACATTATGTGTGTGCATACATGCCCACATGTGATAGTTGCTGAAGTCCTGTTGCTCAGTATGGGTAAATCACACTAGAGTTCAATTGACTCAAAGGGTCTACTCTTTAGTGTAGTAAATCTCAATTAGAGTTGGCCTATTTGAGTAAATTAAACTTATGGAGGTGACTCACCAAATCCCCACTGATTCAATTGACCTTTTCTAGTGTAATTTCCTACAATAAACAACAGGATTTCCACCTGTGTCCCAACTAGTTACACAATCATTTTACTTTCTTACTGGCTTTCTTCATTTTTTAAAAAATCAGTTTTTTTAAGCTCCATGTTCTCTCACTTACTTATTTCCATCTTACTATGCTGTTAAGGTACATAGAACCACCAGAACAGCTTCCAACCTTATTTTTTAAACATTAAATACTGAAAACAATTATTGAGGGTGGGTAGAATTTGCTGGTCACTGATTTGCTAAGGTGCTTAGAGCACACTGACCAAAGAGGGGCAAATAGGATAAGTCACCCCCAACTTTTCTAGGACCAAATTAGAATCTAGGGTAATTAACAAGAAATTGCACATAGTTGAGATCCATTAGAAGTATAAGGCCAAGGTGACCATGATTCTTTTGACTTGGCTTGATACCCATTTTCATACTTGTTTTTTTTTTAAATAAAAGACAGGGTTATAGTCTCCTGCCAGTACCTATTTGCCTGATTATAATCTTTACCTCCTGATAATGATGGACTCAACACATGTCTGTTTCATGTTATATCAAATAGTGAAGCAAATTCAGCAGGAAAATGAAGCAACTGTGGTTTTTATTATGAAAGTGTGACATTTCACTGCATTATTTAGTCTCTAGTCCTAAATCGTCTTGTATAGGGAGGCCTATAAATAAATATGACAGTTATGCAGACTTAGGCATGATAAGACACAGGTTGAATTGCTGTAATTCTTAGGCTTTTTCTGATCAAAGTTGATTACAGAGGTTACCCAGTCTGTGATTGCAGAGGTTTACAAAGGGGGAGTCAGTGAAGTCACACAAAACAAAAATGGAGGATTTGCAAACATAAGGCTGAGATTTCAATGCAAAACACAAGTAATTTGCCAACCAGCAGGTTGACTGACAATTCCCCATGGTCTAATTAGTGTGAAAATGTTTATTTCCATGAAAAACAGTCAATATAAAAGGAAATGGTGGTTGTCCTTAACATGATCTTGTGTAAGCTGAAAATTAGTATCCCTGGTAGCGATGTACGTTAGATGTGTAGCTCCTTGAAAAATAATAGCAGGTCACCTATTCAAAAAATAGGTTCCTGTTTAGCAAAGTTGGGTGTATTTGACTACAATACCGCTTGTCCATCTGTAATTGTCCTGACTCTGTATGAAATTGATTGTACATTTACTGACACACCTGCTTTTCTGCTTACTCATAAACTATACAAAGGCCCAAGCAACACTCCAAGAATGAAAGAAAAGTCATCATTAGGCCTAAACTATAGTATGGCAAGCAGGCAGGTGAGACTCACTAAAATCTGTGCTAAATCCAGAGTTCGGACTGTATTGAAAAATGAATATCTAGCTCCATTTCACTTGTTTTATTGCTTGCTCTTGCCTTTAATGCTGAGTCTGAAATTTGTTCATGTGGAAAACCTACGGACTTCATGACTGAAGAATGTGAGAGACTGGTGTGGCATGTCCTCGGAAGAACTGTTCGGATGAGTTGAGAACAGGAAGACTATCTCCATGATGATAGCCAATATCCGGAATGGATATGGCACCTGAAGAAGGAAAACCTATGTGAGCACTCAGTACTCCACTTTAGACCGGGCACTGAAAGCATGATGGAAGCAGTGCTGAGAAGACAGATTTAGGCCATCCCCTCTATGCATTTTCAAAACAATATATTCAGTAACATTTGATTAGGGCTAATAAGTCTGATTTAATGCCAGTCCTTAGCAACATGTACCAGCTCGCTAGTGACAAAACTAAAGCATTTTACAATTTCACAAATCAAGTACTGATGCAAAACACAGATCACATAATACTGATACAGTTGGATGTATAAACAAATCATGGGCTGATGGGGAAAAAACACTATGTACTACTGATATAGTTGGATGTATAAAATATACAATTAGATATTGGCTCATGAGGTTACATGTATTGGTCACCATGGGAACAGAATGCTGAACTAAACAGGCTTCAAACTTCATCTACCAGAATGTTCAACCTACTTACCAGTGTTGGAAAAGATCTCATCTGGTTTTCCAGCTGTGTTAAACCTAATGCATTGAGAATGCAGCTATAAACTGAGATTAGAAGCCCCAATCACAAATGTTATTGAAGTTAAGCTGCAATACTGCATCTAAAACTCTGCTCATGATCTGAATTTGATCCTTGTGAGCATAAGGTTGACTCAGCCTTCCATCCTTTGAAGGCTGGTAAAATGACTACCCAGCTTTTTTGAGACAAAATGCTAATTAACTTGTGAGCCATACAGAGTGTTCTGAGTGCTATGGGGCAGTGCTATGGGGCAGTACTGTATACATAAGTAATTGCTGTTGCTAATTGCTAACCTTGGCTCTTTCTTACTAGTGTTAAGCTATACTACATGAATCATCTTTGATATTAAAGCTGTCCCATGGTAGTTTTTCACAAGTAATGTGGAAAGGATCCACATGTTAATCCTGGGTGAGTTTTGCTAGTCTGTAATAATTTTGAGGCTGCAGACTGTACACATTTTCATAGGAATAAATTTTCTTTATCTCTGTGGGGATGAATTCTAAAGAAACAGGTATGGAATTCCATAGCTAAAGTTTAGGTAAATTTTCTCAAAGTTAATTACTACAGCAGCCAGTAATACTTAAAAATGTAATTAAGATTATACTGAGACTGAAGTTTTCTAGGTCTGTGGGGGGACACTGAATTCCAGCAGGTAGTGGCAATGATGCATGACAGAAGGGATTATATCCCTTGGAAAATTGTCAAGTAAAGCAGAACAGATTCAAGGAAGAAGAGAGAGCTGAAGACACAATCTTGAAATATTAATGCCTTTCAACACGATTTACTGGGGCAAATGAGAAGAGAAATGTTTTCACTGACACAGTACAACTCATATGCTCTTCACTTAGTATTAATATAGAAAGCACTGTGAGCCGTATTTCAAGCTTGTGCGATTTAATTTGGTAAGGTTTGTTTTTATTGAACCCCAACATCTATCAGCCAGAGCCAAATGCAACAAGGGGCTGGGGGGGCATATACTCAAAATTAAAAGTGTGTCTTTTTTATTATCAACACTAGCCCTAATGTCACAGTTCTCTCATATGTTGCTGCTGCTGTTGTTGTTCCATTACACAGTCGATTCCGACCCTTTGCGACTCCATGGACCATTGCCCACCAGGCACCTCTGTCCTCTACCATCCTCCTCAACCTGCCCAACTCTGTGCCCAGAGCTGTGTCTACAATACCATCTAGCCAGCTCATAAGAGAATGCACTATATGGATTTTAGAAACACAGTGAATTTTGCAATCTGCATATTAAGCAGCACATGGGCAGTTTTCTTTTTCACCTGTACCTTAAGAACACTATCAGGATGACTACAATGCACACATCCTGGTTTTATTATATTCAGAACAACAGGTATGGCTGACTCAACACTGGTTCAACAAACCCATTTCAGAGCCTGGGGGGGAAATAGTTTTTTTTTTTTTTTACTGCAACTCCCAATTTTTTCGACTCAGAATGGGTACTGGTGTTTTTTGGGCGGGTGAATCTCAGGATTTTATTTCAAGAAACAACTTTTCCAAGATTTGCTGTTTTTTGCTGTTTGTTCAAAATTTAACACTGAGTGAGGATGTGGATGGGAAATGTTACTTTTTTGGACTAATGCCACCAAATCCTCTGGTAACTCTGAGAGTTGTAATTTTCAAAAAATAAGAAACTTCCACCATCTCTGAGTAGTAGATAGAATTATTGTCCAGGGAATGGCTGAAGGTTGGCTCTGTAAAGGTAAAGGTTGCCCTTGCTTGAAAGCCAGTCGTATCTGACTCTAGAGTTCAGTGCTCATCTGTTTATAGACAAATTGCCAGTGTTGTATGCATCTGCAGAAGTTTCTGTGGACATGTGACAGGCATGACTAGACACAGGAGTGCACAGAATGCTGTTCACCTTCCCAGTGAAGTTATATTTATTTATCTACTTGCAATTTGTTGTTTTTGAACTGCTAGGCTGGCAGGAGCTGGGACAGTGACAGGCACTCACTCATTCAGCATTCTGGTCTCAAACTGCTGACCTTCAAGTCATCAAGTTCAGCATCTTAACCACTAAGCCACCGCAGTCCTGTAGACCTATGTTAACACCTTTACTTCCAGTGAGAGACTCAACAGTAAACAATATGGAACAATAATCCTTAGAGAAGCAGCCTATATTTACTCCTCTTTCCCAAAGTTGGTTACATGTAGTGTAATTTAAGAGCCTCCACGAAGATTGTGGTATTTTTTAACCACTATCGGATGTACCCTGGTAATGGCAGCCTTATGTTCCCAGCTAATCTTTCTCACACTAGGTCAGGCAAAAGGAACTGCAGAATGAATTCACCAGAAGGTGACTTCATTATGGCAGTTTCACGTCTGGCCTAGACACGGAAGAAGTTAATCATCCCAAGGCAAAGAGCAGTCCTATCAAATTCTCCACCTTTGCCCTCTTGTGACTCAAAACCCCGGATGATGAAACATGTTAATTAATTAAATGTACAAGAAGACACTAGAGAAGGTCTTGTTGTACAGTGGTACCTCGTACAATAATTTTAATCTGTTCCACTGGGCTTGTTGTTGTATGAAACAATTGCTACACGATGCATGCATCGTATAGCAATTTCCCCTATGGGATGCATCGTACAACAATTTTTTTTGCTAAGTGGTTTTTCCCACTGGAAAATTGTTGTACAATTCTTTCCATAGGGAAAATTGATATGCAGGACACCACTCCCCCCACTCTCAAACCTAATTGTTATGTGATTTCGTTGTTATACGGGGCAATTGTTGTATGAGGTTCCACTGTACTTGATTTATTTTTACTTGTATTTTCAGTCTTAGGGGAAATAACCTGAATGTTTGCCACCGGCGCCAAAACAACCAGTTTAGGCACCTGTATGGGATTCTGTAGATTACACAAAATCTCAGAAGACATTAGTACTGCAGTCTGCAAGCCTTAAAAATGTAATTAAAATTATACTGAGAGAGAAATTTTCTAAGTTTGTATAGCAAACATGGTTGGCTGGAGGTGCTATCTGCTGTTCCCTGTTGCATCACAAGTGCCTCACCTTATTCCTAATGCTCAAGGGCAGTAATTTCAGTACCTGAGGCAGAAAAAACTGCTACAAGCGCCTCTTCAACTCCTGGCAGAAAAATACAATCATAATAAATCAAATAATAAACAGGTTGGTGCCTTTAATGAGATTCCAGTCTTGCCACCTGAGTTGGCTGCTTCATTCTCCCTGATGGTAGGGACTGACCTGCCCATAGAATTAACAAGAAGGTCATAGGAATTCTTCTTCAAATGCCGTTCCCATTCCGAATATTGACTATTGTCATGGCAAAAGTCTTCCTGTTCTTAACTCCTCGGAACAATTCTTCCAAATACATTCCACACCAGCCTTGCAGGTTCTTCAGCCACAACCTTTGTCTATGCCCAGGGCCTCTCTTGCCAGGAAGCCCTGGTAGTTTAGTGGTTAAACTGCTGCATTGCAACCAAAAGGTTGTAAATCCCATACTGACCAGAGATCAAGGTTGACTCCAAGGTTGGTAAAATTAGTACCCAGCATGTTGGGGCAAAATACTAATTAACTTGCAAACCGCCTAGAGTGCACTAAGTGTTATAGGGTGCTAAAGTCAAGGTTGCCGTTGCTCGAAAGCCAGTCATATCCAACTCTAGGGAACGGTGCTCATTTCCGTTTTCAGCCCCACAGTGTCTGTAGACATTTCCGTGGTCAGGTGGCAGACGTGACTAGACACCGGAGGACAACCTTCCCACCAAAGTGGTCCCTATTTATCTACTTGCAATTTCTTGCTTTCAAATTGCTAGGTTGGCAAGAGCTGGGGCAGAGATGGGAGCTCATTCTATCGTGCAGTGCTCAGGTCTCGAATTGCTGACCAGCTCACCTTCCAGTCATCAAGTTCAGCGTCGCAATCACCAAGCCACTGCAGTCCCTATGACAGTGGTGGTGAACTTATGGAACACATGCCAGAGGTGGCACTCAGAGCCCTCTGTGGGCATCCGTGCAGTCATCCCAGCAGAGTTCACCCTGCCCCTCTGCCCAGCAGCCCAATGGGAGCACTTCCTCCCTCCCCCAGCACAGAGTACCCCCCCTCCCATCCCTCTGCCCAGCAACTCAACGGGAGCATTTCCTTCCTCCCCTGGTGTTGTGTTGGCACTTTGTGATAAATAAGTGGGTGTTGGGTCGCAGTTTGGGCACTCGGTCTCTAAAAGGTTTGCCATCACTGCCCTATGGGGAAGTATATACACGTGTCACTGCTACTGCTTCGAAAGAACAGCTGCTTGGAGAGGAGAGGAGAGAAGAAGACTAGACAAAAAAACCAGGGAGGGGGGAAAAGGACTGCTGGCTTTTTGCACTGCTTGTGGTTTCTAGTTGGTTTACTTATTTTTATTTATTTCTAGATTTGTATGGCCGCCTTTCTCGCCTAAGCAACCCATGGTGGTGCAAAGCAAATGTACTACATTTGTGGTACTGCTGGTGAACTGCTTTGAGTTGTCTCTGACAAGGAAAGCGGTATATATATAAATAAATAAATAAATGGTCAAAAAACCTTCCCCCATACAGTTAAAACCAAATACAGTGATACTTCATACAACGTCGAAACTTGGTTCCACAAGTTTGGACTTTATATGGATTTGGACTTTGTATGAGGCATGCAAAATCCTAGCCGTGATGCCTCATACAACGTCCAAATCCTTGCCGCGATGCCTCTCGTACAATGTCGTTTCCATAGAGATACATTGTGCTGTAACAGCACAGACTTCAGGACAAAGTCAAGGAAACAGACAGGAAACTGACAGAACTTTAAGAAATCATTGTCTAAAGGCTAAAAACATTACAGAAAACATGTCAAACAACCCCGATTGTCCAAGAACCTGAAGAATGCTGCAAAAACAATCCCAGGAATGTTTCTAAAAATTCGATGAAAAAATCCAAAAAAAATCCAAAATCGCACTCAAAACCACTCCTAAACACTCTTCAACTCGTGCAAAACTGCCTTTAAAAGCTCTAAGCTCTTTCAGGCTCAGCCCTTTTGACTCTGCATGTGCTCTTAAGCAGAGCTGCTGCTGAGGAGAGCCAAACAAAGGAAGTGAGCACTGGTAAATTTTGCAGTTGGAGTAGAGCTGCTTTAGAGGCGTGCGAGATTGGCGCGCGAGATTGCAAACTAGTAACAAAGGAAGAATATAGTCTTACTAGGTAGAAAGGTAGTAAACGTGTACATTTTTTGAGGCCCGGAATACTGCACTTGTTAAAATGGATTCTGAGGGAACAGTTGTAGTTACCTGCAATACTTGTGCCATGTTTGTGTTCTTGCCAAAGCATATGGAGAACTACACTTGCAGCAAGTGCAAGCTGGTTGCACTACTAGAAGAGAAGGTCCAGCAGCTAGAGGCCCGCATATCTAACCATCAACAAATTAAGGAGCTTGAGCTGTTCTTGGACAGAGCGGAACAGACTATGCTGGACAAAGTAGAGACAGGGCACAGTTCTGAGGGAGAAGGCCCTTCACTAACTCAGGAGGGAGATGTTTGGAGGAATGTGACTCAAAGGAGGAAAAGAGTAGGGGATCACTCTGAGAGTCTGAAATTACAGAATAAATTTGAGGCTCTTTCCCTCATCACACCTGATGAGGAACACACAGAGGAACAACTGGTTCCACCTGATGATCTCTCCTTCATCACACTTGATGAGATCCAGGAAGATAAACAACAGGAACAAACTGAGTTTCTCTCCCTTAATATGGTTGATGAGGTGCATGTAGATGAACAGATTGCAGGAGAGAGGCTCCTTGTACTAGGCGATTCAATAATTAGAAATACAGAGAAATGGATTTGTGATGCACATGATAACCGTATGGTGACTTGCCTGCCAGGTGCAAAAGTTGCAGACATCACAAGAAATCTAGATAGATTGTTAGAGAGAACTGGGAACGAGCCAGTTGTCATGGTACACGTTGGTACCAATGATGTTGGGAAGGCCAAGCGGTCTGTCCTGGAAGCCAAATTCAGGTTGTTAGGAAGAAGATTGAAGTCCCGGACTTCCAAGGTAGCATTTTCCGAAGTGCTGCCTGTCCCTCGCGCAGGACCTACCAGGCAGGCAGAGCTCAGAAGCCTCAATGCGTGGATGAGGCGGTGGTGTCGAGAGGAGGGTTTCAGATTTGTCAGGAACTGGAGAACATTTTGGGACAAGCCAAATCTGTTCAGGAGGGATGGGTTGCATTTGAACCATGATGGGACCAGATTGCTGGCACTCAACATCAAAAAGGCTGCAGAGCAGCTTTTAAACTGATAACTGGGGGAAAGCCGACAGGAGCTGGGCCGCATCCGGTTCGGAAAAGTGTGTACTTGAGTAGTGAGGAGGATGCAAAATTTACTGAGCAGAGCGAGGAGCTAGTGACTAGCATTCTAGCAGAAGGATGCAAGAGGCAGTCTAACAATGCAACTGGACACAAAAGACTGTGTCAGAAAAGCATATATAAATGCTTGTATACAAATGCCAGAAGCCTCCGGAACAAAATAGGGGAGCTGGAATACTTAGCAATAGATAAGAATATTGATATTATTGGTATCACTGAAACCTGGTGGACGGATGATAACCAATGGGATACAGTTATCGCAGGCTACAAACTGTACAGGAAGGATAGGAAGGGGCAAATGGGAGGTGGTGTGGCCTTGTATGTCAAAGAAGTGATAAAATCGTATGAATTGGAATATCT
This sequence comes from Bradypodion ventrale, assembly GCA_035047345.1. Classification (NCBI taxonomy): domain Eukaryota; kingdom Metazoa; phylum Chordata; class Lepidosauria; order Squamata; family Chamaeleonidae; genus Bradypodion; species Bradypodion ventrale. Next base: position 93,141,760 of record JAWDJE010000001.1, read on the forward strand.
AGGTGATTTGGAGTCACCATTAGAAGCTCTGTGGGTAAGAGTACCAGGCCACAAGGATGGTCTAACAGTAGGCATATACTATCGGCCTCCGACCCAAACTCTTGAGGGAGACTGGCAGTTGGAGAATATTGTAAAGGAGGCATCCAAGAAGGGAAGCCTGGTTATAATGGGGGACTTCAATTACCCTCACATAGACTGGGTGAACTGTTGTTCAGCACATGATAAAGAGATAAAGTTCCTAGATATGCTAAATGATTGTTCCCTGGGACAGATGGTTGAAGACCCAACTAGAGGTACAAGAATCCTTGACTTGATCCTGAGTAATACTCAGGATCTGGTGCAAGATGTTAATGTGACTGATCCAATAGGGAACAGTGACCACAACTCAATTATGTTTAACTTGATCATAGACGGCAAGTCACTGATAAAATCTAACACAGAGACCTTAAATTTTCAAAAAGGAAATTTCCCAAAGTTGAGGAAACTAGTAAAAAAGAAGCTGAAAGGGAAAATTGAGAGAGTCCAAACACTCCAAGAGGCATGGAGGCTGTTTACAAAAACAATAACAGAGGCTCAATTGGAATGCATACCCAAAACGAAAAAGGGCACTGCCAGGTCCAAGAGGACTCCGATGTGGCTTACAGGAGCTGTTCGGGAAGTGATCAAGAGCAAGAAAAGCTCATTTAGAAGATGGAAGGCTTGTCCGAATGAGGACAGCAGGCAAAAACATAAATTCTGGCAGAACAAATGCAAGGCAACAATCAGGAAAGCAAAGCAAGACTTTGAGGAGCGTATAGCTAAAAATACTCAGAGAAATAACAAAGACTTCTTTAAGTACATTAGAAGTAAGAACCCAACTAGGAAGGCCATTGGACCATTAGATGACAATGGAAGGCAAGGGGTTATTAAAGAGGAAACAGAGATTGCAGAGAGACTCAATGAATTCTTTGCTTCAGTATTCACTGAAGAAGACAGAGACCACATGCCCAAAACAGAGCCTATCTTCGTAGGGAGGGAAACCGAAGAATTAAGCCAGATAGAAATAACCAGGGAGGAGGTCCTTGCATGTCTTGTTAAACTAAACACTAACAAATCACCAGGACCAGATGGCATCCATCCACGAGTTCTCAGGGAACTTAAAGATGAAATTGCTGATTTCCTAGCCAAAATATATAATCTTTCCCTCAAATCAGGCTTTGTGCCTGATGACTGGAAGGTAGCGAATGTAACACCAATTTTCAAAAAAGGATCCAGGGGTGATCCAGGGAATTACCGACCTGTCAGTTTGACATGTGTCCCAGGTAAAGTGATAGAAACCATCCTAAAAGATAGAATTAATAGGCACATAGAAGAGAAGGCGCTGCTAAAGGAGAGCCAACATGGCTTTTGCAAGGGCAAATCATGCCTCACTAATCTGTTGGAATTTTTTGAGAGTGTCAACAAGCATGTGGATAAGGGGGATCCAGTTGACATTGTTTATCTGGACTTTCAGAAGGCTTTTGACAAGGTCCCACACCAAAGACTCTTGAATAAACTTACCAGTCATGGAATAAAGGGACAGGTCTTGTCCTGGATCAGCAACTGGCTAAGGGACAGGAAACAGAGGGTAGCACTAAATGAACACTTCTCCAAGTGGAGGGAAGTAAAGAGTGGGGTCCCCCAAGGTTCAGTGCTGGGACCCCTGCTTTTCAACCTCTTCATAAATGATCTAGAGGTAGGAGTAAAAAGCAAGGTAGCCAAATTTGCTGACAACACTAAATTATACAGGGTAGTGAAAACTGTGAGAGATTGTGAGGAGCTCCAGAGGGATCTCTCGACACTGGGGGAGTGGGCAAAACAGTGGCAAATGAGTTTCAACATTACTAAGTGCAGAGTGATGCATGTTGGGGCAAAGAACCCCAATTACATTTATAAACTGATGGGGTCTGAACTCTCTGCGACAAACCAGGAAAGGGACCTTGGTGTCCTGGTGGACAACTCAATGAAGGTGTCAACCCAGTGTGCCTCAGCAGTGAAAAAAGCAAACTCAATGCTAGGGATCATTAGGAAGGGTATAGAAAACAAGTCAGCAAGTGTCATTTTGCCTCTTTATAAATCTATGGTGAGGCCCCATCTGGAATACTGTGTACAGTTCTGGTCGCCATACCTCCAGAAGGATATTATGGAGCTGGAAAAAGTGCAGAGGAGGGCAACCAGAATGATTAGGGGACTGGAACACCTTCCTTACCATCTGAGGCTGCAACGGTTGGACCTCTTCACTCTTGAACGACGACGTCTAAGAGGTGACCTGATTGAAGTTTATAAAATCATGCACGGTGTGGACAAAGTAGATAAGGAAAAACTGTTTTCCCTATCGCATAACACTAGAACTAGGGGACACTCCATAAAACTTTTGGGTACTAGTTCTCAAACAAATAAGAGAAAGTACTTTTTCACCCAGAGGATTACTGGTCTATGGAACTCCCTGCCAGAAGAAGTGGTGACAGCTGTCAGTCTTGACAGCTTTAAGAAAGGATTAGACAAGTTCATGGAGGACAAGAGTATCAATGGCTATAATTATGGATACTTAAGGACAACCTCCGGGTTAGAGAGATAGGCAGGATATCTCTCAATGCCATTTCCAGGGAATCCTAAGCAGGTGAAGGCATCTGCTTGGGAATACCCTGAAGGAAATGGTGAGCCACTGTGTGAGACAGAATGCTGGACTGGATGGGCTGTGGCCTGTTCCAGCAAGGCTGTTCTTATGTTCTTATGTTCTTAAAACCCACAAGAGCAATGCACGCATGTGTCCTGCCTTTTATACTGCCCAGGCAAAATGCAACCTGGGGAAAAACCCAAACTTTTTTCAAGGAATTAGGCGATGTTGTATGAATTCGATGTTGTAGGAAGCGGACTTTGTATGCGGTGTTACTGTACTAAAATTATTTAAAACTTTTAAAACATCTACAAAAAAACCTCCCCGATTCTCCTCCACTGGGGGTGACACAGGATGCTGAACAGACGGACCTTTGGCAGGCTCTGCCCATGCGCTCCTCCCCAACCCTAGCTTGCCACCAAGTCACGCCGGGGCCGGGCGCGCCCAGGTTGCACATGGAAACAGATGTGCGCCAAAGGCTGGCAAAAAGGCGGGCAGTACATGCCACGCCCATTCAGACCACGCCCCCTCATCCCCCCCCTCCCCCCGGGCAGGGCTGGCAAGGCACTAGTACTACTTACTGAGGGTGGCGATGGTGCTGCCGGCTTCCAGGAGGAGGCAGTCCGGTCGCCCGCGGGCTTCCAGCAGGGCGCTTGGCGCGGGCTCTTGCTTCCACAGCAGCCTCAGCCCTTTGCTCAGAGCCATGGCGGCCGCTTGTCCATGAAGTGGAGGCGGTTATTTATATAAATAAATAAATACAATAAAACCAGTTGACCCAAGGGAGGGACCTTCCGGAAGGGGGGGGGGAGAGAGAAAATACCCTTTAAAAATATAATTTCCCGGTTCCCGCCTCAAAACACGCAGCCTCGCCAAGAGTCGTCGGGAAGGGCGAACACGGGAGTTGGGTCTTTCTCAATTGCCACGAGTTGGAAAAAGAGAGACGGGGTGGGAGAGGTGGTGGTAACAACGACTTCCCTGCTCGGAAAAAAAAAATAAATGCGAGAGGAATGGAGTGTGGAGCCAAGGCACAAACAAAACTGAAGTCCTACAGAGCAGAGGAGGCTGCCGCCTTCCTAGAAAGTTATTATCCCCTTGCGTGTCCTTAACGGTCTCCTCGAGAGGTTTTTTTTTTCCCTTTGGAGGGAAACGGCGGCGGATCCTCCTCCTTCCCTCGGTGTAAATAAAGGCGATCCCTCCTCCGTCCCCAGCCTCAGATGCGATGAACCGGGTTGGGGTGGAGATTTATTTATTATTATTATTTTGGAAGAACGGTCTTCCTTCCCAATCCCAAGAGTTGCTGCTGCTCAGTTTCTGAACTTTCTGTTTCCAATCTTTGCTTTGGAAAGGAAAGCAAAAATCCCGTCGTTGTGCACGCAAAAGCTCGGGGCGGCGGCGGCGGCGACCTCCTCCTCCAGACCTCCACCTTCTTCCGCGGCAGTCTCTCTTTTCCTCCTCCTCCTCCTCCTCCCCCCCCCCCGGACCCCCCCTCCTCCTCCTCTCTTGCTTTGCGTAAACTTTACGCACGGGCTGGGGTTGCTTTGCTCGACGCCACCCCTTCTCTCCTCCCTCTGGGCTGGCTGGGGACAGGTGAGAGTCAGAGCGCCTTCCCGGTGCTTCCCTGGGAGTTTGTGACGTCACGCTGGCAATCCCCCCGGACACCCCCCCCCTCCAAAGCAGAAATATTTGCGGTTTTGTCACTCCAAACCGAGACCTGACCCGGACCAAGCGAGAGAGGCGGAAAGAAAGGCAACTGGATTGGCCCTCAGCCCAAATTTTCACTTACTCCCACCCCCCAAATACACACACACACTCACTCACTCTCTCTCTCCTCCACTTCCTGGTCCAGTGAGATATTTTAGCCTTGCTAGCCAGCTGTTCATGGCCTGGTTAGTGTTTGCAGGAGGGGGCAGTGTTGGATTTTCTGCCATGGATATGGCTGTTTCGGTATGTGTGTATCATACCTGTCACGTTCCCCGTATCGGCCGGGATTACCCCGTAATTCCACGCCGATTTTCTCCATCCCCCCTCCCCAGCTGCCGCTACCCCGTAATTTGGCAGCAGGGGGAAAGGAGTTACTGCGCATCCCTTCGGCGCAGGCCCTTTCTACGCATGCGTAGAACCCTACGCATGCGTAGAACCCTTCTACGCATGCGTAGAAGGCTTCTGTGCAGAAGGATGCGTAGAAGCCTTCTACGCATGCATAGAGGTGACCTGCACAGGTCCGTTCTACACCTGCGTAAAAGCCTTCTACGTAAAGGCTTTTACGCATGGGTAGAACGGACCTGCGCAGAAACGTTCTGCACAGGTCCCGTAATCTCCGGAGCTGCGCTTGACAGGTATGGTGTGTATGTATGCCAGGGGTGACCAAACTATGGCCTGGGGGCCGGATCCGTACGGGCGTGTTTTACTTCCGCTTCCAAGAGCGACAAGGGCTTCGTGGGACGGATGAATTGGCATCAGGGGCTGGATCCAGCCTCCAGGCCATAGTGATCGGCTCCCCCAGTGGTGGGCATCAGCAGGTTCGCACCAGTTCACCAGAACCGGTAGCAGAAATTCTGGCTGGCCCCACCTATCCAAATTTTGAAATAAAAGTCCTAATTTGGGCGCAACGCAGGGCTTTTCCCCTGGCCACACCCACCATACCACACCCACAGTGTGGTGTAAAAACCTTTGGAGCCCACAACTGCCTGAACCATGTGACCAGCCCACAGCCCGAAAAGTTTGGGCACCCCTGATGTATGCTATGCCATTTGGAATCGTTCCTTGCATACTCAGTAGCTGCTAGGGAGGACTGTGGAATGTACTTTTTGGTTTATGCAGTCCGTCGAGTGCATTCCCATAAACATGTGGCATTGCTTCAAACCTTAGAGAACGGAAACAGGCGGAAAGCTAATCTACCGCTATGTCCAAAGCTTGGATGTGTGGGAAACTCTATCAAGACTTTATCTGCCATAAATATTGGAGACAAGGAATAACATTTAAAGGAGGATACATCTGAGGAACCTAATCTCCCCTATGTCACTTGGAGGACCCCCAACAGGCTGAAAGTTGGAGTCTCTAAATGCAAGACTAACATGCTGAAGTGGGGGCTGCTGGTGGACAACATGTGCTGTGAATTTGGAAAGAGACACCATCCGGCTCATTTACTGGTCTGCTGATTACTACCAGAAACATGTACTGATGAAGATTTGATTTTGGCCAGTGACAAAGCCATGAAAGTGACTTCAGTGTGGCAGTCCACAGAAAGAAGACAACGCTATTGGAGAAAGTAATAAGTAGCTCTGCTTTTCCTGTACACTTTTGTATGCGATTCATGAAAGAATTATTTCCAAAGAAACGTGGGGAGAGGATATTGGGTGGCACAGTATATAAATTTGAATAATAAATAAATAAATAATATTACAACACCACACCCTGCTCACTTCTAGGTAGTTTCACACTTTACAGTTAGGGCTCTAGTTGCTGATCTGCTTGTTTGTTAGTAGTAAGGGGTAACTACATAATGGGGAATAACATTGGTTCTGTAATGGATATTTGGCTGTTGGGGGTTCCCACCCACTCCCCAGTGTTTCAGTTTACCTGAAGCATGGTCCAGGGATGGGATTATGGGTTTGAAGGGGGAGGAAAATTGGCAGATTAAATTTGGAAATAAAGATTAGCACAAATTCAGCTCTGACCTCCATCTGCACTGAACTGCAGTGTACCAACACCAGCATAAAGACCTCAAAGAGGAAGTGCTTAACTTAGATGTCAGTATGTTGAGTATGGAGGTTTTCACAAAGCACAACAACAAATCCAGGAGCCAGTTCTTATATAGTGGTTCTTAGGTGGAGCTGCAGTAGCTCATGTGGCTAATATGCTGACTGGGAGGCGGAAGGTCAGCAGTTCGAGTCCCGAGTACTGCAGGACGGAATGAGCTCCCGTCTTTGTCCCAGCTCCTGCCAACCTAGCAGTTTGAAAGCAAGAAATTGCAAGTAGATAAATAGGGACCACTTCGGTGGGAAGGTAACAGCGTTCTGCGTGCTCCGGTGTCTAGACATGCCTGCCACATGACCACAGAAATGTCTGCAGCAACAGACAGCGCTGGCTCTTCGGCTTTGAAACAGAGATGAGCACTGCATCCCAGAGTCAGATACAACTGGCTTTTGAGCAAGCGAAACCTTTATCTTTTCCTTTAGGTGGAGCTGAGGTACACAGAAAGAGCCTCCTCCAAGAATGGTGTATATTTGAACCACAATCATGTGTACCCCAGGCAACGACCACCTTGTGCTAGCTAATCTTCTCAGAGGAGGTCAGGCAAAAGGAACTGCAGAATGAACTCACCAAAAGGTGCCTTCATTTTGGCAGTTTCACGTCTGGCCTAGACATGGAAGAAGGTGGAGCTCACTAGGACTTCAGCAGCTGCAATAGGCTGAGTCTAATCAGAACTACTTTCCTAGCAGCAGCAGCCTTGAAAGCTACCTCACAACTGTAGTGGTAGTTATTAGTGTGACTCCATGATTATTCAAAATATATACATTATTATTTAGAATATAGGTTCTGATCAGTTGGGGCAGAGAAAAATCTCTCGGTCAGCTATTTCTCTGAAAGTTAATGATACGTTCTTAACTCTACATTCCATTTGTGGAACACAACTTGGAGGAACCCAAAAACTAATTAAACAGGGCAAACAGTCCCTTAATCCTTACTGACCAACATTCGACCTTTTGGCATGGGTCATACTAATCCTATTGTTTCAGGTTTGTACCTAAATATTAACTAGTCTTGTTTCTTTACTTCTCCTGGAGCCACGGAGCCAGGAAAGCCTTTCTGTCAATATCAATGGTTAATTACATTTGTTAGTTATTAATCACGTAGGCAGAGAAAATCTCTGCGAGCATCTAGTTTGGTTCTCCTAAAAGTTTGATTATAAATAATTGCTGTAAAATAAAGCAATGGAGCCGTCAACCTGATCCTTGAAGCCTGCATGTTGTTATTTCTCTCCACTGAATAAGGCTCATTGCACCACACAACCTGACATACAGTGGTTTTCTGCTGACATTATATCTTAACCTATAAAACCAAGTGTTAACCGTTGGAACTGGCTATAGGTTGCTATGCCTCACCCTACTTGCCTGCACTCACCCTTCGTGCAAACGGCCGATCTGGGTCTGCAGGTCAACAAAGGATTGAGAAAACAGGCAGTGGGGCAACAGCCCCACAAACGCGAAAAAAGGGAAACAACTTCCTTTCCCAACATTCCTTGCGCCGTGCCGCGCCAGAGCCAATCAGGCTGAGAGGCTCTCGCACGGCGCGGCGCAAGGAACGTTAGGAAACGTGCCGCAGCCAATCAAAAGAAAACCGTTTAAAAAAAACGCAGCACAAACACAAAGCACAAACCCATAACTACAAGCCCCAGCGTCCTGCGCGCCATGAGCGCGCAGAACACTGGGGAAGCCGGCACCCAAAAAATAAAACAAAAACACTGGGAGAGCAAGTCCGACAAGACGCAGGAACCAAAGCCCCCCTCCCCATCGGCGCCTGAAGCTCCTAATCGGAGTTTCCCCTTTAATATCACTGGGTGGGGGCGGGGGTGTTGTGCTCCCCCTCTCTACTGGCTCCCCTGGGGTTGAGAGGGTTGGGGGGACCAAAGGAGCCTGTCTCCCCAACCCTCCTGACCCCAGGGGACCCGGCAGAGAGGGGATTCCCCTTCCACACACACACACATGCCCCATTTTAAAGAGAAGAAACCAAGCGGTTACTTCTCTTTAAAAACGGAGTTGGGGGGGATCCCCCTCTCAGATGGCTCTCCTGGGTCCGGAAGGGTGGGGGGGAGACCCCTTTTCTCAACCCAACCCTCCAAACCCAAGGAAGCCAGCGGAGAGAGGGATCACACACACCCCACACTGATATTAAAGGGGACTCCCCAATTGAGATTTCCCTTTTAATATCAGAGGGTAGCCTGGATTCGATCCCCTCTCCTGGGTCCCATGAGTCTGGATGGTTTGGGGAGACAAAAGGGGTCTGTCCCCCAAAGCCTTCCAGAGCCGGGGGAGACGGCAGAGAGGGGATGCCCCCCCCCAGTAGGACACCAAAAAACACAAAAACAAACAATCAAAAACATTCAAAAATACACAAAAACAAACAAAAATAACACCAAAAAGGTTAACAACAACAAACATTTCCAAACACACCCAGCACCCAGCCAAACACCACAAAATCCAAACACCACCACCACCCCAAATAAAGAAAAATAGCCAACTCACCACCAGACGACCTCACACAACAACTACTGGAAAAGAAATGAATAAAGAAAGAGACTACTTACTGGAAGAAGCTCCACCCAGAGGCCACGAGAGAAAAAACAGTCAAAATACAAGATAACCCCTACCAGCAGCACTTGCTGCCCACAATAATAAAAAAAATTCAAAAAGACACAATAGCCCCACACAAAAGGCCCCAAGAGTTTTTCGAAAAAGTATATCATCCTTTATTCTTTTTTTCATCCACAAAACCAAAACACCAAACAAAACTCATCACAGTTTATAACAGGTCATCAAAAAAATTTGTATAAATAAAAATTTAAAAAATTTCAATTATAGACTAACCTCTTCTTTACAAACATTAACAACAACAACAACAAAAACTTTCCAACACCATTTAAAACAGCCTGGCAACGCCGGGCAACCTTTGCTAGTATCATATATAACTTGGACCTTTCAGGGCTGCAGTTTGAGGACAACACACCCATAGCCACAATGATTGTATTCAAACCCTAACTGTAGCAGGTGGGACTTGATAGTCAATAGGGAGCTTGTCTTTTGAAAAACCAGTGGATTTTTTTTATTTATTTATTTTGCAGGGAGGGTAGCTATTATGTTTAAACTATCTCTGAAGATGTGGATTGTATTCTTCTTTCATGCCAACTGTACTGCAGACTGGTTTTTCAGCAAGGGTTTAACTATTCTTCAGTATTGTTATCTTTGCTGCAGAGTTGTTGATGTAAAAAGCCAAAGTATGCTTATGTTTGATTTAGTTTTACAAACTCTTCAGCATGAGTATAGCATACTCTGACACATGACTTTCATTAGTAGACCAATATATCATGTGCAGTCACATACAATTTCAGCAGGATATGCCAAACTAGATGTGATATTCAAACCTTCAAAAAAAATTCTGATATATTAATTTGGGTTATTGCTCCTGTATCTGTGATTCAAAATACCAGGAAGTGATCTGATGTTGCCCTGCAAAATTGTGCCTGTTTTGCAAGGGAAAAAAAGGACGTGCCAGACTGAATTTTGATGTCTCCATTGTCAGCAGTTGAGATGTTTTGCATGATCCTTTTTTGTGCTCACTACCATTCACAGACACCATGCATGGGAAAATGCCAGAATCTTACTTCTCCTTTGAACAGTTAATCACTTCTCGCCCCCCAAAAATAACACGTTCTCTAGCTATCTTGAATACAGGGCAAAACCCACATTCATAAAACTAGAGGTTTTATCTGAAGGGTTGAATTTGGAAGACATCATTTTAAGATCTAGGGTGGAGTGTGGATTGCCCGAGAATCCTATGAATATAAGATTAATATTCTTCTCCCTGAAAGTTCGTTTGCCGGCCATAGCCGTATGCCATAATTCAGAGCAAGACTCCTTATCTTGGGAGCACGGGCTTTTCTGGAGAAGAGTTAGATAAAAGATTGGACAATATATTCCTGAGCTGCTTCCTGACTGACTGGGCTACATCATGGCGTAGCATAACAATAGCAATGGATGCTTCCCTGTGTTAAGGTAGACAGTAGCCACAGATATTTCCCTGAGTTAAAGTAGGTCAGTAAAAGCCAGGGAAACATATGCTACTTTAGATTAGAGACCCTTTCCTATAGTATAAGGATGATTTAGAAATGCTTAGCAAGAGGGCCACTCTGTATCCAGGGGCGGCGACCACCTCAGAGTCGCTCCGCCCACAGGCAGGGGAATAAAATCTTTTTGCCCACCCCATTTCGAGGCTGGACCACCACATCACGGGCTCGACGTGTCTTTATTCCAACTTAGCAGGGTTTCCCATTACAACATAGTGGTGACCCCGACGTGATTCTTACCTGAACCACGACGTGATGTTCCAACGCAACTAGCGCAGACACGGAGCCGCAGACAATCGCATGCTCAGGCAAGCTACTGGCAAACAGGGCGGACGCGTTCCATAGCCAGGGCAAGTCAAAGCTCGATCCTCCACAGCAGCAGAGACGACAGCAACGGCAGATAGCCGCAACACTCCCAAAATTCTGATGACAGCAACGGCAGACCGCCGCAATGATTGCTAGTCCATTGTCCAGTACACTCGTTTAGGGCCATCCTGCCAGACCGCGCGCCCACTCATCCCACGGAGGGTAACTTTGGGAATTTCAAGGGGCAGGATGGGGGTCAATTCATCCGTTAGGCAGCGAAGAGCTAGCGGATTTTATCATGTATCAGGAACAATGGACCCAGAGATTTGGGACAGAGCAGGGAAATGCCTTAAAGAGGAACCATGAGCACCCACTAAAATCATAGGGGCTTGGAGCAAATGTAGGCAGATAATTGCAGCAGTTAGTCCAGCCTGGGTAGAGACCAAGAAACCCCCAGCTTATATAGAACCATCAGCCCCAGCGTGTCTCTACCTGACCATCACTTTCCAGCATGGGGGCTTGGAGGACTTTGGAAGCGCAGGCACTTCCTGGGCAGTCAGGAGTCCTTCCCAACAGATGATAGAGGCAGAATTATGCCAGGGGGAATTGCCCACCGAAATTCAGTTGTTGTGTCCAGTCTGCTTAGAGGCAGACGCACTTTCGGGCAAATAGACCACCGTCCACATGCCCGTCCCATACAGGTTGCTTGCGGAGCTCCACAAAGTCCCTACGAACACAGGGGTTCAGAGCAGATTAACTAGGGAACTCAGGAAGAGAGCAGTGCAAAAAGGGGATAGATCCAAAGGTGTTTGCTATCAGTGCGGGAAGGTGGGACACTTCAAAAGGGACTGCAGATCGAGGCCAGGCAGCAAATGGGGAGGCACCCCCCACGAGGGGGGGAGACTGCTCTTCAAATGGCCACCCAGATAAGCCCACTACCTGATGCCCACGATGCCACCACGGCTTTCATTGGGCCAGGCAATGTCTGAATTTGGGAAACCGGCCCGCGGGCGTGCCTCTAGCCCCAGTCCAAATAGAGGCAGTCCCCACTCTGGCAGCGCCAGAGGAAACATCCCAGCAATAATTACCCCATCATCTCCAAAGCACAGGCAGAAACCCAAAGGCAGCGCAGGGTTGGACCTTGAGTGCCAGGCAGACATTACATGCAACCTGCCAGGCTTGGTCACCTTACTTGACTCCCAGTACAAAGGACCACTGCCAAAAGGCACAGTTGGACTTGTCTTGCCTCAAAGTAGCGCAGGGAAAAAAAGGATCTTCGTGATCCCAGAAGTCATAGACTCCAATTACATCTGAATCATCAAAATCCAGCTGTGGACATAGCTGCCCCAGACAATTAGCAAAGGGGATTCAATAGCACAATTAATTATGGTTCCTTAATTCGCCCACATGTGCTAGACATGCCTGTCAACCTCTGGGGAAGGGACATCTTACAGCAGTATTGAGCAAAGCTTACTTTCGAGTAAAGCTTACTTTCGAGTAAAGCTTACTCTCAGGTAAAGCATGGCCCTTCCGCTCAAATGGTTAACCGATGAGCATAGGTCAAGCAGTAGCAGATTGTGGGGGGGAAATTGAAGACATTAAAGCAGCTTGTTAAAGAACAGCTAATTTCAGGGCATATTGAGCCATTTACAAGCCCTTGGAACTCCCCAATATCTGTCATAAAAAACAAGTCCAAAAAGTTTAGATCGGATAGGAAGGTAACTGAACTGGAAAGGAAACTAACTTCTAAGAAAAAGTCCAGAGTGTCTGTAAAAAGCCACTTGAGAGCAGCCAAAGAAGTCTGGCAGTGAGGAACCACTCCCTCATGAGTAGAGCGAAGAATTGCAGAACTGGGGAGGGGGATGTCCCCAGGAAGAAATGTTTTATCTAAGGTTTGAATGCGTGATGTGTGAATGAATGGTGCACCAGTGTGACTGAGAGTTGTTCTATGTATGGTTGTGTTATAATATTGCAACATTAAAAGTTAGATGCCAGGTATTGTGTTCTAGAAGTCATAAGGAAGGACAGTTAACTCTGTTCATGGGGTAGACACATTGCTTTCAATGGGAGGAAGAAAGTCGCCCCAGCCCTGATTCATTCAAGCAGCAGGCTGGGGAAGGAATGAGAAAGACTTCTTTGTTTCTTGGCTGCTGGCCTGGCAACATAAGCCCCAGGGACAAAAGAGGAAGAAGGAGGGGGGAAATTCTAGCCCCAAAAGGGGCAAAAGAGACCCCCCTCCCTCTCAGCCAAGCCTGCCATTGAAGGTGCAAGGGAGGTTTTTTTTTCTTCTGGTTAAACCGCAAATTCCACATTCTTAAGCCTGCTTTGCAATTAGAGCTGTTACAACACACACAGCTAATTGGAGAGTGAAAAATGGGAAAGCAATTGATTCATATACATTAAAGAGACTTGCGCTGGAAGAGTCAATTTTTATGGCCTCACAAACCTGAAAAATTGTCTCTGAGTATTCTCACCCAGCAAGAGTGCTATAAAAAAGGGGAAGAAATGTTTTAAGAATATAGTAAAGTCAGAATGCCTGAAATTGAGGTTCTCAGCAGGTAACATTACAGATTCGAATTTTGCATTAAGTATGACACTGGCACTTGAGTTAAATAGAATCTTGATCAAGGTAAAATGTCACTAACCCATTACATTATGAACAAGCCTAACAACTAGGATTTATTCCCACAGCTCTGCTATGCCTAATCCCTTTACATTACATAAATAACGCTTTGATTTTTGCAAACTTCTCTCCTAAGCGCCACATTTCAAAGGCAATTTGTTTTCCTGCAGTCATAGCATGCCTGGAACTAAGTTCCAACCTCTTTGTGAATTGTGTAGTGTTTTTTCCACAGCCTCCTTGGTTAATTAACTCTTCATTGACAAAGATTGCTATCTCTTTTCACAGAAACAGGAACTTAAGGGAGCGTTACATTCTCATTAACTGATAAGCATTTGCTGCATGCTTTCGTCATTAGAGTAACACTGTATGCTTCATTTTAATGTTTTTTAAGACTGTCCTTTAAGTTTGTTTGTCCTCCTATTCTAATTGCTGATATCTTGAACATTTACAGCTTTCCCTCGAGACATGCAGGATTTCACTAGAATCCCTTACTTCTTGATCTAACATTCTTGTTTTCTGGCAGACCTTCCTAGAAATCCAGAAGTTCTGCATCTAAATGGCACTTTTTACAATTCCAGGTCAAGCAATTGTGGAATGAGTTAACCTACACTGTCTTTTCTTTCAGTTAAAAGAAGGGGGGAAGCCCCCCTGGATCATCAGCTAAGGCGATAATTACCTATAAGTTAAGGTATAACTACAAAAACTAACTCTCTCAGACTTATTATTTCCAAGGCTGCTCCCGCAGCCAGCTTTTATCTCCTCTGCAGGTTCATTTCTGAGGCTCAGATGCCAGAACCAGGAGATGTTAGACGCCAGTAGGTCCCAGCCAATATCCAAAACGCAGCAAGCACAGATATCAGCCAAAGAGGATGATTTTAGCATGCTTTTGCCCCAAAGGGGGAGGATTTGGGACACACACATACATACAGGCCACTTGGTGTTGCCCACCAATTGGGACTTCAAAGGACATCTGCTCAGTTAAACACACAACCTTGCTTTGCTTTTACTCTTCAAGTTACCAATGGACATTTTGAGTTATACAATAAAATCTGCACCAAAGGACAATTGGGAAATTCATAGCTTTGTCACATGTAACCCCACTTCAAGGAGCAGCGTCAAGAGAAGCAGCTGAATATTTGTATATATGTTTTCACTATTTGCTATTTGCTTGTATTGTCTTTGCATATCTTTGAATTCTTTGCCTTTGTACAATGCTCAAGATGGGATTTTCAAGGGACATATATATTAGATTGTGAATTTTGCACACACTCCTTTGCATATTACCCTTACATCTGCCACACTGATACCACCCCTTGCTAGGTCATATCTTCGTCATGGGTGGAGGAAAGTAGCCAAACTGGGCCACATCTACACAAAGGTTGATCATCCCAAAGTCCAAGAAATCCCCCTATTGTAATCCTTTAATTACTTTGTGTTTTCTAATGTCCGTGCTAATCACACACCCCTATGTGTGAGGAAATATTTGCATAATTGCCAGATAAGCCCTTTTTGCAGGGTAGCTAAGGACTATTTCTATCACTGGGGGAAAAAGGTAGCTCCCCCAGCAAAAGCCATCAATCACACCTCATCAGTCATTGCCATGTTAAACAGAGGGCAGGCTGAACTGAGCCATGTGGTCTTAGACAGCTGCACAGCAATCGACTATTTGCTGCTTTGACACCATTTGGGTTGCGAAACTGTCCGGCACATGTACTGTCTCAACTTGATGGATATCTCACGCAAAATTTAGCACCAGGTAACCAAACTTGACACCTCAGTCAAGAAGACATAGTTGGGCTAGCACTGTAGTCATGGGTCCCCTGGAGGTGGGTGCAGACTGGGTCCTTACCATAATCATCATCATAGCAGTGGGGATTATGCATTGCTGCTTTACGCAGTGCATTCCCTCACTTCTGTCCATATGTGCTTCGTGCCAGAAGCCAGGAGGAAACCTTACCCCAAAGCAACTCCCACCTCATATTCAGCGAGCCCTCAGTCAGGCGGCATTAAAGGAATAAAAAGGGAGAGATATGGATTGCCCACGTTAGCGGAGAATCCTATGAATATAAGATTAATATTCTTCTCCCTGAAAGTTCATTTGCCGGCCACAGCCGTATGCCATAATTCAGAGCAAGACTCCTTATCTTGGAAGCATGGGCTTTTCTGGAGAAGAGTTAGATAAAAGATTGGATAATACATTCCTGAGCTTCTTCCTGACTGACTGGGCCATATCCTGGCTTAGCATAACAATAGCAATGGATGCTTCCCTGAGTTAAGGTAGACAATAGCTACAGATGTTTCCCTGAGTTAAAGTAGGTCAGTTAAAGCCAGGGAAACATATGCTACTTTAGATTAGATACCCTTTCCTATAGTATAAGGATAATTTAGAAATGCTTAGCAAGAGGGCTACTCTATATCCAGGGGCAGCGACCACCTCAGAGTCGCTCCGCCCACAGGCAGGGGAATAAAATCTTTTTGCCCACCTAATTTCAAGGCTGGACCACCACATCACGGGCTCAACGTGTCTTTATTCCAATTTAGCAGTTTTTCCCATTACAACAGTGGAGTACCATATGTACTTGGAAATAAATCCCACATAATTCAGTAAGGCTTTCTTCTGAGTAGATTCACAAAATAATACAGTTTGAGTGTTATTGGCAGTTACATTTAATCCAAGAAAAGCTGGCAACTTCACACTTATCACTATATAAGCAGTGTACTATATGCCCCTCAACATGTATTATGAAGGGTGCTAGTTGCTCCAAATGCTCTTGATGTTGACCATTGTTAGGCAAAAATTATTTGAGACAGTGATGCTTCTAATACGAAGAAGAAAGAAAAGGTTAGATTGGAACAAGTTACATTCATTAAATTTGTCTCATCAGAGATGATCTCATTGCAAAGGGTCCAAATCTGGCAGCCAGACTATTAGTAAATCCTCCTCAATCCTTTTAAAGCAGGGGTGCCCAAACCTTTTGGGTCGTGGGCTAGTCTCATGGTTCAGCAAGCCAGTCATGTGGTTTCTTCCACCGGAAGCAGAAGTAAAATGTGCCTTGCAATCTGTTTTGCAACAAGATGAGATGGATTTTAGGCTGCCACTTTCTCTGTTTAAACCAGGGGTGCCCAAACTATGGCCCATGGGCCGGATCTAGCCCCCAACATCAATTCATCCGGCCATTGCTGCCCTCATCGCTCCTGGAAGCAGAAGTAAAACGTGCCTGTTTTAAAGGCTCTCTGGTAGCAAGCACTGAACATCTCAGGCACAATTTTGCAGGGCAATGACAGGTCACTTCCTGGTACATTCTCATTCTTAAGAGATGTGACTATCAGGGGATTCCGGGGGTCCTAAGAGGCTTTGATGGTGATAGTGCTGTGTATGATGCAGTCCACCACAACTCCCTCCTTTCAGCCTCTGACAGCCTCTGCCAAGAACCCAGACACCCTGATCTTACCCAGCCACCAGGAGTATGGTTTTTCCATAGTAGCATGGATGTAGCAGTAGCAGTGTGTGGTAGAAGCAGAGAGCTAGGTGCCAGTGCTATGCCCAAGTAGAAGCCAACAAGGTAAAGTCCCAAAACAGAACTTTATTTTCTATTCCATAAGGCCCAGTTGCTACCATTTAGGAAAGAATTGAAGACGTGGTTGGCAAAATGGCTCTGGGGGCCAGGATTGTCAACAAGCTCCCCTTTTTGGCTCGTCTGAGGCTTCACCCCCTCCTGTAATTAATTTTTTAAGGTTTTTGTAGATTTTCTATTTGTTTTTAGATAATAGATGGCACGGTGGTGGTGGTGGTAATATTGTTATGTTTTTAAGGTTTTTAAAAATTGTTTTATCTGTATATTGGTCTTAGTGTACACCGCCCAGAGTCCTTTGGTTAGGGCAGTATATAAATCTATTAAATTAAATTAAATTAAATGAAGAAGAAAAGCTGTAAAGAATAAACAATCCATGTACCTGTAGAGAATTAAATCCCCAAATCCCAAAGTCCATAGGGCTCTTTTAGATCCAGAAATGTCCATGAAATATTGCAAAGAGCCAATAAGTCCATCAGAATGTCCATAAACCTGTGGAGCAAAAGACCTCCCCCCCAAGTCCATCAGTCCATGAAATGGCCAAATATCAGTCCAATATCCATAGGATGGCAACATCTTAGGTTAACCCAGCAAAGTCCAAGTCTCTCAGCCATCCATAAGATGCGTTGGGCAGAGAACATCTCCAAGATAGAATCCAGTCCAGTCCAATCTCATTGGATTACATCCTGCATCCTGCCTTTGGGGTGTTCCCTCCAACCAATTTTGGGTCTCAAAATCTCTGGTTTATATAGACAAAATGAGTGGCTACCCACCCCTAGGAATGCATTACATAATGGGATATTCCCACTTCACAGGTGTTCCCTCCTCCCTTTGGAATTCAATGACCTCATGGGGCATTCCAGACTCTGCAGGTGTTCCCTCTTCCCTTCCATGGAATGTGTTTAGCTCATGGAAAAGCACCTGGGCTCCCATGGGAATAGAATTGACCTCTTCCCTCTGATGTCACTTCTGGCTGACAGATACCTGGTGTTGACCTAATCTCTGTGGGATCTGAGATATGTATAAACAAAAGAAAGAATGCAGACAGCTGTGCCACAGTTTGTCCAGCTCTAGCAAAGCAAGTAGCTATGGTGACCCCTAGGATCATAACAGTGACATTATTGGTAGCTTTCTGTCAGAAATATAACTGGTGCGATATTCTTCAGTTAATTAAGGATGGGAAGGATGTGTGTGTTGCACAAATCCGTTGCAGCCAACATCTGCGTACAATGTCACAGAAAGTGTCTATTAAATAAGTTTGTTCTCCCATGCAACATCCATCAGTGCAAGCACTGAAGCCATCCCAACCTACTGGTTAGTATTCCTCTATAGATTACACCCCATTCATTGCCAAATCTTTGCTGGAATGACTTTTACTCAATGAGGCACATTGGCCAAAACAAAATAGCAGTCTTCTTCGTAGCTTAATCTGTTCTGAAGGAGTGTTATGGTTCTTAAGTGCTGTTTTATTCTTTGAAGAAAAAGCAAACCCCTCCCCAGTAAATTTGCATCCTTTTGGTTTATTAGATCTGCCCTTTAAAACCCTTATTAGAAAAGTCTATTGGTAAAAGCAGTCCATGACAGATGTGAAAGTTTTCCTTTTGTCTATTTTTAGCAGCAGCTGTTTTTAAAGCTTCTTTCATCCTAAAACTAAGTCCAGATGAGTGAAGTTTGGCTAGACCATTTTTTTTGGGGCAGCAAGTCACTCAGACAACCAGATTTGTGCTTTGTTTTGACTCTCCAGACTAAACTGCTTGAAATTAATAGTATAGGTATGTCTCTTCCATATGTTGATGTCTTTGGAAAACCCATAGGATATTCAGAATGGATAAGTATTTTCTAATATGCATTGCCTATTTTTCCAGGATGTTCTTCCTATATTTAGTTTTCTATCATGGAGAAGTACCTCAAAAACTATCTAATGCACAAATTGTGCCAAAAGTAACAGTTCTATGCATACTTATCTAACAGTAAATCCACTTTAACTTAATGGAATTTATGAGTAAATATAGTGGTCCATGGGGTTGTAAATGGTTGGACTCAACTGTGCGACTAAACAACAACAAAATAGATTTGAGCTGGAAATTTGTATTTTCTCTTTTCCAAGTTTCCCAGCTGAACATTAGATCTTCTGCAACAATAAAAAATATTGACCATCTTTTTCAGAATGTCTGGTTATTCAAGACAGTGCCAGAGAGCAACCTGTGACTTTAATCCATGAGTTGGCAACCTTTTAATGTTGGGGGCCAAGTCACGCTCCCTCAGACAGTTGAGGGGGCTGGACTGGTGGACCCCCACCATAAATGCAGCAGCAGCAAATGGAGCGTGGGCCTGATTTGGCACCACAGGCCATATTAGGCCCACAGGCTGTAGGTTGCCGACCCCTGCTTTAATCTGTAATAAATAAACCTCCTTTCTGTGGTTCTTCTTTAATTCTTGTGATATGTCCTGACAAACCCAAAATATGAATGACAGTAATATACTTTTGGTGCTGGTTACCCATTCTCTTTTTCTACTATCATAAAATTCTATCCAATTTTATGGTATGGCTAGAAATAAACACTCCATTAAGGTTGAACAATCATTCCTGAGAAAACTCTATCTTTTCTGCTTCTATTGATATACCGTAATCATTTAGGCTTCTTTTTTCATCCTTTATTACCTGTTGTATTTGTAGTAATTCACAGACTTCAATTTTTTCACCCTAAGTAAAACTTATTCACATCACTTTTGGGGTGTAATTCTTAATAAAGGTCATTATTTATGTACAGCGATACCTCATACAACGTCCAAACTTGGTTCCACAAGTTTGGACTTTTTACGGATTTGGACTTTGTATGAGGCATGCAAAATCCTAGCCGCGATGCCTCATACAACGTCCAAATCCTTGTCGCGATGCCTCGTACAACGTCGTTTCCATAGAGATACATTGTACTGTAACAGCACAGTCAAGAAAACAGACAGGAAACTGACAGAACTTTAAGAAATCATTGCCTAAAGGCTAAATACATTACAAAATCATGTCAAACAACCCTCCCCAAGAACCTGAAGAATGCTGCAAAAATCCCAGGAATGCTTCTAAAAATTCTGACAAAAAATCCCCAAAAATCCAAAATCGCGCTCAAACACTCTTCGCCTCATGCAAAACCCACAAGAGCAATGCACACATGCATCCTGCCTTTTATACTGCCCAGGCACAATGCAACCTGGGAAAAAAACCAATGCCTCACTAAGTCGCAGCGATTTTGTATGAGGCAACTTTTTTCAAGGAATTAGGTGATGTTGTATGAATTCGATGTTGTACGAAGAGGACTTTGTATGAGGTATTACTGTATTTTTCAATCCAATTATTCTAATTCAGTTTGAGTCCAATCTATTAACAGTATTCCCAAATTATGTCCTACTATCTTGTGCTAATAGGCAAACCCCATCTATAAAGCTGGAAGGGAAGATAAAATGCTAAAAGAATGGTGTACACAGAAGGCGAAGAACATAAACTGCTCTCATTAATTACAATTCATTTAAATCCTATTGAGTTACATCCTCCTCTCAGCAGGTAGAGGCAATCAGTGGAGAAACTACCCACAGAGATACAATTACCTAGTTATTGTTAGTGATTAAAATACCTCTAACGGAAAAATGCTATAAATTGCACCTTGTACTTTCAAGCTGGCTTTGTTGATGTCACATCTTTACTATGATTTCATAGTTATTTTCTTAGTTAGTCATAGGGTCTTATCCTCTTGCTGTTGAGTCATTGTTCCAAGGGAGTCAAATCCAAAAAGTATACACATTGTTACCCGCCTCAATATCTAGCACTTTTATATGTTTAAGTTTTATCAAGAACATAAGAATTGCTCCTCAATATTTGATATTAGCAATAAAATTGTTTAGCCATTAGTTCCCCACCTCAACTTTACCAAACCAAATTCATAAATTAAAATTAATAGAGCACACACACACAAATTAAAAATAAGTACAATCACTTTTCTAGTCATAATACAAATGTAGTATTTTAAAAGAAAGCTCACAAATAATTTAATGTGAAGGATGCTGCTGCATTTTCTTCACAACTTGGGAAGTCCTAAATTTGAATGATGAAAATGTGTAACGTATTTTCCCACATATATTAATTGATGTCTACAGAATATACAATAGGATATTTCTGAAAATATTCACCTTCACTTACAAAGACCTCTTAAAGCCATTGTTGGAAAATATTCACACACCCATTTTGGGAAACAGTTCTTCTGGTCCAGATTCCTACTCAAAATTTCTGTCCATTAGCCAGGGTGGCTAGAGAGGCTTGATCACAAGCATTTTGAGCAGGGATTCTCAGCCAGCAATCCGCAGCACCATTTCAAGTGCTCCCCCCACTGCCTCCACCACACCAGGAAGTGCCATGTGGTGGAGGAAGGGAAAAATGGCCATCTGGCCCCCGAAGCTGTCTGGGGGAGCATGACCTGGGCCCCGGCTTTAAAAGGTTGAGAACTCCTGCCTTAAACCTACACCAGTTGAAAAGATGTACCACCTTTGTTGGTAATGCTCTACCTAAGATCAGGAGTGAAGTAGCAGCAGATGCTGAGAGAACTAAGCAAGAGAATGATCCACAACACTCTCTGAATGGATATGTGCCTCAAGTCCACCAGCTCAGATCCAGGAAGAGCTTTATGGCAAGAACAAACATTCTTGAGGGTACACAAGAGCAAAACCAAATTAGAAGATGGAGAAAGGAGCTCACTGGGAAAGGAACATCATTAAAGGTGTGAGCCGCCCAGAGTCTTCGGAGTTGGGTGGCAATATAAATCAGATAAATAAATAAAGCTGAAGATCTCAATATCCCCTATGTCACCTGGAGGGGTTGGAGACCCTAAATGCAAGACCAACATGCTCAAGTGGGGACTGCTGGTGGACAACACACGGTGTGAATGTGGAGAGACACAAAGTCTGGCCCATTTGCTGGTGTGCTGATTGCTGCCAGAGACATGTACCGATGAAGACTTGCATTTGGGCAGCGACAAAGCGAAGAAAGTGGCTTCATTTTGGCAGTCCAGTGTCTGGTCAGGACACGAAAGAAGAATTTGGAGGGTATCAGTTTGCCTGCTGGCTCTTTAAACAATAGCTTTGACACTGAATTCTGTTCCTAGACCCATAGCCTATAGTGAAATAAAAAGGAGGCAAGGCACCATGCATGTAAATGCCTGCCCAATGTGCCTTTCATCAGGAAACAAACATAAGGCAGGGTAAACATCCCAGGAAAATTGATGGCAAGCCTATCCTTGTCCTGGCGGCTTAAGAGTAGGGGGATGGTCAGGGTGGGTTGCCCTGTTGCTCCAACCATGTATTAATACTGTGAAAAACTCCATGCTAATCAAATATATGTACTTTAGAACTCTGAAAAAGCCTTTGCAACTCAATTTTAAAGAGACTGCAGAGTAGAGAATCTCAAGGTTTCTTTATGTACAGTATTGTATTTGTCCAAATGGAGTAGCCAAAGAAGCAGAACAGGAAATAATTTACACAAATAGCTGCCAAGATGTCTATAACTTGCTACTGGAATGCCAGTACCACTATTGCCAAAAAAATAAAAATAAACTGAAGTTAGGATATGACTACTGCTAACATATACAAACTTCTGGATGAATGTTCAAAGCAAGTTTCTACTGAAAAACGTGATATTTGAACAAATGAAGCATACACTAAAACTAATTTTCCTGATTTATCTGTTAGTCTTCACACAAAAAATCCTCATACTGTAATAATAATAATAGTAATAATAATAATAGCTCAGGATGCCCGATTGAGGCTCCTTTCATGTGCCAGTGCAGCCCTCGGGGATCTATACCCAACCTTCCAGTCTCCAAACTCAGCGTGTTAACCACTAAGCCACTGGGGTTAGCATTCTATTGAAGCTAAAGTATTAAATAGTTTTCTTTAATTACATTTCGGCTAGTTCGAGGGTTCTTTTTATCACAAGTCAGTAATGGCAAACTGTATTCACTGAAGAAAACAGCTTGCCTATTATTATTATTATTATTATTATTATTATTATTATTATTATTATTATTATTATTCCAGGTCTAGGCCAGATGTAAAACTGCCAAAATGAAGCTACCTTTTGGTGAGTTTTGTAGTTCCTTTCGCCTGACCTAGTGTGAGAAAGATTAGCTAGCCACACAAGGTTGCCATTACCAGGGTTTGCCCGATTGTGGTTCAAAAATACCACAATCTTCGAGGAGGCTCTTTCTGTGTGCCCCAGCCTATTATTAATCTATGTACTGATGTCTGCAACACATTCATGGGTTTCACAAGGATTAAAATGTGCCTAGACAATATGAATTGACTATGTGCCCTACAATACTTCAGCATACTTTGCAAAGTGCAGATGTGGATCCTTCCTATCTTGCTTAAGAACATTTTCTTTCAAGAATCATTCCTCTCCCCTCTACCTCATTCTTTTAAACAATCTGGCCAGAAAAAGTCCCACAGTTGACATAACAACTCTCTTGCTACTTGGGAATGGTCTACCTCAGGGGTGGCCAACCTTTTTGCACCATGAGCCTGACCATGCTCCTGGAACAGCTGAGCGGGCCGGACCACTCCCCTGGAAGCAGGCGCATTTACAGCTAACGTAAATGCGCCCACTTCTGTGTTTACGTCAGCCATGGGCATGTTTACACATGCACATTTTACGGCTGATGTAAACGTGCCCAGTTCTACTTCCGGGTGCAAAGGAGATGGCGACGGGCTGGCTGGAATGGCGTTGCAGCTCGGGTACAGCCTGCAGGTTGGGAACCCCTGGTCTAGCTGAAAAACTACAGTGCCAGAAATATTATGCATGTAGTTAGGTCATGCAACTGGAATTTCCTTTGTTCACATGTTTCCCCACTTTTGCTCCAGAACATCCTGCAAACACTCTCAATGTACAGATTCTTAATAACTCCTTTATAAGGAAAGAAAGCTCTCGTAGATTAAAAAATAATTGTGAGTACATACAGTGAAGTAGAACACAACATAACTGCAAATGTAACATTTTATACTGTAGACATATGAATCCCAAGAAGAAAAAAGTCACCCACTTTATATGTATAAATATTTATTCTCAATTTAAAGACTTAATTTGCTACAAAGTTACACATCTGTTTCATGTTGTCTTGCTATGCACATCGGTTTCCCATACTGAAGCTACCTCTTCTGTTGTTTTATTCCCAGTTTGTCTATTAATGATGCTAAATCTGCAACTTCTAAGTCATCAGCATTATTTCAAAGTTTGGTAAAAAGAAATCCCCAGAGAAACAGTTACAAAGATTTTTAACACAAAAAGTGAATATACAAATGCTGAAAAAGTGATGCTGTGGAAAAAAGTGCCTTAGAATTTACTATACATTTTTGCAGTAACTTCATAAATTGCTTCCACATGCAAGATAAACTTTATTACATTTGGTGTAAAACATTTATACACATTCTTTACATTTTGTACACAGTTCAATGGCTATACCATAACACTGTATGGAATTTTTGAAGGCAAGCAAAGAGAAAAACAAAGAAAACAGATAGAAAAATATAACTGAAAACATTACAATGAAGAGCATTTTGAGCCAAGCTTGCATTCTGGGATTACAATTTTTTTTTGGTGGACTTCATATTATTTGGGCAGACTCAGCTTCCTTATTATTCTAAATGCTATTAAACATGTATAAATGAAATGGCAAATAAGTTGATAGAACATAACCATCACTTAGAATGGGTAAAATAAGAAGCTGTGTCACTTCTAGGCTAAAGGTTATTTCAAGTGAAAGTTGCATTTGGCACTATGGTCTGTTGGTGGCAATATGTCTACCTTCAGTTCAGGCAACCTTCCAATAGTTCAAGCATTTAGCTCACTGTCAGCATAAGGGGTTTGTCTGGCACCTCGGGCCGAAACCAAGCTTTCCCAACAGTTCTTGTTTAGAAAACAGAGCAACGCTTATCACCATTACAGAATTAAGTGTTTTATAAAAGCTAGCTCCATCATTTTATGGAGACTTAAAGCATATCAGGGATCTCAGGGCAATCTCTTATCACATTAGTAATTAATTGACATGAGTGACTAATGATGCTGCACATGTGGTGAGGGCAACAGTGACAGCCCCTAATACAAACAGCACTGGATATCACTGGGAAGTAGCCAAATGTGCACAGATCAAAATTACTAGTGAAATAACATTTTGTTTGCAATGACTGTCTTCAGATCCAACCCCCCACCCCACCCACCCACTCCCCACCCTCACAAGCCACAGCCTTCAAGTGTTCAGGCATCTCTTGTACAAGAACAGGATAATAAAAATTCTAGCAGGGCAAAAAGTCCATTTTCCAGAGATTCTATCCAATGCGTGTAGCGAAGAAAGAACCAACCTCTGTTTAACAGCACAAACTTAACACCAAAATTTAATTATTTTTTAACTTGGATGCTGCGTAGGATTTCGAGAAATGGGATAAATAAAATAATTTTAGCAGAAAATCTATACATCTACCAATCCTTTCTTATTAAAGAATATCTGTTCAGATGAAACAAAGTACTTTTGAAGAACCAGATGTATTTTTTCCTCTTTTGATTGGCAACAAACCATGTGGCAAATGAACACCTATCACAGAGAGGCCTTCCCAGCTTTGCTTCAACAGAAAGGGTGAGCATTCAAAATAAAAATACACATAAATATCCAAGGCATTTAGGCTAACAAAGTAAACATCTGACGTTTTCACTTTTTTGCATCTTATTTTTTGGGAAAGAAAGGCTTTTAGATGGCTAACGTTTCTTGTATTTGCACTGCCCCCACCAAAGATCATAAAAGCACTTTGGAGTTGTTCTTCCTTATTCAGCAGCATCTACATCACTGGAAAGCGACTGAGAGCCTGCCTCAGCTTTTGTGCAATCTGAAATAGGCAAACATACACTGTGCATTAGTGTGAAACTCTGCATATCCAGAAGACATCAACTGTAAGAATATGCATTCTACACATTTACTATACAATATTTTATACATTGATTCAGAAATATGTTTTACTGAGTTCAGTAGGAATTACTGCCAGGGAAGCTGGAAAAGAACAATATGCTTAATATTCAAAAACATTCCACTTTAATATTTAGGATTTTAATTTGACTTAGAACATATTCTAGTACTCTTAAAGACTGTTGTACCAGCATGCTTTTATTTGTGATATGTTCTACAAAGAAACAAACTAGATGATTCGTATATATCAATATGTGCTGTATACAATGTGCAAAGAAATTTGCTTAGTAACCTATCTGCATATTAAAAGTATAAGATACAGTAAAGCCCCAGCTTACATATGCCTTGAGTTACATACAATTTGACTTACATAATGATTTTGTGCTAAAACCATATCCCGATTTACACAATTTCCTATGGATTTGCTTCAAATTACATATTTTTTTCCTATGGGTTTGCTTCGAGTTATGTAAAAATTCATTTACCTATGGGTTTACTTCGAGTTACATAAAAATATTTTTTCTTATCCGTTTGCTTCGAGTTACATAAAAAACTGACTTAAGCAAAAGCCTATGGAATGGACTTTTGTCGTAAGTAGGGTTTTTACTGTATACAGTTCATGCTTATGCAACTAAAGTAGCAATTCTTTCCAGGCAAGTAATTAAAGAGTTTCCTGAAAACAATAATGCTGACTAAGTCCAGTATCCTTTTGCACCAGGTGTACAGTGTAATGCTTTGGTTGTGGATTTCTGCAATCTTTGGCTAGCCATTGTGTAACTCAGAACTCCCCTGCATTTTCAATTAGGTTAAGCTTGTGCAAGATGTTACTGGAGACTTTGGGGAAGCTTTGAAAACCCCCAAAATACACACAATATAGCACTGCATAAATGGATCAAAGCAAGAAGATTCTGGCCTAGGCCTTTTGTTTTCAGAAAGACCATTCAACAAAGAGGCACAGAAAATGTAGCAATAATGAGGAATTGGGTATTTTCACACAAGCCCTCTTCAAAAACCTGTTTATCAAACACCATCAGCACTATGAAAAGTAGTACCTTACCACTTATTCACATCAACCCCTGTTCTCCACACACATTTCTAAAACTTCGATTTACTTAAGATCTTATTTGCTCTTTTAAGTAA
The DNA here is from genome assembly GCA_035047345.1 of Bradypodion ventrale. NCBI lineage: Eukaryota > Metazoa > Chordata > Lepidosauria > Squamata > Chamaeleonidae > Bradypodion > Bradypodion ventrale. The sequence continues at coordinate 93,168,869 of JAWDJE010000001.1, forward strand.
GTACAATACTGGAGTCTGTAAACAATCAAAGTTGATATCTGTAAATTTAAGCAGCTACATCTTCCTGCCACCCCCCTCCCTTTACTGGGTTGAGGTTGAACCCCTAATTTGACTGAACATAAAAACATCATCCGAAATAGCACAGAGATGTTTCTCAACACAAGTGTTCTTTTCATCTAGTTTCAGTAGCGTATCACTGCCTGCCATGCTTTCCGCTTTTAAACGTTTAAGATGTTCTTGGGATGGAAAGAGGGGCAAACTTTACATTTGAGAAAGATGTCGCCACAACTATTATAATAAACTGATACTATACAATTGTGTTTCTGCATATTTCGAAGGTACAGAAGGGTAAATGTACAGAGAAGCAAACAGAACAGCTGCACACCGCTGAACCAGTATCCTTTATATAAGAGGAATGAAAGAATTGCTAATGAAATGCCAAATACATCTCATTGTGCATCCTAGCCAAAAAGCAAGTGGCAGCTGCACACTCCTCTCATGCAAAGTTGTGGTACAGGAATAATTAGCAATGCCAAGTAGCATTTACTAAGGAGAAGGGGAAATGTCTCTTCACAGTCCTGAATTTTAAAAATAAATGTGTTTACTGCAGATGGTTTCTGAAATAATCACAGCCAAAATCACTATTTATCTGCTTTGTCAACAAACATTTCAAGAAAGCAGTGGGAAATCAGGAAACAAAAATTAACACTTGTTCTAGAAGAGGGCATGGTCTCCAGACCATGTGCAGCTTACCGTTTCATAGAACTCTGCCTGCTGTTCCAGGTACAAGCGCATCACACTATTGTAATCATAAATCCGGTTACTGTGAAAGTGATTCATCTCCGCTGTTAAACGAAACCCAAGCTACATATTAAAGTCTGACATCAAAAAAGCATCATATTTTGCGTATGATTTAGCAATCCAAATGAAAGGGTCAAATTCACACATTATTGAAGTGGCACAGTTTCTGTCTTAAACCTAAGTTGCTCTGTCTGCTCACTCAAGACGCAAGCTACTAACGATAAAGATGGAAAGAGATAATAAAGAATATGTTCCTGAACAAGAACTTGGTGGCACCAATTATTCTGTTGCAGATGTCCATTAATGAAATTTTGAATTCGAGTGCTTTAGTCCTGTGAATTAATAATTTCCAAAAGATCCTTTCATTAACAAGCCTGCTTGCACCTTGCAAAATAAAGACTGTTGAGCTCATCCAACTCATGCCAACTCTTCCTTTTTTTTCCCTATTATCTTTCAACCTAGCATTACTTGTTTTCTTATATGTTTAACATTTGACAGCCATAATTTAGCCAGTTTAACTTCCAGTGAGAATTTAGGCTTCATTTGATACAGAATCCACTTATTTGTCTTGTTTTTAGTTCATAATATCTGCGAAAAGTATTCCTCTGACAACACATTTGGGAAAAGTCCCCTCTTTATCCTATTTTTATTGTAGTATATTATCTTTTTGTATTTATGTACTGTATTTATCACAGAGAGAGAGAGAGAGAGAGGGATGGAGACAAATATAAAACATTTAAAGTACAATTAAAATAGAAAAGTTAAAATGCCAGCAATTTCACAAAAAGATCATACATTACAATAAAAATAATGGGCTACCAACAACCAAATATTATGATATACTCTAATGTATCTCAGGAAGTGGGTTTTGAGCTATGAATTCATAATACAGGTGAAACTTGGAAAATCAGAAAATCGTGCAAATGTTCATTCAGTAATGCAATTTAAAAGGTGAAACAAATATATGAGATAGACTAATTACATACAAAACGAGATAGTTCAAGCCTTACTTTGTTATAATATTGATGCTTATGGCTTACAGTTTATGAAAACCCAACCTCCTAATCTCATGTCCCCATAATCATCACATAATCTCATGTACGCTGTACACCATGATCATCACAATTATAACGAATTAAGCCATGACATATCTCTCTTTGCATGTAGTGAGTCTATCTTATATACAGTATTTGTTTCACCTTTTAAGTGAAATGAATGAACATTTGCACGATATTCTAATTTTCCGAGTTTCACCTGTAAATCTTGAAGTTTGAAAGATGTGATCATATAGTGTACTAGCAAGGGTTGCCCGGCGTTGCCGGGCTTTTTTTGGGGTTATTTTAAAAAAATATGAAAAATGGTTGTTGGATGATTTTTGTTGTATGTGTATTTAAATGAGTTATGTTATTTTTTTAAATAATGTTTTTTGATACGTAGGTAGTGTTTTAAAGTGTTATAAAAAGGGGAAAGGTTGATATATTTTCTTTTCCAATAATGGCATTTTTTAAAAAAATGTGTAAGTGTTTGTTTTTTAAAATTTAATGTTTTTGACTGTGTTTAGATGTTTGGTTTTTGTTTTAGTGTGTTCTTATTTATTTATGTTTGATTATTTTTTTTGTTTGGATATTTTTGATTGTTTTAAAAACTAATTTTCCTTTTGTAAATTCTGGGTGATTAAATTGAATTCATTGAGTGTAATTTTTCCTGTAACCACTGGGTGGTGCTGTTGCACAATTTTTAAATGGTAACTGTGTTGTGGCCTGTGTAATCTTCCTGTTCTTTTTTCATTGCACATGAGGTCCGCGTTGAGGCTGGAGGTTTAAGGTGTGTGCTCTTTTCTGCTACGGGTGGTGGTGTTGGGATTTGTGGGGGGTTGGGGGATGTAGGTTGGGGGTATTTTCGCAGGCCGGCCACGTTGGAATATCCATGTCCCCGGCCCGTGGGAATCCCCCCATTGTGTTTGTTGGTTTGTTTGTTTTGGTGGGGGTGTGGGCATCGCGGCTCGGCCTTGGTGGCCGGACTGCAGAAATCCCCACGGTGTTTTTGTTTTTGATTGGGGGGGGGGGGGGAATCCCAGCGTCGTGGTGTGTGTGGGCTTTCCTTCTTGGGGGCTGGCTTCTGGCCCGCAGTAAGGAAGCCCAGTGGCGTGGTGATGGTGGTTGGCTTTCCTTACCGGGGGCTGGATTCCCTGGGTGGGCCGCAGTAAGGAAGCCCAGCGGCGGGGGGGGGGGGCTTTCATTACCGGGGCCTGGCCTCCCTGGGCGGCCCAGGGTAAGGAAGCCCAGCGGCGGGGGTGTGTGCTTCCGTTACCTGGGCTGTGTGGATGTGTGTTTTTTCTTTTTATTTTGGCCGTGCCGGCTTTCCAAGAGTTCTGCGCACTCACGGCGCGCAGGACCCTGGGGATTGTATTTTTCCATTTGTGCTTTGCCTTTGTCCTCGTTTTTTTTTCATGCGGCTTGGTTTTGTTTGGCCGCGCTGTGTTTCCCCAGGTTCTTTGTGCAGGGGTTTGCAAGGCAATGGAGCTCCTTTTATACCGTTGGGTCATCATTTGTTCCGTCATGTTTGACGCGTTTGCTCAGAAGCTGATGATTGGCTATAGTAACTCCTTATATGGTGTTAAAGTGAATAGGATGCTGGGATCTGTATTTTTCCCTGTGGTTTCAGCGTCCTTGACTCGGCAAGGTTTTAATACGCATGTTTTGATTGGCTGCGGCGCGGCACGGAAAGACTGAGACCATTGTTTATGTCCTCTTAATTGGCTGCCGCTCGAAGAAGCAGGGCGAAACGCAATGCTTTTGGGGTAATGAAGTTCTTTGCGTTTCTTGCCGTTTGTGGGGCTGAGGCCCCCGTGCCGGATTTCTAAATCCTTCGTTGACCTGCGTAGGCAATTCGGCCGTGCGCACGAAGGGTGGGTGCGGGTCAGTAGGGCGACGCATAGCAACCTATAGCCAGTTCCAACAGTTAACCCTTGGATTTATAGGTTAAGATTTCCACCCTTTCTTTAAGTCATTTGTTTTATTATAACCAACAATAAGGGATACATCACGGTGATCACTGTCAAAATGCATCAGCTCAGGTCTATATTATTGTTAAGTGGTTTAAAAAGAATGTAAAATATCACTATCATAGAACAGATAAAATTCCTCAGATTAAAACAATAGGCCTAATTCTGTTCCAGAACAGGTAAAGTTAAGTTGCACTTACCAGTGATAGCTTTCGTTCTTCGAATATGAGGTCCATGAATTCACATTTATGGGATCTGCCTTAGTGTGAAATGGCACCTAAGGGTGGACGATACGGTGGGCAGTCCTAACATCAAATCTTTTAATCCAATTAGCTTTGAGGCTCTGATAACGGCTCCGCGCAAACGCAGATCCCATAAGTGGGAATTCACGGACTACCCAAAGGATAATAAGAGAAATATGCTTCCTATAAATGTCTACAGAAGCAGACAATGTTAGCTCTTTGGCTTTGAAACAGAGATGAGCACTAAACCCTAGAGTCGGATACAACCGGCTTTCGATCAAGGGAAACCTATTATTATTTTTACTATTCTTTTCCATCATTCCCAGTTAACAGGGGAAAAACATGACAATAAACATCAATACCTTGTAGTGCATATGACATGGTACCTGCACGCTTCACCATGTTTTGCTTATCCTGTGGAGTAATTTTGCTAGTAGCAACTAGTTTATCACCTTCCTTCACTTTTTCGATTGCTCCCTGTTAAAGGCAAAACAACACACTACAATTCAGATTACAAATTTTCTAAAGGCAGTGCACACCCCTATTTTAAAATCTAATCCCTTGGCTTTAAATGTTTCTGAGTGCATGCAAAATTAACTGAAAAAGGTTCACTTTGTGAAATATAAGAGGATAAATATATCTTTCTACACAGATACACACGGGGGACTTTCCAAACCTCTGTTTCTTGTTGGAAATACTCTTCTGAAAAACATTTACCATTGTTACACATTATAGTGGTCCAAGTTCTCAACTCTCCCAGGGGCTGGATGTTTGTGGTGGGCTGCAAGGACCAGGATCGCATAGATCAGGGATTCCCAACCTACAGTCCATGGGCTGGATCTGGCTCCTGATGCCAATTCATCTGGCCCACACCACTCTCGCCACTCGTGGAAGCTGAGGAAAACATGCACGCGCACAATTCTGCCGTAAATGACCCGCGGCTGTTGTAAACACATTTACGACAGCCACGGGTAATTTATGGCAGCGTTCTGCACTTGTGCGTTTTATTTCCACTTCCTGGTGGGAAGAACCACGTAATCGGCCTGCTCAACTATGTGACCGGCGCACGTCCCATAAAGGTTGGGAACCCCTTCTATAGATGATGCTGTCAGGAGTTGCACCATATAATTAATGACTGGAAGGTGAGGGAGTCTATCATTCTTATTTTTGCCAACAATCAGAAACACTTTTAATGACTAAATTTCAGCTCTTCCAATTTACTTCACAGACATCATTTTTAGAGAACTATGTAGTGCATGCTATGCAGCTTTTCTGGTCTTTTTACTGATGTGTTGGAGACTTTATAGGGTGAAGATAGTGGTGAATCCTCCTTCTACTGGGGCAACTACTTCAAAGAAGTTGTTAAATGCAATTTTAAAATCTTCAAGTCACCTTGTCAAACTAAGTGTTTGTTTGTTTTTTAGGCCACAATAACACAATAATATTTTCCATTCAATTCAAGCATATTTTTATGGGAGGAAATCAATCGGGAAAACTTCCCTAAGTAGAAGCTACCAAAATGAAAACAACTATTTAATGAAGCATCAACAAATTCCCTGATCACCTTTCATGTATACCTTACTCCAAGATAATCTTCATGAGAGATTCAAATATTATTTTAAAAGTTTAAAATTGACAGTTGTGACACTTAACACTTGCAATAAAACAATCAATATCTATCTCTTTAAAAGCTATAGTAAAAAAAAAGATCTTCTCACCTTATGAGCTCCTATGATATCTGGGAAGCAACCAAGAAATCCTTTATATTCATGATTGGTTTCCATCAGAAAATGGAGATCCTTCTTTGGCTGATAAAGAAAAAAAATACTCAGTAATTAACTTGCAATACCATTCTGTAAGACCTCTGCAATGAAATAGAAAATCATGAGATTTTTGATGGAGTTGGGAAAATAAATTTAAAATTCTGATTATTTAAAGAATTTCATCTGTGTAGGAAACCAATACTATACTTGAAAAGATTGGCATTTCTTTAAAAGGGAATTATTTAGATTGCAAAAGCAAGAATTTCATAATTTCTGAGTTTATAACAGAATGCATCTCAAACTATATTTATTTTTTAATCTTGGGTGTGCATGACTTTGTACCGCTAGGCACGATTTGTGCATTCCCCAAAACTCTTTAATTTGCAGCAATCTATTGTGGCCAGCAACATCATTAGCATTGCATAGACAGAGAGAACAGGTTACTGGCATGTATGTGATTAGAAGCAATAGTTAGATCAAGAAGGGAAACCATGCATGTGGCTCCTAGTTGTGCACACAGACCATTTTCCATCCTAGACACACAAATACAGAAGCCTTTAGTTGAGATAGGATTTTGATCATTAGGCAATGGCATAGTCTTCTTCAGTGTCTAGGACAGACGTCAAACTGCCAAAATGAAAGCACCTTTTGGCATAGTCACTCAAAGTATTAGATAGCATTCTAATATTTTCCTCTTTCTAATACTACAGAGTAATCACCTGTTCTGCCACAAGGTTAGCAATTTCTTCATATGTTTTTCCTGCTTCTGTTATTGCTTCATTGAGGTCAGACTCTCCTAAAAACAAAAGTTATACAGAATGTTTCAATTAAGTAAAATGAATATTTAAACAAAATCATAGCTGTACTACCCCTTGTTGCAGTTACTGAACTTTAAAAGAATTTTTGTTGGCATGAACTCTATATGTCATCAGTGGAAAAATGTGCATGAATATTCATAAACCTGAACCAGTGCTTAGTTTAAAATCTTATTTAAGAATTTCCTAAACTATAAAAATAAAGGATCACCCAGTCAGTGAAGGAAAATATATGCTATTAACTACAGGTGAAACTCGAAAAATTAGAACATCGTGCAAATGTTCATTCATTTCACTTAAAAGGTGAAACAAATATATGAGATAGATTCACTACATGCAAAGCGAGAGATATCATGCCTTAATTTGTTATAATTGTAATGATCCTGGCGTACAGCGTACATGAGATTATGTGATGATTATGGGGTACATAAGATTGGGGGGTTGGGGTTTTCATAAGCTGTAAGCCATAAGCATCAATATTATGACAAAGTAAGGCTTGAACTATATTTTGCTTTGCATGTAATGAGTCTATCTCATATATTTGTTTCACCTTTTAAGTTGCATTACTGAACTGAATGAACATTTGCACAATATTCTAATTTTCCAAGTTTCACCTGTATTTCTGTACTGGTCAGTACTATGATGATGCATTACAACTATAGCTCCTTTTTTAGTTTTGATTTCTTTTCCTAGTTTTGCCTCTACCACTACGTAATGGATTGGCACTTATAAGAAGAAGGCAGGTGAACACAGGCACAACAATTATTGGAGGAAAGAATAGGCCACAACTTTACTGATTACAGTATGGAATTGGAATTGGACACAGAGCGCTGGGAGATCTGAGTGTCAACCTAGTGCTACGAACACCACTCTAGCAGTCAGCTGAAGTAAACCCTGACAACCGGTAAGTGGCCTCTTGCTATTAGAGAGGTTCAGGCCAACCTTCGAGATTCCTGAAGGGCAAAATCAGTGTCCGCTCCTCCTCTGGGTCCAAACCAAAAACTCATAGCTCCTCCTCAAAGCTTTCATAAAAATTATGCTGAGATTGGCAAAATCCAACCATATACAAGACATAAACAACACAATACTTGAAGTAATACTCAGAATCAACATAGAGAGAAAGAAAGGAGGAGCCTTCTTTCAGTCACTCCTCTTGCTACTACGCCAGAGAGATTAATGTAATAAACCCCATTTACATGAGAAACTCCTATAGTGCTAACATTTTCAAGGCTGTCATGTATAAAGCCAGTGTTTTCTTAAACACAAAGCAGAATGATGATGTAGGTCACTAAACTATCAGAAGCTGACTGTGTAGACCAGTCAATGTGGTCCTGCTGTGCTGCATGGAACTTGGGCAGCCAGATAGATGCCTAGGTCCTGTATTTATGCTTCTTCATTTTTAAAAAATCAAAACAAACATACAACAGGTCAAAAATAATTTAGCCAACTCCCACTCATAATATGTATTCTGAGGCTACCCAAATAAGAGGTCCAAATTTTAAAAAGAAGTGTTACCTTGATAACCACTGGTATTGAAAACCAGTGCTAAACCCTGTAAAGCTTTTCCTATTTTCTGGTATTCCTTCGGTAATGCTGAAAGAAAAATTATTTGATGTTAAAATATAATCAAGTAAAGCCACAAAACACATCAAATAACTGATTAGATAATATAGTTTGATGGTTTAAAGTTGCTTTATACAGTGATTTTTCCTCCTTAGCCCGGAGCATGCTGCATCCTATATCAACACCTAAAGTAGACCTAAGGTTACTATAGCTCCTTTGTTCAACACTGGCTAAACTGCTATGATGTCTAAGAAGGCATTCTAACACTTGTACTGTGCACCCAGTTACGTAAGGGAAAATAGGCAGCCTCTTCATTCTAAAGAGTTTGGGGTCCTCGGTTCTGATTTTGATTAGGTGGGTGGGGGCTGTTTTATTGTCTTAATGGTGTTTGTTTCACTTTTTAAATAGTGTAAGCCACCCAGAGTGGGAGTTCATCCCAGATGGGCGGGATATAAGTCCAATAAATAAAAATAAATAAAGTTCAAGGACTTTGGATAATCTGGGATGAAATTAAAAAGCACTAGTTATTATGCTTTCAAACTACATCCTGATATAGGTTAGTTAAGTAGTACTCATTGTACCAACTCATGAGCATTTACTCATGTATAAAAGTGGAAGACTATTCTTGATAGTTTCTCTTTAAAATGCTGCATCTGGAAATGCAACTGACTTCATACTCTTTCTAAAGACAAACCCAGTGATTTTTAATTAGATAGCTCAAAAGACTTGGTCAGGAATGTCAATGGTCACATACACTGCGTATCCAAATCAGACATTTGAACAATAGTTGGTTTGTTTTTCAGACGTGCTCTCTGAATAAATTTAGCAACTTTGGCATAATCTGCGAGTCCAACTGCATAAAAAAGAATTTTAGTATAGTTATTGCACACATTTTTGTATCTGCTAACAAAATGAGACCTAAATAGTATCTCTGGTTTTATTTGATGATTTCATATTTTATATGATTTTAATAAGATTCACTTTTTAAGTCTTCTGCTGGTGTTCCTGAAGAAAGGAAAGTTGTATGCAAGTGTGTGTGTACACATACACAAAGCACTTACGTCCTGTACAGCGTTTCCAGTGTTCATGGCCCACTGTCAGCAACTCCTTAACACCATCATCCATGGCTTTGGTGAACCTGCCAACTGCGTCACACTTCTGTTCACTGTGCAATGAAACAACCGAGTCAGGCACTTTATTTGCCGTGTTTACATACTGAACTTTTCTCTTAAAACCTCAAGCTAAGGAGAGGTTTCTTTGCAAATTACCTAAGAAAGACAATAAACAGGCACTTGTCTTTTATACAGACAGGTTATTGTTCAGTTGCCCGAAATTTAAAGTTTGATCTGGACATGAAAGAAGAACTGGCCTAATGAAATTGTTCTTAATGCCATTAAGACCAATGTAAACACCGATCATTAATATCCCATTTGAATTACTCCTCATTGTTATGCACTAGTGTTCCAATATTGGGGAGTACTTCAGAATCTTATTTTAAATCCATGATGTTTAAATACATTTCATTAAGCACTGCAGAAGGTCACGGATGCCAGTGAAGATCTTCATGCAATAAAAAAAACATTAATGTTTAACAATATTTTAAAATATCTACATGTTTTCATAATGTGACAGCATTTTTATAATAAAGAGAAAGGATCCAACACCTTACATTTCTATCATATCCAAATCAGGAGCTTCTGGTTCCATAGTAGAAAAGACCATAACACCCACAGTTTCATCTTTTTCTGCCTTCCTTTTGCCTGTTTTCCATTCCTAAAAATAACAATATCATAGGGCAATGTGAGAGAAAGACACTCTTAAGCAGTGTTATCTCTTACACAGCCACATCCTAAGGTACTCCCTGCTTCTATGAACTTTGTTTACGCAGGGCACTGGACGAGGGGGACAGCTCCCAGAATTCAGTTCACAACTGATGTGCAAACCAATAACTAAGCTTGGCTGAAATCATAATGACAGAGCTACTTAGAATAGTTTTTTGCTCATGAGTCAGGCAGAATGCTCCTTGCTGTACATTAAATGCTTTTGAAACAAGAAAACCTTTGCAAGTTAAACGTTAAACGTTTTGCAGAGAGCTTTGAAAAGCACCTGAAAGGGCGCTTTGCACTATGACTTAAGTCAATGACTCAGGCATTTGTGTATATTATATTTGGCCTCTTGCTTGTACGTGCGCTACAGACCTAAACAAAGTTGAGAATTTGGGGTGTTTTTTCTTCTAAATCACAGCTTAGAAGTTAATTAGATTTTCTAGTAAATGCTTTCTATAATAATGTGTGTTCATTCTATAAGAATATATGACAATGTTCTTAAGGCACATGGAGCAAACAATATTTATTTTATGTTAATTATGCTTCAAAAGCTTGTATTAGGTTGGACAACTTGTACTCCTTCAATTGTTGCTGGAATTAAAGTCCCAGTAGCCCAAGTTGAGAACTGATGATGATGATGATGTCTAAGAGGAGTGGTAGTCCAGCAATATTTAGAGGGTTGTAAATAGCCTGTTGTAGCAACTAAATCAGGATAAGTCAGGAGTAACTAGTATTACTGAGAAAAATGGATGATATACTGTATAATGCTACCATGTGGCAAGTGGTAGAACCATGTGGTAGAACAGGGGTTCTCAATCTTTACTTGCCAAGGCCCTGACCACGCCCCCTCAGTCATCTGAGTGGCCGGTCACATGGTTCTTTGCCACGGCATTTGTGCTGCATTTTTCTCACCTCCACTGCTTCCCTTGGAGAAGGGAGCAAGGGAGAAACATTTTCACGGTGATTTTAGCACTTCCAGTTATGTCAGAGCACTTCCAGCAATTTGGCCCATGGGCTGGATCCAGCCCATGGGCTGTAGGTTGGGAACCCCCTGGTTTAGAAGGTATTCTAATTTTTCTACTAAGGAGGAACGATGGCTCTTCTGTCTCTACCCTTTTTGTTATCTCTAGTCAAACGTATTTTTTATTGTTTGTGTTACCTTTTCATCACGAAAGCTAAGGAACTGCTGAAAAACTTCACTTTCTGAAACAACTGGATGACGACACATCCTGGTCATCCAAGATTGTAGCCTCTCCATTCGCATTTTGATGAATTCTTCCTCGAAACGTCCTGTAGGCCAAAGAATGAAAGGTACTGACATTCATGGTGTTTCTACCAGGACAAGCCAGTTTGAGGCCAATTGTAAAGCCAGTTGTATCCGACTCTAGGGTGCAGTGCTCATCTCTGTTTCCAAGCCAAAGAGCCAGCGCTGTCTGCTTCTGCAGACGTTCCCGTGGTCATGTGGCAGGCAGGACTAGACCCCGGAGCGCACGGAACGCTGTTACCTTCCCACCGAAGTGGTCCCTATTTATCTACTTGCAATGTCTTGCTTTCGAACTGCTAGGTTGGCAGGAGCTGGGACAAAGACGGGAGTTCATGCTGTCCTGCAGTATGAGTTATGCTAACAAAGACTTATTTATTAAAACTACAATGTACTTCAAGATAGGAAATATCTACTTGGTTTAAAACATTTAGCTTCCCTTTAAAAACTGTGATTCGTTGGGGGACAGTTTGTATTAGGAGGTATACATTTTTTAACATGGATATTTAGAGGAAAAATAGCTATGAGCAAGATAACAGTGCTTTTAAAGTCCACTGCAACTTGTTTGCCAACCCAGATGTCACTAGCATTTGAACAGCACTGATGCAGATGGCTGGGTGAGACGTGGGAAAGGGAGAAGTGTATTTAACTCTCCAGCCAGAGATATGTAAAGAATTCTCTTCCTTTTCCAGGTGTGCAATTGTTAATAAGACATCTGAAACCAGGAGTGTGATAATGGCAAGTATACTGAAAACTAGTCCATGCAAGACAGACATTGGCAGTAAGAAGTTTCTCTGTCAAGTACCAGGTATATAGGGTCCCAAATCTTTCAATCATTCTTGGCGTTATATAAATTTAATAAATAAATAAATAAATAATAAAATCATCTGTGTTTGGACATGCTACTGTGAAACCAATTGCCAAGTACATCCTTTCCCAGCATTGCACTGTACAAGAGTTTCATTGGCTGAAATCCTACTGAATAGCTGTGTGGGCATTAACTCAGCATGGTAACATATAGGATTCTGGCCAATGTCATCAAGATGGCACAGAGGAGTACAACTGGATTAGAATGTAATAGCTAAACCTCTGGCAAGGTGATAGAATTATACCTGCTCTTCACCAGTTACTTCTGGGTACATCTCAAAGACTTAGTTTTAATCTTTAAAATATCACGCGGTCTGGCCCTGATTACCTGAACTGTGACTTTACTACCTCCACAGCTGCTCCTGGGCTCAGCCACTCCCTTCCCGGGAGGGAAGAAAATCCGAAGGGTCCTGGCTGTCCCAAGGACTTTACCACTTTCACAGCTGCTCCTGGGCCCAGCCCCTTCCTTCCTGGGAAGGAAGAAAATCCGAAGGGTCCTGGCTGGCCTCAAGATTTTGCCGCCCACCCGGCCCCTGGAGTCTCGCCTTCATTATTCCGGACTCCCCCCCCCCCCCCCGCCCACCACCACCACCATGGCCATGGAGCTGATGATGCCGTCGGCGCTGATGTTCTTGCTTTTTCCCTCGGCTTGTTAGGCCTGGAGGGAAGTGGACTCAGTTGCAGGGGGTCAGGGTTATGAGTGTTTTTTTTTTGTAAAATCGTATATATTGCCTTTGATATGTTTTGCTGCTCTGAATTTTGTATATTGTATTATTGTGGACCCTACTGTATTGCATTTTTGTGCTTATATTGCATTTTTGGGCTAGGGATTATATTGACTTTATTGTATTATTTATATCTTCTGTATTATTGTATACTTATTTTGTGATTTGTAAACCGCCTTGAGTTGCCTTAGGGCAAGTAAGGCAGTATATAAATAATAAATCGAATCGAATTACTGTATTTTTATACATTCACTCCTGTACTTTCACATCTTCTGAGAGAGCTATCCTTGTATGTACTTTCAACTAAGTTATGTCATAGTAGCTGGCAGCATTAAGATCTGAGCATACTTGGCTTTTGGCCAAGCTACAGAATCACCTATCAAAATAGATCTTCCTGTCCATCATTCTTTTAAATCTTAGAAGACAGAAACAGTTAGCTAGCAGGTTATTTGCAGATTTCCCAATAGAGATTTGATGTTTTATTCTGCCTCTGATGTTTTAGTAATGCACCTTTCCCTGTTTTTTTAAAAAAACTGATTTTCTTGCTTTGAGTGCTTCAAGTGACAGAGTAATTTATAAACATGGGAAACATTGCAATAAAAGGTAGTAACACCTAATTTGTTTTGTATGTGTTGACTGCCAATATTACCAGTGAAAACTCACTTCCTAATGAAAAGTGCACCAGAGCAGAAAATAGTAATGAGGATACTGATTTTGCTGTTGCTGTTGCTACAGAAGGAGAAAAGGAATAATTAAAAATTTCCTTCATTCTCACTAGGTAAAAGGGGGAAAATGAGCTAAATACTGGACTTGGGTCTAGTCTTGCTTGCTAAAAGATTATATTCTCTCATACAAAACTGTACAGACGTTGAGATTTGTAGGTGAGGCGTTGCTTTCTGTCCTACTACCATAGAATAAATTTTGAAGGACATGAAAAAAGACTGGCCACTCAAAGACCTTCCTCCAAAGCAGGGGTTCCCAACCCCCAGCCCATGGGCTTAATCCGGCCCGTGCATAGAATTAATTTGGCTCACTGTGGCCACCTGGGGACCTCTAGACTTCCCCCCACTGACAGTGCATAGAATTAATTTGGCTCACTGTGGCCACATGGGGACATCTAGACCTCCCCCCACTGCCAGAAGTTGCACTTACCATGGCAGCGGTGCAAATCACGGAGTTTTTCCAGGGTTTTGAACAGCCTCCACCGCATCCCAGAGCGGCGGGAGGCTTTTCAGAGCAATTTCACTCCAGTTTGGTAATTTTCCGATGCTCCTCTGCTGCGCTTCAGCAGCTGGAGCAGGATGGCGAACTACTTCCAGTGCCAGATGGAGCTGAAATAGGCGCTTGGGATCCCGGCGCCAAACCAGAAAGTAGCTCACCATCTTGCTCTAGCTGCCAAAGCACAGTGGAGGAGCATCGGAAAATTACCAAACCGGAGCGAAATTGCTCCAAAAAGCCTCTCGCCGCTCTGGGAAGTGGCAGAGGCTGTCAAAAACCCCGAAAAAACCATGCAATTCCTGCCAGTGCTGAAAACGTAAGTAGTGGGCACAAACACGCCTCTGGCCCCCAGAGCTGAGCACGGTGGCAGGAACTGGCCCCTGGCGGAAAAACATTGAGAACCCTTGCTCCAAAGGAAGGATAGTTAAGCCACCTCCCTAATTGTCCTTCCACCAGCACACAAAACAACTTTCTACTCAGGCAGTCCTTCAGCACTGACAGACAGATATGCTATCTTTTGCTATTATTTTACTGTGATAAATATTTTGACTAAGATGTTTTAAAATGGATTAATTTATTTTATTTGATATTATAATGTATTGTGTTTAATATTTGTAATTTTTTTTTAATTCTCGTGCTCATTAATTACAATGTACAGTAAACTGCTTTGGCAGCTGGCTGGATAGCTTAGTGGTTTGAGCTGCAGAACCAGAGGGTTGGGAGTTTGATTCTCCACTGTGACTCCTGAGAGAAGAGCCACCCACACAGTTTCAGGACACTCCCAGAAAAAGGAAAACAGCCATCTATCTATCAACTTATTTATATACCATCCCATTTCTGCAAGGACTACTCTGGGCAGTTTACAGGTTTAAAACTTATCTCCTTTCTCCCCACGAGAGATTCAAGGTGGCTCGCTATTTTTAAAAAACTATCTAACATACACCAAGATTTTAAAAATTTAAAAACATTTTTAAAAACACTTAAAAATCTCCAAGCTGAATAATGTATAATATTTGAGGATGTAAAGAGAATAGGGAGATAACAGCATCTATTAGAAGAGACAGTATAGATTTCTTCCCACCATAAGAAAGTCTGTGATTCCCATAAAGCAGTGCATGGTGATTACATGCTGAATTATTTTATTTTACCTCACATTTCATTCTTTAAAAAAAGGAACGAGTTCCAACACCTTAATGTTACTGAACAGGCCAATTAAACACATAATAAAATCAATAAGAAAACTACTGAAACTGCTACAGTGTTATGTAAGCAAAATATATTTCCAGGTAATATGGATAAAAAATAACACAGTATAGTATAGGCCTCTGATGGTGAACCTTGGCACTCCATGTGTTCTAGGACTTCAATTACCATGTCCACACTCCTGCTGATCAGAGCTTCTGGAAATTGAAGTTCAAGAACACATGGAGTGCTATGTAAACAAATATATATTTCCAGGTAATACGGATAAAAAATAACACAGTATAGTATAGGCCTATGATGGTGAACCTTGGCACTCCATGTGTTCTAGGACTTCAATTATCATGTCCACACTCCTGCTGATCAGAGCTTCTGAAAATTGAAGTACAAGAACACATGGAGTGCCAAGGTTAGCCATAACTGGATATGCCTTTTAAAAAAACCAAATATTGCACTTTCTCAGTTCTTTTGTGCTCACTATTTTCTCTTATTTTTTATTTATCCATCTTTTCCCAATTTTCAGGTAAGCATGCAGTTTTAGACTGATTTAAGCTGAAAGATCTAACTTCCAAAATGAAAGATTACATTTTTCAGAAAAATAACATTCCTAATTGGACAGAGTGAGAAAAAACATTGAACAGTGTATTTCAAAGCTCTGTATTTTTTAAAAATTACCTGTAACTTGTTTATCTGGAAGAGACGGAATTGGAATGGCTGATCCAAACTTAATCAATAGGCGTTCATATAACCAGTCAAAGTGTTTATATCTATGGTTGACAGATCGATTAGTGTTCTGTAAAATGATCAAAACAACAACTCTTGCTTAAGACTTCTACTTCCATAGCTATTACAATCTTTATATTAGTTAACTTTGTAATAAGAAGCTTTGATAAACTACTAAAATGGTAACAGGTAGCACCTGATGAAAATCTTCTAATACACACTTACTGTACATGTAAGCTGATATTCAATGTAGCTCTTCAAACCATACATTTTAGAACCCTTTTTGGGATCAGCCACAACACAGTCAAATGTAGAGGTAGGATAAACCCACATTGGACCATAATCTCCAATCTGTTGGTTAAAAAAAAGTATCAACTCAAGACATGCTATATATTATAATACAGACAGTTAGAGCTGAGACCCACCAGAATACAATCACTACTTCTGCGTATCCAATAAGATTCCCATCACTCAGTAGAATATGTTAAAATACAGAAACAGAACAAATGGAGTTTTAAGACCTGGATGCCAGCCAAAAGCACCTGGGGCAAACAGTCTTATAGGGCCTCCCAAAGAGTTCTGTTTCCTCACAAATTTGAGTAAAGTCAGAACTGTACTGTATAATGTCACCTAGACAGGACCCATGGGTGTTTCTGAGGAGAAAAATACATAAATATTAAGACAGTTCAGCTTTATTGTACTGTTAGATGCTGAACAAAGAGGTTCACTCTTGATCCATGAACTCTGTTAAATTAAGTGGTGAATTACAGAATCAGCCTTTGGGGAACTGCACTTGACACATCCTAGATGCCATGAAAGACAAGCTGTACAGTATTTAAATTACCCAGCATGACCAGGACCCAGCAGCTTTTTCATTCAAACTGTGCTTTTCTCAGTACTTTAAGTGTGTTATATACAGTAAAACCCCTACTTACGTAAAAAGTCTGTTTCATAGGCTTTTAAGTAAAATTTTTACGTAACTTGAAGCAAACCCACAGGAAATTGCATTATGTAAATCGGGACATTTACGTAAATCATGACATGGTTTTAGTGCAAAAATCATTACATAAGTCGAATTTTATATAACTCGAGGCATATGTAAGTCGGGATTTTACTGTATTTGCAATTATACTTACATGTCACCCCACAGCGCTTAGTGCACTCACTGACTGGACAGTTCACAGGGTAATTAGTATTTCTGCCCCCAACATGCTGGGTCCTTCTTTTACCGACCATGGAAGGGTGGAAGACTGAGTCAACCTTGATCCCAGTCAGGATCGAACTCACAACGTTTTGGCTGCAGAATGGAGGTTAAACCACTGCGCCACTAGGGCAGGTAAAACTCAGAAAATTAGAATATCGTGCAAATGTTCATTCAGTCCAGTAATGCAACTTAAAAGGTGAAACAAATATATGAGATAGACTCATTGCATGCAAAGCGAGATGAAAAGTTCAAGCCTTACTTTGTTATAATATCGATTCTTATGGCTTACAGTTTATGAAAACCCCAACCCCCCAATCTCATGTACCCCATAATCATCACATAATCTCATGCACGCTGTATGGCATGATCATCACAATTATAACGAATTAAGGCATGACATCTCTCGCTTTGCATGTAGTGAGTCTATCTCATATATTTGTTTCAGCTTTTAAGTGAAATGAATGAACATTTGCACGATATTCTAATTTTTCGAGTTTCACCTGCATGTCAAGTCTTAATATAAAAGCCTCAAAAGTGTATACCACACTGAGATGAAGCAATAAGTAGTTACAGTACAAAAATGTTTCCACAGATACAAACAGAAAGGCATATTAAAATACTGTGCTGAACTTACAATTATAGGAATTTTCTCTTTGGGTTTTGCTAGCTGCTTTGTCAACAGATACTGTTCCACACCAGGTTTTGCAAATCCAGGAAACCTGATCAGAGAAATAAAGTGACTGAAATCTCCTTTCAGAGGCACTATGCCAGATTCAGATGCGTTAGCCATATTTTACAGACACACTTGGCCTGTCACAAAATGCAGCTTTTACTTAAAACAATTGTGTCAAAGTGATCTCGTCACAGACTAACTTGCTTACTTAGAAGTGTGTGTCTGTTCTCACACTTGAACTCAGCCATTCTGAAGAGCTGAGAAACAGTTAGTACCAACTGCCACTCTAGTGCCAGATTAACTGCCTCTTGTCATTCTTCTCTATTATTTGATAAACTGACTGCTATATCTGTTATAGTTGCCACCAGGGTTACACCAGCCAGATCCCACACACCTAATATACATGAAAAAGCCTTTTCAATACAACACCTCCTTATTTTCCATTTAGTATCCCCACCCTCCCACCACAGGCCTTAAACTAGGCTTTGTAATTTCCAGAGTTGAAAAAGCAACCAGAAATGCTGTGTTGGATAGAAAATGTCTGCCATTGGGCAATTAGGTACATATATAAAAGCTCAGAAAAAAGGAGAACTAGTGGTATCCCTTTCTGGATAGGGTCAGAGCTATTCTCTTAAGACAATTAAATGTATCGCCATTGCCAGCACATCCAGAAAATGAGAATAATCAATGTTATATCTCAGTAGCATGCCTGATAGCAATAGCAATTACACTTATATACCAACCCATAGTGCTTAAAGGGCATTTTAGTCCAGCTTTTTACAGGAGAGACATCAGACCAGATTTAACTGTACAGATATTTGAGAGAACAATTTTCTTCTGGGGAGTCAGACCTATTCTCATCAGAACAACTGCATCTGGTGAGATTTATGCCATAATGAAATATGTTAGTCTTTAACAAGTCACATGACTCTTCATTGTTTCTGCTATAACAGATTAATACAGTAAAACCTTGGGTTACGACAGAGGTCTGTTCCAATAGCCTCTGTCATTACGTGAAAAACTCGTAACCTGAAGCATGTTTTCCCATAGGAAAGCAGCAGCGGCCATTTTAGAGTTTAAAATAGCACAATTTTCAGTCGTAAACCAGGGAATTATTTTAATTAAATTTGCTGTCGTAAACCACAGCAAATGTAACCTAGGGCACTTGTAATCCAGGGTTTTACTGTGTAGCTATCTCCAGGGAAACTGCATTAGCTGAATACTGCAAATGGTAAATGATCTGAATACTGTGGGTTTAAGATAGCTCAGATTAAAATATTCTAGTTTGCTTCTTAATTTCCTCTATAACATCTATTGTTTTCACTCAATACAACACTGTCCACTTTACTTGTTAAGTGGTAACTTCATAGCAGCGCCTCGGCTATTCCCACGTTGGAGCCCTGCTGGGTCAGACGCCTCTGTCTCTTTATAGCCAGGGTAAGATGTAGCCGCTGACTTGGGCTCATCCCAGTCATCATCCCAATCATCGTCATCAGCAGCTGCTAAAGGGAATAGGATACTAAGTGTATACAGATGCCAAAAATCACATGTACAGCGTGCAAGTAGAACAAGCAAATGAACTTCCAGTGTCAAAGTCACTCTAAATTAATTTGCAACTTTAAAGGTTGTTCCAAAGGACTATGCTGCAATATTTAGAGGTAGAACAAAATATTGAAAAAAGCTACAATCCACACATCAAATCCCTACCCTCTGAATGTTTTGCCATTATTAATACAAGATGCATAAAGAAAATGCTATTCCATTAACTTTTGAGTCCCATACTGAATAGCCATTTAAAGAAATTTTCTGCTGACCTGGACCTTGGTAAGCCTGTGGATGACCAAAGGCTGCTGCATCCCAGTTGTTGGAAGTATTGTTTTTTGGCTTCGTTTCAGGCTTTGATGCCCAGGGATCAGCAGGTGTTGTATTGTCCCAACTTGACCAAGGGTCATTTGCCTCACTAGTGACCTATGTTAAGGGAGGGGAAAGGGATTTTTTTAATATTTGTAAACAGAAAATAGATCAGTTATTAGATGTTGTACAAACATGTCCCCTGTTTTGGAACACTGACTTTGAGCAAATTGAGATCAGCCAACCACAAAATGGAACATCTATGTGGATTCCAACAGAGGAGGAAATCTCTTGTGCAAACATGCACTCACGCATCCATGCACGCACGCACACACAACTCTCAGATAGAAAGTCACTGTCAATTCTAATATCAATGTTAATCAAAGTAAGCCAATGGGGAAAGGGTGTCAAGTGAATAAAGTTAAAGTGTTTTTTATGTACAAATTCTTAAATATCAACTTAGACTATGAAAATCAATCTCCAAACTGTATAAGCAGTCAGACGCAGACAAAGCAAAGGAGCGACAAGTAAGACAGGATGTTTTATCTCACTTCAGTCCGGAAGGAGGCAGCAAGGAAAAACAGTTTCTCAGAAAATAAACTTTACCTATATGTAGTACCTTGGGAACCAAATACAAGCTCCCCAAACACCACCATAGTCCACCCTAGGCAAGAAAATGGCCTGAAATGGCAATTTTTAACAAAACCCAGGCAGGAAGTATTTGGATGGGCCTATCTTGATTTCTTTGGAAGATTATGTTTTGGGGATGAGGAGCCTTGGCAGATCCCATTAGAAGACCCAGGAGTATAAAACTCCTGTTGCTGGAGGGCCTTTTCTGGCAAAATGTTTAGGGAGACTTTTAAACTTGTGGGGCAATACGATATATAACATGTCCAGTGTAAAGTTACACTTCTGCTTGTGTACATAACGGAAACAAAGCAATTAGTCAATAATAAGAATGGGAAATCCTTAAAATGAGGTACAGCTAACCACAATTAATAAAAGTATTCTTTCTTTCTTTCTTTCTATCTATCTATCTATCTATCTACTTGCCTGCCTTCTTATCTACCTACCATCTGGGTAGTTTCCCACTCTGGGCAGTGTACAACATTTAAAATTTACAAGTCCAACAACAATAACCCAAACACCACAATCTCTACTGGTGACATCTGAGAAAAACAAAGATAAATGTAAACAAGATGAATCAACAGTTTTAACCATTTAGAAATACAAGATAAAAATTACATTAAAAACAAACATATAACAAGATTTTTAAAAGATTAAAAACAATTTAAGAACACATCAAAAACGATCAGATTAATAAGGAAAGCATTCCTGAGACTTGTGCTGCTTAAAAGCCTGCCTGAAAAGGAAGGCTTTAGCCTGGCAACAAAAAAATAAAGAGAGTCTCCAAATCAGTTCTACAGAAATGAGATTAAATGAGGTTTCACTCATTTATTTAAAAGTGCAGAGCAATGTTTGATTCAATCACATCTTAGTGAATTAAATCAAATATACTTCAGTCTCCTGCTCATGTACAGAACTCATTCACTCTGCTTCATTTGAAACAAAGGATTAAAATATGAAATCTATGTAAATATTTGTCCAAGCAGCATTATATGCTTCCCATCTTTGAAACAAGACAGGATTTTAAACATGCCTGAAGGGATAGTTTATCATTTTTGTTGGATCCAGTGCTAAAAATAATTGTTTCTCAATTCAACTGAAACTAAAAACAGTCATTGGAAATTTCCTAAAGAAAGTTGTAGTAGGCAAGAGGAAACAACCTGAATGCATGGGCAAAAGGTTTGTGAGCATATATAATTACTTTGAATACTGTACAACTAAATCACACTTTTGGAGACTGTATACAGAGCTCTATCAGAACCAGGAGTAGGCCACTATGGCAAGCCAAGAGTTTGGCTGGGATTATTTATTTTTAACAGTGTAATCTGCCTTGGGTCCTTTTGAGGAAAAAGGCAGAGCTTAAATATTTTAAATAAATAGATAAACAAGTCCAGGTCCCATTCCCCATTTAGGATTTGTTGCTACCTGTATTTCTCCAACTAAAAGCAAAAGTCACCAGAGGTCTACTTCAATTTTTCTTAAAACTTGTTTTCAAGGTGAAATGAGCTTTCTGGAGACTTGCAGAATGTGACTCTTTCCTCAAGCAAGGGGAAAATGTCTTGGTAGTAGGATTGTATGCAGTCAATGGACTACATGCTGCTCATTCCTGAGCCTAAAGCAGTGGTGGTGAACCTATGGCACCCATGCCAGAGGTGGCACTCAGAGTTCTCTCTCTGGGCACTCGCACTGTCACTCCAGCACAGTTTGCTCTGCCCAGCAGCCCAATGGGAGCCCCCTCTCAGCATGGAATTTGCCATGCCTCTCTGCCCAGCAGCCCAATGGGAGAGCTTCCTCCCTCCTCCCAGCACAGAGTTCACCCCCGCCTCTCTGCAGCATGGACAGCAGCCTGATGAGTTTGGGCACTCGGTTTCTAAAAGGTTTGCCATCACTGGCCTAAAGTATGCATGGGTAGAAATGATCTCTCTAAGATGCAGACATTTATATCTAATAGACATTTGTTCTGCACATTAATACAGATATTTATAAACAATACTAGTTATACAACTTCCAAAAGACAAAATCAGGACCAAATAAAAGTTCTGCTTAAAGAATTAGACATGCATGCAATTTGGAGGCTACAGATAGACACATTTTTAGCTAAATACTTTGTTTTCATGAAAACAACAAGTTAAGGTAAGATGAGTCTGGAAGTCTCTGTTCAGTATAATTTTACTCGTTCTTGGATAAAATTGACATACAGTATTACATTGACAACTGCATGAGTAGCAATATAGATCCTCTTATAGCATAGAGAAGTCCACAATGTAGCTCCTATCTACACCAGGGCCATACCTATGGAAACAGGTTAACGTTAAAACAGGGAGGAGACACAAGTATACCGTAATGGCTCCCATGTGGTCGATAAGTTTTTTTAAAGAAACAATAAGTCATGCATTTATCTTCCCAGAATAATGTATGCAGACAAGTTATCCTTAATTTTCCTTTTGAAGTATATTGGAGAAATCCGTTTTTTTTTTTTTTTTGGCAAAACATGTATTCCATCGTCTCCTACATAAATGCATACTTTGGAGTCGTTATTCAGCAAGGAGTCCTCATTGGTAGATGTCTCCGTGACGACATTGTGCACAACTTCTGTCCATAGCGATCTGTCCCTGGCAGTTCTTCTACATGTTGGTCCAACATTTTTCTTGAGAAAATCTTCCCATCTGCGAGGTGGTCTTCCTCAAGGTCTTTTGCGATCTCTCGGATACCAATTTATTATTCTGGCGCTCCATCTATTGTCATTTATGTGTGCAACATGGCCAGCTCACTTTAATTTGTTTGTCAGGTATTCTGTTACTATGTCTTTTAGCTGTGATCTCTGCCTGATATCCTTGTTTTTTACTTTATTCCAAAGTGAGATTCTGAGCACTGATCGCTCCATTGCTTGTTGTGTTAACTTACAGCCATTTTTCTTCCGCAGCTATTAAAGCCCATGTTTCGCTGCTGTATGTCATTCAGTGCTGGGCATCAGCCGGTCCACCCCGGTCCGAGCGGACCGGTAGTAGACCTGGCTGGCCACGCCCCCTCCCCACCCCAACCCGCCCACCTCTTCCCGGGAGAGCGGGCGATGGCATCAGCTCTTCCTCCTTCTCCTTCAGAGTGGCTGCTGCTGCCTCAATAGGCTGCGGGTGCCGCTCAGGTGGTGGTGGCGGCGTGTGCGCGCCTGGGGGAAGGGAGCTGATGTTGCGCCTCCCAGAGCAGCTCGCCCACCCCCGCCACCGCTCTCCTTGCCTCCTTCTATCAGCAGCAGCAACTTTTGCGATGCCTGGACCTAGTCATGCAGGAACGCAGGATGTCTGTCTGGGCATTGCGAGAGTTGCCCTGCTTGCGCCATGCTGCCTGGACACCCTGCTACCACCAGGGGAAGGGAAGGGCTAGTCCACGCACCGCTGGTCCAGGTGGCGCAAGCTCTTCCCTAAGTTAAGTTCCCTTCCCCCGAGAGGGAACTTAACTTAGGGAAGAGCTTGCGCTGCGCCGCCTGGACCAGCGGCGCCTGGACTAGCTCTTCCCTTCCCCTGGCGGTAGCAGGGTGTCCAAGCAGCATGGCGCAAGCAAGGCAACTCTCGCAATGCCCAGAGTCAGACAGACATCCTGTAGGCGGGCGTCCGAGCTGCTCTGGGTGGTATCACATCAGCTCTCCCTCCCCTTCCCCCAGGCGCGCACACGCTGCCACCTCCACCCGAGCGGCACCCATGTCTATTAAGGAGGCAGCAGCTAGCAGCAACTGCTCTGGAGGAGAAGGAAGAGCCGTCGTCGCTCTCCTGGGAGGAGGTGGGCAGGAAGCAGCAGCAGGCGCTGGACTCGCTGGAGGATTAGAGGAGGAGGAAGGGAAGCCGTCACATGAGCACTCCTTCCTCCCCCCCATGGGGGGGGGGCAAGGAGGAAGAGGAAGGAGCAGCCCGACGTGGCGCCTTCTGGGTGTGTCTTTTTGTTTACTTCCCCATGTGTGTGTGTGTGTGTGTGTGTGTGTGTGTGTGTGTGTGTGTGTGTGTGTGTGTGTGTGTGTGTGTAGAGGGGAGCGGAGGCTAAAGGGATTTCCCAGGGGTGGTGGTAGTGAGTCTTTAAGGTGCCACAACATTTTGTGTTTTTGTTTTGTTTACCTCCTGATCTGCTTGCACAGAATAAAACTTTAGAATTGGTAGCCATTTTATTCTGTGCAAGAATATTATAGAGTAAACAAAAAAATGTTATGGCACCTTAAAGGCTCGCTGCTGCTTCGAGGTAGAGTGCAGTTGGCCCAGGAAGCTCCATGGTAAAACAGAGATGACCATGGAACCCTAGAGTTGGATATGACTGGCTTTCAAGCAAGGGATACCTTTACCTTGCTCAAAAGCCAGTCGTACGTATCCCACGCTAGGGTTCAGGTTGCTCATCTCTGTTTCAAAGCCGAAGAGCCAGTGCTGTCTGCTTCTGCAGATGTTTCCATGGTCATGTGGCAGGCATGGCTAGACACCGGAGTGCACGGAATGCTGTTTACCTTCCCACCAAAGTGGTCCCTATTTATCCACTTGCAATTTCTTGCTTTCAAACTGCTAGGTTGGCAGGAACTGGGATAAAGACAGGAGCTCATCCCGTCCTGCAGTACATGGGAATCAAACTGCTGACCTGCCACCTTCCAGTCAGAGCCTTAGCCACTTGAGCTCAGTGGTTAAGAAGCTTGCCTTGTTAGCTGGAAGGCCGACATGACCGTTTGAGCTCTCGTCTCTGTCCCAGCTCCTGGCAACCGCAAGTTGATAAATAGGGACCACTTCGGTGGAAAAGGTAACAACATTCTGGTGTCTAGTCATGCCTGCCACATGTCCACAGAAACATCGACAAACAGACAGTGCTGACTCTTTGGCTATAAACAGATGAGCACTGAACCCTAGAGTCAGATACGACTGGCAGCTTTGGATCTAACAATAGGTAAAAGTTGCCCTTGCTCAAAAGCCAGTTGTATCTGACTCTAGGGTGCAGTGCTCATCTCCACTTACAGCCAAAGAGCCAGTGCTGTCTGTGTTTGGGCTATGTGACAGGCATGACCAGATTGGCCACCCAGTCACATGCCCACCGATTAGGCCACACCCATTGATTAGGCCACATCCACCAGTTAGGCCATGCCCACGGTGTGGTAGTAATTTTTTTTGGTGCCCATCACTGATGCCATTGCTTTTTGAGACTGTAGAATTGAGCAAATTTGCTTTTGTTTCTGGTTTAGCTTTTGACTTCAAGATGACTGAAATTTCTCTGAATTTACCCCATGTGGCTCTTTGTCCTCTAGAATTTTTTAAAAATCATTGTCCATCCTGACTGTTAGGCCCAAATAAGTTTAGCTTTCCACTTCTATTTGTTCTTCATCAAGTTTTAAATGCATATTAAGTTTAAAAATCAATTTCAAATAGTTAACAATACCTCAGTCATTGTTTCATCCAGTGATGGGTAACCTTGGCACTCCTGGTGTTCTTGAATTTCAATTCCCAGAAGCCCTGGTTAGCAGGAGTGCTGACTTTGGCCTCTGGTAATTGAAGTCCAAAACACCTGGACTGCCAAGGTTAGCCATCACTGGTTTCATCCTTCTAGATATTACTGGCACATTATGCATTGTTTATTAAAAGTGAAAACTCATTGGGCTCTCAGAAACAGCCTGATTCTTCTTCTTTGCTTTCACTTTTACTGTATCAGGTGTCGAGGGTGATGCACGGTTTTTGTTCTGGCACTTCTAGCAGCCTCCATGGTGTCATTTGGTGTTCTTGTAATATTTCTTTGATGTTCTCTCTCCACTTTCCTCTAGGTCTGCCTCGTGGTCTTTGTCATTCTCCTCTTTCCATATATGCCTTGTAAGGTATAGAATTCCAAGACATTCTCTCCAAATGACAAACCTTTGTATTTGTTGTCTCTGTACGCAGTGCAAGATTGGTTCTGTTCCAATTCTTTCCCTTATAACCTCATTCCTGGTTTTATCCTTTCACAAATAAAGATGCCAGAAGGTCTGATTTTAACCTACTATTAATATTAAAAAGTTACCTTTCTTGTAGAAGGAGTTGAGGGTGGAGAATAAGGTAAAAAATCCAACATAGTTGTATGGTTGGCAGATGCCAGAAAATCCACCTTAAAAAGAAGAGCTCTCAGTAAAAGAAGGAAAGACAGAAACAGAAAAGCCTACAGCACTTTAGAGCTCTGAGGCACAGATTCATGCAGGGAAGGTGGAAAAGTGAAATGGACACATGCCATAAGATGCTTGCAATCAGAAACAACATGCAATAAAATAGCAGTTCTTTTCTGACAACAATTAAGATCTAGGTCAAACTGTACTTGTGTTCAGATTTTATACTGTGTATTAGACACGAGCAAAAACTTAAAACCATGCACTCAACCACAAGACATGGCATGCAAAAGCCAAACACTACCTTCCTGCACTCAACCACAAGACATGGCATGCAAAAGCCAAACACTACCTTCCATCATACCTGTCAACCTTCCCGGATTGGCCGGGATTTCACGGTTTTCGGCGCCGATTTGCGCCATTTCCCGCCCCGCGCTGTTAAAACCCCGGAATTTGGCAATGAGGGAAAGGAGGTACTATGCAGCCCTTCTGCGCAGATCGCCTTCTACACATGCGTAGAAGGGTTTTACGCTTGCGTAGCCCCGTTCTACGCATGCGTAGAAGGGTTTTACGCTTGCATAGCCCCGTTCTACGCATGCGTGGAAGGCTACGCTGCTTGCATAGAAGGCTACACCACTTGCATAGGAGGCTACGCCACTTGCGTAGAAGGGGACCTGCGCAGAACCGTTTGCGCAAGTCCCGTATTTTCCGGAGCCGCGGTTGACAGGTATGCCTTCCATTTAATGTAACTACACAGGAAATGCTTCCTTATCTTTTTAAAAATGAACATCTATGTGACATTCAAATCGTAAATATTATGAAACTCAAGAAGTCCATCCACATTTTTATTGTATTCCTTAGAAATGGGTTCTTAGTGGCATAGAATTAAATTTTATGTGGAAAAAGAAAAGCCTCCTCAATCTTCCCAAATCCTTAGGTTTGATTTCCAGTGACAGCCATGTGAAGTTGGAAGTCAACAAATATCTGAAACAGTTCTAAATGTAATATAACAGATTTTAAAATTTGGGACCTCAAAGCCTTTTTTAAAAAAGGAAATTCACTGCACTAGATACTCTTAGCTTCATGGAACTATTAATAAAATTAATACAAACAGCCTGTTGGCATTTAAAGGTCAAATTTGCTAGGAATATCTGTTAGTTCAAACAAATGTTGATGTTCTGTAGAGAACAAGTTAAATATTAGAATCTTAGACTTGCTACTGTTAATCTTCAACCCTGAGGTTAGACCAAACTACACAACAGCATTTAAGAGACGAAGGAAAGAGTTGTCTCATTTAGACACTGTAACAGCAATATCATCTGCAAACAGATGTATAGAGAAGCCTTGTATATCTGGATATGATCTGATAATAATAATTTCATGCCAGAAATTATTCTGGGTTGAAATAATTTTTGCAGAAGAAACTCCGCTCAGGGAACACCCAAAAGAGGTTCCTTTCATGTCCCCAAGAGCTGGGACAGAGACGGGCACTCAATCTGTCATGCAGTACCCGGGTCTTGAACTGCCGACTTGTCTGCCTTCCAGCTAAAAAGGCGAGCTTCTCAACCACTGAGCCACCACAGCCCATTATACTGGTCAATGTTTCAAATACAGAAAGTGTAGAGAAAAGTGGGCATACTGAATCGATGCTGTTTGTTCTCACTAAGACTTGATCTTTATCATACAATGTATGTAATATTCTTTAAAAAGAATTCCCATTTCCACAGCTTCATATACAATCCAGATGAAGCACCATTCTAAAACATCAAAGGATTTAGTGGCATGAAACAATGCAATGGCAAATGTATTGTCGATTTTAGAACTATGGTTAGCCACATTAAAGAGTCTTCTTATCAGATCCAAGGTTTACCTTTGCTTTTTGAATTCAAAGTGATCTTTTCAGTAAATCATGGGGCATGTACACCTGACCTATTGATTAGTATTTCTGTGAATAATTTGGTATCCTGATACCTACTGGATCACAAGCATCAGCTTTTGTAGCATCTTTATTTGAAGAAGTCTTTTCTTTATGATTAGGGTACAAGATATTTTGCTATTCTCTATCCTCCCAATCAACTTAGCTGAATGCACTGAATAGCAGCATGTAGGCAAGTAAACTTCAAGACTGAACAAGGATTTGAACCTGAATTTCCAAGTCCAAATACAATTAACTCTCTGTACAACTAAATGGACTGTTAATTACTTTTGTGCCTAAACCCCAGTAGATTTCATAAAATTGAAATAATATCTAGTTGTGAAATGATACTTAGACAGAAACAGAGACAGACTCTACCGTTCTAGCCAAGGAGGTTTTCAATCTTAACCTATAAAACCAAGGGTTAACCGTTGAAACTGGCTATAGGTTGCTATGCCTCGCCCTACTTGCCTGCACTCACCCTTCGTGCACACGGCCAATCTGGGTCCGCAGGTCAACGAAGGATTGAGAAAACTGGCAGTGGGGCAATAGCCCCACAAACACGGAAAAAGGGAAACAACTTCACTTCCCAACATTCCTTGCGCTGCACCAGAGCCAATCAGGCTGAGAGGCTCTCGCACGGCGCGGCGTTCGGAAACGCGCCGCGGCCAATCAAAAGAAAACCATTTTTAAAAAATGCAGCACAAACACAAAGCACAAACCATAACTACAAGCCCCAGCGTCCTGTGCGCCATGAGCACGCAGAACGCTGAGGAAGCCGGCGCCCAAAAAATAAAACAAAAACACTGGGAGAGCAAGTCCGCCAAGCCGCGGGAACCAAAGCCCCCCTCCCCAATGGCACCTAAAGCTTCCGATTGGAGTTTCCCCTTTAATATCACTGGGGGGGGTGTTGTGCTCCCCCTCTCTACTGGCTCCTCTGGGGTTGGGAGGGTTGGGGGGGACAAAAGGAGTCTGTCTCCCCAACCCTCCTAACCCCAGGGGACCTGGCAGAGAGGGGATTCCCCTCCATAAACACACACACGCCCCATATTAAAGAGAAGAAACCAAGCGGTTACTTCTCTTTAAAAACGGAGTTTTTTTGGGGGAAACCCCTCTCCGATGGCTCTCCTGGGTCTGGAAGGGTTGGGGAGACAGACCCCTTTTCTCCACCCAACCCTCCCAAACCCAAGGAAGCCAGCGGAGAGGGGGATCACAACCACCACCACCACCACTGATATTAAAGGGGAAACCACAAATGAGATTTCCCTTTTAATATCAGAGGGTGGCCTGGATTCCATCCCCTCTCCTGGGTCCCATGAGTCTGGAAGGTTTGGGGGGACAAAAGGGGCCTGTCCCCCCCAAGCCTTCCAGAGTCAGGGGACACGGCAGAGAGCGGATCCCCCCGTAGGACACAAAAACAATCAAAAACATCCAAAAATACACAAAAACAAACAAAAATAACACCAACAAACAAGACAAAGTAAACAAAAACCAACATTTCAAAACACACCCAGCACCCAGCCAAACACCACAAAATCCAACCACCACCACCACCCCAAATAAAGAAAAACAGCCAACTCACCACCACACGACCTCAGTCCACAACGACTGGAAAAGAAATGAATAAAGAAAGAGACTATTTACTGGAAGAAGCTCCACCCAGAGGCCACGAGAGAAAAAACAGTCAAAATATAAGATAACCCCTACCAGCAGCACTTGCTGCTCACAATAATAAAAAAAATTCAAAATGACACAACAGCCCCACACAAAAGGCCCCAAGAGTAAAAACAAGTAAAAACAAATAACACAAAATCATAATTTTACACAAATCAAAAACAGATATCAATAAAATAAAATAAAAACTATTCAAAAATCCTGTGCTGAATTTTTACTCAAATAAAAAACAAAAACATCAATACACAGTTTAAAAATATTTATTGTGAAAAACATGTATTTTCACATTTTTTAAATTATTACCTACGGTACAACTATTAAAAAAAATACATACTAACAAATTATTGGGTTAAATAATTTTTTTGGAAAAAGTATATCATCCTTTGTTCTTTTTTTCATCCACAAAACCAAAACACCAAATAAAACTCATCACAGTTTATAACAGGCCGCCAAAAAAAATGTGTATAACTAAAAAATTTAATATTATAGACTAACCTCTTCTTTACAAACATTAACAACAACAACAACAAAAACTTTCCAACACCATTTAAAACAGCCCGGCAACGCCAGGCAACCTCTGCTAGTCCTTCATATTTCAAACAAGTGAACAAAATGATTTATCAACTTACAATGCAAAGTAAAGATGTTAATTTTAAACTCTGAAAGTAGAGTTTAAAGTTTCTTAAATATTATTTACATCCATGTTCAGAAATCAGACATTTAAATAATATTGTCCAGCAATTAACAAATAAATTACATTGCCAAAATAAACTAGCTCAAAGGCTTGTTTATAATGCAGAGACCTTTGAACAGTATTCTTTGGAAAGTTTTAAAAAATTAACCCCACACATCCTGATCTTGACCTACTGTATGGACTACTACAAAGGTTTAGGTATGCAGAAAGATAATCTGATCAAGTCCAAGTTTATACTGTAATACAAAAAGGAAAATTATGATAGCTGTCACAGGTTTTTGGCAATGTTTGCCTGAACTGCTCCAATACTACACATGCAGAAAGGCTTCTACTTGCTACTAACTGAGCTTTTTGATTATAATAGTCCAGTGATATCCAACCTTGGCACTCCAGGTGTTCTGGAATTTCAATTCCCAGAAGCCCTGATCAGCAGGAGTGCAGACTTGGGCTTCTGGGAATTGAAGTCCAAGAATACCTGGAGTGCCAAGGTTGGCCATCACTGTAATATCTTCTGGCTCCTACTAACTTATGTGTTCTGACCCAAGCATCTAAGTGGGCAAAGTGCATCCATCCAGTGATCTATCATCATTGACTATGCTGACTAGGGCCAAGGACAGTTACTGCTGATAAACATTAGGAGGACCACACTTTGTCTATCACCAGCCCCTAGAGGGGCAGAAGAGATAACAGAAGTGCAAGAACTGGAATTCAGAGGGTAGGAAAGAAGGTGGTTTTTAAATGCAGAAGCGTTTATGGCAGCTGAGGACGTGTTTATGGTTGTCGTAAAGGCATTTACGACAACCACAGACGTGTTTATGGCAGCGTTTACTGTGGGAAGACCAACAGTCCCCTCAACTGTCTGAGGGAGCATGACCTAGCCCCCGATTTAAAAAGATTGCCGACCCCTGATGTAGATGAACAAGGACAAGAGAAAGAGAAGGCTAGCTGTGGTCAAAAGATGAAAGGAAACAGTGTGACAAGTACAGAAGTTGTTGGCCCAAATCTGAGTGATGCTTTCTGCACTTGTTGAGCATTCACATAATTGTGTGTCCTGGGATGCCCATGACATGGTTACGTATGTAAGGAACAGTTCAGGAAATAGCTACTGACATTCGCGCAATTGCCCTTACGTAGTTACATAGAGCAACAGAAACCTGGGCACTGGAAATAATCAATCTTGGGCAGAATAGCACCTATTGGCTGAGTAGACATGAAGTAGTGCAACATTCTAAAGGCTCTTCTCATAAATGCTCATGCAAACCGTGGGTGCAGAAATGCCAGTTCAGGTCTCAATATTGTATACACCCTTGGCTGCCTAACCTGAGATCCTGTTTGAAAAGAACAGCCTATATGTGTACAGGTGGTTGAATGCAAGCCACTTTTGAGGAAGGCCTTTGATGCAGATGATGCCAGTGATGAGGCTAGCTGATCTTTATACATTAAGGGAGTACATAATCCTAATGACCTAAAGTAGCTTAAACACCAAGAGATTACAGTACGTCAAATGCTCAGAAAACTTCATATAATTAAAGTATGATACACACAGACTTGAGAGACAGGTGGAACCTCATGGGAAAAGCATGATTGATTGAAAAGAGATAAGAGGAGGCAAAGAAAGTGCAAAAAGTCAATTCAGTAGTAGACTAATACATTAAAGAACAGATAAAGGCAGAAGCCTGGAAGGAAAGAATTGAGGATTACAAGAGCCAATCAGAATAGCAGTTTTAGGAAAAGAACCAACAAAGATTTTCTTTGCCACCAACAAGGAAACAAGCAGCCAAGGATGCTGAAAATGTGAAAGAGAGTTGTCATAGGTGTAGCTGTAGTCAGACATCATATAGGGACAAAGATACGTCCTCTGAGGAGCTTGCCTACTTTTACAGCCAGGGCAGGCAACAATGGCTTCCATATTTTTGGTCTACAATTCCCACAATCCCTCTCCATGAACTATGCCAACTATGTTAATGGAAGTTGTAGGTGAAAAACAGCTTTAGGACCGCAGCTACACACCCATGGTTTAAAGGTTACCATGTGGCACAGATTTCACTGGTGGAATACTACAATAATAAATCGTACCTACTGGAATTCTCTGCTCTTAGCAGGAAAGCTATAGAAATTTACTAAAACAGAGCAGCAAAGCAAACTCAAACTGCTGATTCTAACTACAGTACTTGCAAATTCTGCTACAGGATGTGAAGCAAATCCTGAGTCAGACTGAGTTTGTGATATCCCACAAAGAACAAGACTTTAAAAATTAAAAAGAAACATACAAGCCAGTTCGCATCAATATCGTATTTAGTCCAGCATTCTGGTCACACAGTGGTTAACAGGAA
This sequence comes from Bradypodion ventrale, assembly GCA_035047345.1. NCBI lineage: Eukaryota > Metazoa > Chordata > Lepidosauria > Squamata > Chamaeleonidae > Bradypodion > Bradypodion ventrale. The sequence goes on from JAWDJE010000001.1 coordinate 93,201,933, forward strand.
GTCCACAGGTAGGATATGATCAGAGTAAGACTCTTTCAATTGTATTCCCTAACAAAGTGCCCAAACTTTTTGGGCCGTGGACCGGTCACGTGGTTCAGGGGGCTGGTCACCATGGCCTGGGAGCCGGATCCGCCCCCTGATGCCAATTCATCTGGCCCATGAAGCCCTCGTTGCCCAGGAAGGCAGCCAAAAAAAGAAATGTTGGAACAGCAGGCTTAAATTACCATTATAATGAACAAACAAATAAACACTAAGTAGTGATGCAGAGATAAAAATGTCAAGGTGCAATAAATTATGTTAATTGTAAAGTCAACCAAAGGGGAAGCAATCTATTACGTTACTCTGAGATACATTTAGACTCCAGTACAAGATGTCAAATTGCTTATGAATACTGACCATAGTTATCAAATTCATCAAGAAGATCATGCTAGAATGGTCACATTTAATTTCACAAAGGAGGGACATATAACAAAAATTAAGGAATTAGTACAAATAAAATTAAAAAGGAGGTGCAAGAATATCAAACATTTTCATGATGCTTGGAGATCATTTATAGGAGACTATAACATCAGTTGAAATAAAATGACTGCCTTGCACATACAGGAAACAACAAAGTCTAGGAGAACAACAGTATCAAGAAAGCGTGTATCTTTACAAAAACAAGTGGCAGTCTTAGCAACAGAACAACATATTCTGACAAAAACCAGTATAGTGGAACCTCAGTTAACAAATTTAATGCATTATCCAGAACCTTTTGTACTACGAAAAATTTGTAAAGCAAATTTTGTCATAGGAATACATTGAATGCAATTTCCCATAGGAATGCATTGAAAGGCAAAATTTGTTAACCGAAAAGCAGTTTCACACAGGAATGCAATGAAAACCAATTAATCCGTTCTGGGAAAAAAATGTTAACCAAATCACTATTTTCTATAGATTTCCTTTTTTTATGCGTTTTTTGTCCTACCCGAGCCGTTTGTTAAGCGAGGTTCCACTTCACTTTAGTGTATGGTAACCATAAAGAACAACTGACTTCCACTTGAAAAAGAAACTAGGCACATTCATGCAGGATCAATGGCCCACAACTCAATGGAATGTCCATGCTCAAAAATGACATATGGCTGTAGCTGCAAAATTTAAAAAGAGACAACTATCACCTTTACATTTATAGCTCCTAGAAACATCAAGTTCCCTGTTGCTGAAGACAAGATCCAGCAGAATTCTTATGTCCTTATTAGGAGAACTTGCTCCTTAAGCTGTCAGTATATGTGTTATTATTCAAAAGAATAAAACATTAGTGTTTTCTTTTTATGTTTGGTGCTAGGGAATGTACCATTTGTGTGTTTTTTTTGTTACAATTCTCCATTCTGGAAGTGCTACCTGTCAGATCCACACCTAAATTCCATTCAGTGGGAGAAAGACTCAGCTCAAAGAATATGTGGCATAGCAAAGGTCTACTTCTGCTTAAATTCCTAGACAAAAAGAAAGCTATCCCAGTGAGCAGGAAACTAGGCAAAACTAGACCTATGCTAGGCCATGAAACCTTTGGCCTGGACCTTTCTCCTGATGAACCAAATTTAGATATGTCACGTGAAAGTCTCAGAGTAATCCAGGGATAGTTGTTGAAACGAATCCAAATGGCACAGTCCTACTTCTTTCTCAGGTTCTCCTTTTAGGTTCCAATATTAACTGACATTAAGGACTATGGAGATATGAACTACCTGTAGATTAAATCGGACAGATAACTGGATCTTTGTAATTGATAACTACCGAATGGAATGGAATGGAAGACACCTTAAATTATTTAACAAACAGAATGATTAACTGCATTGTGTTTGAACTGAGACTATAAGATTTCACTTGGTCTAAAATTCTGTATTGCTGAATTAGCAGGAAAAAAAGTAGATACACACCTGCTATGATGAAAAGACATTGGTCAAGCTAAAGAGGAATATGGAGAAGCTACAGAATTGGATACTTTAATAACCCCATTAAAGTAACTAATCTGACAACCCTAAGGACTAGCGGCCTTGGCGAAGTCCACATGGAAGGGTGATGGTCCCCAAGTGGATTAAATCCCTCTTGAATCTATCTTGATGGAGGGCAGCAGCTTCATCAATACTGGCCTGGGGTTGAGGAGGACTTTGTGTGCCAAAAGGGCTCAGGACCAGAAAGTGATTCCTGGAGCTGGATCAGTGGTACTGGTGTCATGCTGCAATGTGGAAGGCAGATGAAAGGCCACGGCACTATACTCGCAGGACAGTCTTCATGGCTGATTGCCATGAAGATTGCCAATATTTGGAATCAAACATGGCACAAGAAGAAGAATGAACCATGACCTGCGCCTGCTCTGGTAAGATGTTATTATTATGCTTCTTTCTTTGGAACAAATGAATGCTGTTTCCGGCCCTTAAAAAAGATGTTGTGATGCACTTTTCTCCTGATTTACTTTCTACCAATGTAGAACTGGATGTTATCAAGTGGGGAGGCCAACCAGAATGCAGGGAAATGAGGGACAATTGCACCTTGGTGGAGCAGCACACATACTTCTTCAGTTCATTTTTTCCCCTTGTATATTTTTCATTTCTTGCAGATTTTTTGGGACCTTCAGTTTAATTTTTCTTTCTGCCTTTACTCAGAGAAAGGGTTGTTTTAATCATACATTAAGTTATTTCTATGAAGTTTTTAAAATCAACTCTGCTTTCCTAAAATTTCCTTAGTTTCTCTCTTTTGTTTTTATTTCCCCTTCCCCAAAACACACACACATCAATAAGGGGTAAGACTTCATTATTTTGCTTTATATTTTTCTTCAAACTTTCCCTGACAAAATTTCCTCCGCATTCCCCCGAGTCTTCAACAATCCACTCACTGAAAACAGCCAGCTATGTTTTTCTTTCTCATTCTTTGGGCAAACACTTCTAGAGGGTTGACGGAAGAGCAAGAGCAACGGGAGTGTTTTAGGAAGAGGTAACCTAGACTAATGTTGTATAGTGTAACTTCATCTATAACTTTAATTCACTTTGTTCTATGTTACATTCTTCATTTAGCCACTGCACTATCTTCCTCTGAAGTGCACTTAATTTCCTCTGTATTGTGCCTTCACTCGATCGATCCTTGTTTATCTGATATTATCAACATTAATCTTCAAACTATTGTCCAGTCATCTGGTTACATGCTCTACTCCACTGGAGCAAAGAGTGAACCTCATATTATAACTTACTGTAAGAGAATTCAATGAGTTTTTTCAACTGGTGTTCAAGGAAAGAAACCATGCTCAAAGGGGAAACAAAGGTATACCTACTTGGCTATTATTTTTTGAAGCTTGTGAATTACTCTGTGCAAGATTTGAGGAAAGGTGGTCAAGAAAGGCTTGGTCAGCTACTGAAATTCCATCTTTGGTACTTTCATGTAATAACTGGAAAAAACAGAATGTTGCTAAAAGGGGATTTTGCAATAAAACATAATTCTATATTAAATAATTAAAATCTGATTTTTAAAAAAATATATAACTATGTAACATTTGAAATGTACAGTACTGTATTATGGATTGTAAACCTTAGAATTCTCCTAGAATTTCCCAGGCAGAATTCTAGAAGTTTGAACTCACATACATAAATCTGCAGGCCTCTGGATTTTGCAGTCCCATGAAAGAAAACTGCCACAGTGCTTCCTGGGGTCCATCTCCCAGAATTCAGCACAGACAATTCTGGAGTTTCCAATGAAAAACACACAAAACAGCACACTTCTATATACATATTTCTCCTGCATTTAATTATAATTATAATCCCAAAACAGAACTGAGTGGTATACATGAATGGTATCTCCCCTCAAAAGAATCATATTGGCGATACCCCGCATAATGAAAAAATATTTTCATTATGAGGGGTATAACCCATATAACGGGGGGGGGGATGTTCGTTATACGGGGTATACCCCGTACAATGAACTTTTTCCCCGTTATGCAAGATATCGTCAATAGCACCAAAACGCTTCATTATACAATTTTTTTCGTCATACAAAGCGTTCATTATATGGGGTACCACTGTACTCAGCAAACCAAGATTATGCTAAATTAACGCAAAAAAATGAGAAATCACTGCATTATTTGTACATCTCTACTGTGTCCATTGCTATCTGCTCAGTTGAGTATCACAGGTTCAGAGATCAGGTTATTTGATCCTAAAGAAGAGAACTGGGCAAAACTACTAAAGACAAGAGCATAAGTAGCTTTTTCTGTTCCCTCAGTTGATTAGCTAGAGGTCCAATTGCTTATGGACATGGAAGGAGTAAACTGCAAATGAAAAATCTACAATTTTGGAGGAAGAATCAGGCAGGAGCAAAGCAGTGTGCACACACATGGTGGGTTTATTCACAATAACCTTATTCTTCATTATACAGACTTATTGTACTATGTGAATGTGACCAGTAACGGCTGATACACGAAATATGTGGTAAAAATATAATACTATCATGATGAATATTGTTGTATTATGTTAACTTACTTCAACATAGTCTGTTGGAACCAGTCCTCGCTCTCCCTGGCTATTTTTGCCTTCCAGCCAGCCTCCACCTACATCCTACAACAATAAAAGAACAAACATATTAGTGGTTAAAATACATGCTTGTCTACTTTTAGGAAACATGTTTCTATTGAATTTTAACATGTTGTATTGCATTCTCTGTACCACATTTTCATTACCCCGCTCCACCAAGCACAAGGGTTTCTCCCAGTTTATTTTCACAACCATAACTGAAGATAATTTCAGAGTAGTGACCTATCTCAAGCTAATGATTAGTTTCATGGCTAGGTGGAATTTGAACCTAGGTTTTCCCAATTTTAATCCAATATTCCAACACTATATCCACTCTGTGGAAACTTGGGGCAGTTAAAACCGAAATCCTAGCATGCTTACTTGGGAATAAAGTCTATTAAAAAGAGAGGAATTTATTTTTTTGAAGAAAATGGATAAATGATGCTACATGATTAATTCTTGGTCATTACAGGAATTGGAACTATTCATTATTAACATGATTCAACTGTTTTTTAAAGACTGTTGGTAAACAAAACTCTTCAACCTGACAAATTTTATATTATTGTTGTTAAATTGCTAGCAAACTGTTTCTGACTTATGGCAAACCTATAAATTCTAAAATGTCCTCTCTTCAACAATCCTGCTTGAGAGAAACCTGTAAAACCAACAATGCTTACTTGCATAGTTTATTATTGTCATTTATATAACAAGGAGGTAAACACATGTGTTTAATAACCCAATCCTTTGCACACTTGTTCAGAACAAAGTCCCATCAAATTCAGGAGTATCTAATCCCAGGAAAAGATATACTGTATCAGATTATAGCCCCAATGTCTTAAACACTTGAAAATATATACTGTACTAGCAGATTTTGCCCGGCGATGCCGGGCTGTTTTAAAATGGTTTTGAAAGGTTTTTGTTTTATGTTTATGCAAATGAGGTTAGTTTTTAATTGTGGTTTTTTAAATTTTTATTTTTACGCATGGGCTGTTATAAACTGTGATCATTTTTTTATTTTTATTTTTAAAAAGAAGAAAGGATGATATAATTTTTTTATAATTATTGTATTTAACCAAATAATGTGTTACTATGTGAATTTTTAAAATAGTTGTACCTTGGATAATAATTTTAAAAATGTGTAAGAATGTTTTTTTTTAAAATCAATGTTTCTATACTGTGTTTAGATTTTTTTGTTTGTTTTTTTGAGTGAAAACTTATTTCCTTTTTTTGAATTATTTGTGATTATTGTGAATATTTTTGAATGTTTTTAAAACTTATTTCATTAATTTGTGAATTCTTTTTTGATTATTCTGAATATTTTTAATGTTTTTTCTCTTGTGGCCTCTGGGTGGAGCTGGTGAGCTTTTCTTTTAATTTACTATTTTTCTCTACTGTCCTCTGGGTGTCGCTTCTTCTCCCGGTAAGTAGTCTCTTTCTTTCCTCAGTTTAGTTCCGGTCGTCATGGAGTGAGGACGTCTCCTGGTAAGGTCTCTGGTTTCAACTTTTTTTGGGGGGGGGTTGGAGTTGGGGGTTTTTTGGGGGGGTTCTGTGTGTTTTTTCTTGTTTGTTTTTGGATGTTTTTGTGTTTACTTTTCTGTTTGTTATTTTTGGTTTTGATTACTTTTGAATGTTTTTGGATTGTGTTGTTTTGTGTTGGGGGTGGGGGTATTTCCGTTGGCCGGTCTCGGTGGCTGGACCGCAGAAATACGGTCGCCGCTTGATGCGGCGTTGGGGTGGTGGTATTTCCGTGGGCCGGCCTGGGAGGCCGGACCACGGAAATTGCATCGGCGCTTACATGCGGCATTGGGATGGGGGTATTTCCGTGGGCCGGCCTGGTGAGCCGGACCACGGAAATCCCATCGCCGCTTGATGCGGCGTTGGGGTGGGGGTATTTCTGTTGGCCGGACCACGGAAATTGCATCATCGCTTACATGCGGTGTTGGGGTGGGGGTATTTCCGTGGGTCGGCCTGGGTGGCCGGACCACGGAATTCCCATCGCCACTTGATGCGGCATTGGGGTGGGGGTATTTCCGTTGGCCGGCATGGGTGGCCGGACCACGGGAATCCCATCGCCGCTGTATGCGGCGGTGGGGGGTAGGGGTTCTGCGGCCTGCCTTTTTTATTTTTATTTTTCGCGCACTGGTTTCCTTAGCGTTCTGTGCGCTCATGGCGCGCAGGACGCTGGGGCTTGTAGTTTGGCATTTGCGATTTCAGTTTGTGCAGCGGTTTTTTTCTCTGCGGCTTCATTTTTATTGGCTGCGGCGCATTTCCGAACGTTCCTTTTGCTCGCGCCGCTCAGCCTGATTGGCTCTGGTGCGGCATGGCACAAGGAACGTTGGGAATTGAAGTTCCCTTTTTTTGTTTGCGTCCGGGGGCTCCCGCCCCACTGGCGCAAATTTCAACCCGACAGTTACCTGTGAACCCCGGTTGGGAGAGTGCACGGAGGCTTGGACGGGGCTAGTGCGGCCTGGCTAAACATCCTTTGTCACATTCCAATGATTAAAACACAGCTTTATAGGTATAGATAAGCAACTTCAATCAATAGTTCAGAGTAGTAGTCAGAATTACTATCCCACACAGGTCCCATTTTTGTGTAGAAAAAAACAACAACAGGCATTAGAGGGTGACCAAATATCTCACTGGCTTCCCTTTAAGTAAGTACAGTAATACCTCGGATAACAAATGCATCGGATAATGCTAAAATAGGATAACTATGCAAAAAAAATTTTTTTTTTTTGGGGGGGGGGCCTGCATCGTATAATGCTATTTTAGCGTTCTCCGATGCATCTGGGTTTGGCCCTCCGGGAAGGGAAACAGCCAAGCGCCTGGCCGCTTCCCTTCCCGGAGTCCCGGAGGGTAAAAGGCAGTCGGCGTACAGGTGCTCCGTTTGGTGTCTGCCTTATGAAGAAGGCAAGGCGGGCCTTCCGCCTTGCCTTCTCCAGAAGGCAGTGGCCAAACAGAGCACCTGTATGCCGGCTGTCTTCCAGAGATGGCGTATGGGTGCTTTGTTCAGCTGCTGCCTTTCGCTTGGCCAGTTCCCTTCCCAAAGGACCGGTGGGTGAGTGCAGAGACACCCTCCGGCCCTCTGAGAAGGGAAGTGGCCAGGTGCTTGGCCGGTTCCTTTCCCAGAGGACCAGCGGGTGTCTCTGCACTCACCTGCCGGCCCTCTGGGAAGGGAAGCAGCTAGGCTCACTTTTTTTAGCATTATCCAATGCATGCATCGGATAACACTAAAAATCAGATAATGCTAAGACTTGTGGAACCAAGTTTTAGCGTTATCCAAGGTATTACTGTAATCTTGCACCTATTCTGGTTTAAATAATTTTCCTTTAACCTACAAGACAAAAGGGGAAAATATGGAAATTGTACTTTGACATGTTCCCAACTTCAGCAGTAGAATTACTAAAGATTTTCTTCATCAAAATTCCAGGAAGTTAGGACCATTTCCACTTAACACATCTTACCGGATTGGTAACTGTGATGATTTCTCCTTCATTAACTGTCAGCTCATTATTTCCAGGTTCAGCCGTGAAATCATACATAACCCGAGCCTGCGAGGAAACAAAAAGGGAAAATGTGAACCCCAAAAATCCACATTGAATTTCATCCATAGCAAGATTTTAAACGGAATCCAGAAGAACAGATTGCTAATCTCCAATTTTGATTCTTTTGAATTGTCATCTGTCACCTCACACACACACATCACCAAGAACTATATGGGGAAGTGTATCTCTGTTGATTCTGCTGGATTTCTCAGCTGTTTTCAGTACCTCAAATTACACTATCCTTCTGACTTTGTAAAATCTGAGATGGAACTTAGAGACCCTGCCGCTCCCCCACCCCCGGCATCCATCTGGCCCGGGGGCTTAAAAAGTCGAGCTACGCCGGCCCGAGCAGAGGACAGCTCTGCCCTGCTGCCAAGGATGCCCTGCTGCTCCCCCCGGGTGTCCACCTGGCCCGGGGGCTTAAAAAGCCAAGCTGCGCCAGCCCAAGCAGAGGAGGACCACCCCGCCTTGTTGCTGAGGACACCCTGCCGCTCCCCTGGGCGTCCACCTGGCCGGGGACTTGAAAAGCCAAGCTGCACCAGCCCAAGCGGAGGAGAACTGCCCCGTCCTGCTGCCAAGGACACCCTGCCACTCCGCCCATCCCTGTCCACCTGGCTCGGGGGCTTGAAGACCCGAGCTGTGCCAGCCTGAGCCACCCCTGGACGTTGCTGTTGTGGGGAATTTGTTATGTGGGTTTGATATTGCATATTATACTATTGCATTGTGTTGGTATATATTATTATGTGATTATTTTTGCAAATTGTATTTTTGTATACTGTATTATTGTGCATATTGTTGTGAGATATTTTGTACTCTATTATATTTTGTACTACTGTATTTATTTGTACTACTGTATTTTGTATCTTTGTTTGGATTTTGTACTGTATTTTTTGTAAACCGCTTTGGGTCACCCTAGGGTGAGGAAGGCAGTATATAAATATAGTATATTATTATTATTATTATTATTATTATTATTATTATTATTATTATTATTATTATTATTATTATTATTATTATTATTATTATTATTATTATTATTATTATTATTATTATTATTATTATTATTATTATTATTATTATAATTCAGTGTTTCCCAACCTTAGGTTTTTGGACTTCAATTCCCAGAAGCCTAAGTCAATTCCCCAAAGCACTGATCAGCCAATGTACTGACTTAAGCTTCTGGGAATTGCAGTCCCCCTGTAGGGGATGTGACCCATGATAGGAACCACTGCTCTAGAAGGAGTTTCCAAAACTATAGCAATCTAATGGCTGGATAGTTCGGTGGCTTAGGTATTTGGCTATGGAGCTAGAGGTTTGGTGCTTGATTTCTTACTGTACCTCCTTATGAGTAGAGCCAGTCTGTGTGACATTGAGCAAGCTGCTCAGTCCCAGGGTACCACAAGAAGAGACTGGTAAACCACTTCTGAGAACTCTCTACCTAGAAGATCCTGGAAAGTGTTGTCAAAAGTCAGAATTAACTTGACATCACACAATTATTGTTATTATTTATTTATTATCTGAGTCTGAAATATATTAAAAGTGTAGAGAAGGACAAATCTGACACAAGTAACTGAGCAAGTAGAATATAAATGACTGGAGATGGTCTTCAAAGAGACACTAGCTCAGACACTTGGGGACTTTGAATATTAAACCATGTGAAAAATTCAATTATAGTAAGTGTTGGAGTTTCCTATTACTCGGTTGAATGGGACCCATGAGTGTTCCCCTTCTGGCCAGCAAGCTTCCCCAATCTCCAATCAGAGATACAAGGGTATTTCAAAGTACAGTACAGCATATTTAAATGCCCTAAAAAGAACTAAACTATGCTTTTAAGGAGAAAAGTGGATGGACAACAGAGTACAGTACTCCCAAGTGGACATATACAGAAATGAGCTGCATTTTTAAAGGTCAGAACTGTCAAGAATTACAACTGGCATGAGTACAATCTTTAGTCCTTCCCATTCTGATCATGTCCTGCCTTTTATTCATAACCTTACTGTATTGTTATTTGACTCCCAAGATCCTTCCTAATTGAAATTCACCCCGTGCACACCTCAGAGCTACTACAATTGATGAAGAACATAACCAGATTGAGTACTCAATATTTAAATGGAGAATGCAATCTTATACAAAACTAACCCTGGTGAGTAGACCTTAACCAACAATTTTATGTGAAATAATCTTACATTATTTTCCCAAATTCATTGATTTCATTGCTGCCTTTAGGCAACAGTTCAGTTTGAAAACAAGAGCAACATCTGTGTATCACTAGGCTACTAATGACATTTCAATCCATCTCTCAAAGATCTTCCCCAGTATTTTAAACTAGATTTTAAACACTACAGGAGATAAAATGCTACACAGAGCAGCAGAATAAGCCATATGTTATGGTAAAGCAGAAGCAACCCAATATCTCACCTTGGAATTTACTAACAGAAATGACTGAAGTGCAGAGCCCCTCCCTTCCTCCTTCTGGCTGAAAAAGATACCATGATCACCAGTAGCAAATGCTACCGATAACCACAGTCTCCATGTACATCCCTCAATAAGGTACATCAGATCACCAAGCACATCTAGACAGCAACTCTGCATGGCTGATTTGCCAGCAAGTAGCGTGGAAGCACTTTTAAAAACTGATGACACAGAGACCAAGCAGGCTCAGGCTGGGAGAGTAATTGGAAAATTCATAATCAGCCAATGTTGCTTCCTTTTATTTCACCATAAATAAGCTGTGGACAACAACATGAATCATCATTCCCCATTTCCTATAAAATATCTGCATAACCACCCTTTCATGAAGCACAATGACAGTCTTCCAAACTTATGCAAAAGCAAATACAACACTTCCTCTCTCCAAATATGATAAACTTATATGAAGATAATCAGACTGTTGAACTAATACAGTGATGGCTAACCTTGGCACTTCAGGTGTTCTTGGACTTCAATTGCCAGAAGACCAAGTAAGCACTCCTGCTGATCAGGGCTCCTGGGAATTGAAGTTCAAGAACACCCAAAGTGCCAAGGTTAGCCATCACTGAACTAGTCTGAAACCCAATATAGTATATCACTGCACAGCTTACTAAGTCCATGTTACACAAGTCAGTATTGCACAGAAATTTTGTAGACTGTATCTAATTCCTATTTAGCCATGAGGCCTACTAGGTACCCTTATGCCACTCTCTCCCCAATTCTGAACCATTTCATGGAGGTATTGCAAGGGCAACATGAGGAAGACAGCAATGTGCAACACCTAACCTCACTGAAAGACAGGTTGGATAAATGTGAATAATAAATAAGCAAGCAAGCCAAGGGTACAATAAAGCTGTCCATATCAAAAGAGATTTAAAAGAGATCAACTTCACTATTGTACTTATATTCCTAATTGGGAATAAAATGTCACTGAAGCAATTTCTAGCCTCCTCCTTGATTATAAAGGTGAGTTATCACTTTACCAGAATTGGTACTCTGTAAGATAGAAGACAACAGGGTCCTACGCTATGGGATTTTCAGTTTAATGTTTGATGAAGGATAAGCAATAAATGATAAATCAAGCAGGGAACAAATACGCTATTGTTTTATCTACTAAACCAGTGTTTCCCAATCTTTGGTTTTTGGACTTCAATTTCCAGAAAGCCAAGTCAATTTCCCAAAGCATTGATCAGTCAATGTAGTGACTTAGTCTTCTGGGAATTGAAGTCCACCAGTGTTCTGTGGAACATAGTTTGGGAAACACTATACAGGAGACCCTCACATAACGACGTTGCTTGGTTCCCAAGTAGCGTCACTATAGGGGAAATGTCATTGTGCGGTTTTCAATGGCAGCTGCGCCATCTAGCAGCAAAAAAACTGTCATTATCCGCACAACGACGTTAAAAAACGTCGTTAATCCACACAACGACGTTTTTTTGTCGTTGTGCGGATAGTCACGTGGCTAGTGATGATGCGGAAATGACGCTATTCGAACATGTCGTTAATTGAGGGTCCCCTGTAAGCATATAATATAGGCTAAGTTATAATAGGCGATTGGAATTTTTCTACAAAATTGGCTCTTAGTCTTGCACTCAGCATTATCTTTGATAAAGCCTGCTAAGTGCAATGCACAAGAAGAAATTAACTTTCAATTAAAACCATTCACTTAACCTTGGTAAGATAAACAGTGGGTATTCTGGTTAGTTTATATACAAATGACTTTCACTACACAAAAAACTAGGTTTGACCAGATACCACAGTACCAACTAGGGCTTGGTAAATATCTAACACTCTCTAACAATTATAATTTTGTTTTGTTTTTTTAATTAATAAAAAATATTTTTAAAAAACAATCTGGTGCTATGAGCTCCTCTGTAACCGAGTTGTTGTAATGAATTCCGGCTACAATTGTTGGCTTTACAGCATCTCTACTTCACAAGGGCTTATGACCCAGGAATAAGCCATAACAAGACATTCCAGATATGGCACAATGTGTATGATCATGTGGCCTATTAAATAACGTAAATTTATCTGTTTTAACTGCATGTTAAGAAATGCAATATAGTTAATTCCTTCTATAGAACCGTAACAACTATATAACACTCAGAGCCCTCTCTGTGGGCACATGCATTGTCACCCCAGCACACAGTTTGCCCCAACCTTCTGCTCAACAGCCCAATTTGGAGTGCTTCCTCTCTCCCCACAGCATAGAGTTCACCTCACCCCTCTGCGGCATGGACGGCAGCCTATTGAGTTTGGGCACCCAGTCTCACTGTTATTACCAGGTGTGTAATAGGTGTGAAGGAGGTGCGAAAATTGGTGGAAGAAACCAGTAATTTAAGATATGCAGATGACATCGTCTTAACTGGCAAAAAACTGTAATGATTTGAAACAACTTTTAATGAAAGTGAAAAAAGCAAGTTCCAAAGCAGGGCTGTAGCTGAACATTAAGACCAAAATTGCCACAGAACTACACAACTTTAATATTGGTAAGAAATTGAGATAGTGAAATAATCTGTGTATCTAGCTCAATCATCAATTCAAATGGGGATTGCAGCCAAGAAATCAGAAGTCTGAGATTCAAAAGGGCAGCAATGAGGGAATTAGAAAGAGTAAGGATGCATCACTGGCGACCAAGACCGCAATCACCCATCTATTGTATTCCTGATCACCATGGTGCAAATGTTGGGACAGTAAAGAACGTGGATGGCGGGGGTGGGACTGATTCATATAAATGTAGTGCTGAAGGAGAACTTTACAGATACTCTGGACTGCCAAAAAGATAAACAAGTGGGTCCTAGAAAAGACAATAATGCTGGGAAAGGTAGACATCAGCAGAAAACATGGAAGGCCAAGCGTGAGATGGAATGATTCCCAAAGGGAAGCTACAGAGTTGAGCAGGCCTGTTGAGGACAGAATATTTTGAAGATCTCTCACTTTCTCAATCACCCCAAATAGGAGATGACTTGAAGGCAAATAACAATTACACTAGCAATAGCAATAGCAATAACACATACATATTACCCCATAGCTTTTAGAGTACTCTGAGGCAGTTCACAAGGTAATTTGCATTTCGTCCTCAACAAGCTAGGTACTCATTTTATTGACCTCAGAAGGATGGACTAATAAAGTATATTATTGGTACAGCAGAAGTCAGAAAAACTAGGCCAATGAATCTTCTGGAATGCTTTCTGTCTGAAGAAAGCAATTGCTGAAGTGTCCTTTCCTTTAGTTGTTTTGAACCCCTGAAAGGAGTTAAATAAACATACTAGAAGGCTGTATTCATGAGCAGACATATTCTAACAGCATAAAAAGCAACACTGAGAAGAGTACCAATCCTGTTCCATACAAGCCAAATACGTACCCTTCCAAAAGCTATTGGATTACAGCTTCAGTAAGTCCTAACTGAGGGATGGTAAGAGATGCAATCTTAAAGAAGCCAAAGAGTTAAACTTTTTCAAGCCCGACATTTAAACAGAGGGCAGTGAGGTAGCTATTAGCGCTAACATCATTCTGAGAAATGGTCTTTCTCTTCAAGAATGTAATAGTGCACGGGAAACAAAGTACAGTATATGTTCAGTCTACTATATTTATTTTGAAAAAATGTGCAAAGAACAAAGATAAATAATATAGATTAACTTTTATTTTACTTCTATTTATCCTGGGTCCAATTTTTCCTAATGCTATTAAGTTCATTAAAGGTTTAAATAATTTCAATCTGAAGATATTTTCCTAGTTTTGCCCATTTTAAAAAAAAAATTCTTGTTAGAATGATTTTTTAAAAAATTCAGGAACTGTTGTGTTTACTTTTAAAAACAACAGAAAAACTATATTCCAGTGAAATACTAATTTTAGTTGCATCCATGCAGCACAACACAGCAATTCTACCTGAATTTTACATGACTTGTAGCCTTAAGTGAAGAATAAAATATTAATGAACTAGCTAGCATACTCTAGTAAGGAATTAATTTTTAGAATATCAAACTGGTTTGATTACAACCAAGAAATCTGTTTGAGTGCTTTAGACACAAATAGGAATGTCATACTTGGAAGCAATCACTAGGATCGCTGAATGGAAATAAACTTGTCAACAAAGTAATTGCAACATGTTTCATTTTTGCCAAACATAAACACAGTATGAAGATGATTTTTTCCTCTACACAGTTCATAACATTTCAGTGAGTCTTTTGAAATGCAGTTTTACCAATCTTTCAAGGTTAAATCATTTTTATTAATTTTAAATACATTTGTGTAAACCGTACTAGACACTGTTCAGGATACATAAGATCAGGGGTGTGTAGGGTACCATAGGAAGGCGCTGGACAGGGAGTGGTGGGGGTGCCTATTGGGGGGGTTGGGGGGAGAATCCCATACATTGCTATTGGCACCCCAGGGGGCCAGAGGCGAGGGCGGGGTGGGACAAAGCCTGATTGCCCAATATACCAGCACGCGTCTGCATAAGATGTGTTGGAGAGGTAACTTCTTCCAAAAATCTCTAATAAAAACAGTTTTGGACACATAGCACAAATGAGGGATTATTTTATAACTTCCTGTGTTATATATTGTGTCATGTATTATTTAGAATGGGCTGGTTTTCAAAATACAGTGGAACCCCAGGTTATGGAGACTTCGGGCAATGGAAAACTCGACTTACGGAAAGAAATCCATTGAAAATAATGCCACAGCTTACGGAATTTTTTGGAGGTTTTTTTCTTCTTCAATGCATTCCTATGGGAAACCAAACAATGCATTCCTATAGGCGATTCACGATAAGGAATTTCCGCTATAAGGAACACCCTGTGGAATGGATTAATTCCATAACCTGGGGTTTTACTGTAGGGCATAACTGAAACAAGGGAGTTGCAGAGCCATTTTTACCAAAGTGCTCTTTCATATTTATGTAATAAGTAGATTTATTGCCCATATTTCCACTAAAACCCCAAGGTGACTTAGAAAGTTTTATATAATACAAGTGTATAAAATCCACATGCCTACAAAACAAGGACAAGTGAGCTAGAGTGGGAAATTTTTCAATTCCCCTTCTTGTTTCTTCCCACATGGTCACTGATGAAGGAAAACCCTACACTGCAGGTCAATTATTATGAGTTGGATCTGTAATATAAAATGAATATGTTTCATTTCAGGGCATTTATTAGTAATGTCCTCCTCAAAAGAATGAAATGTACCACTGTGTAATCATGTGCTGGCAAAAACACTTTGACAATTGAACCTAAGTAGCATCATTTCCTCAGATGGCTTTGAATGTGTTGTTTTTTTAAAGGTCTGTTTTTGAAAAGTTTTTCCTAGAAATAAACAATGAACAATGTCTATGAGAAACTAATGAGTCAATGAAGTATAGTAGTTACATTCCAAGAAGAAATGTTCCTAATACAGTATACAGTTTTCTGTTGTTGTTTTTATGATAATATCCATAAAGATTAGGTAAAACAGAACTCTTAATATCCAACTTAGCTTGTAAGAACTTTTTTTAAAAAAATGCTGATTTGCCCTAACTGTGGATTGTGATAGTTATTTAAAAACCAGAGAAAATCTGGTACATCAATTAAGGCCACAGCAAAGTAAAGCGTTCCCTATGTACAAAACCTTTTTGCAAAAATAATGCCAAAACACCCGTCCTACCAGCCAGCTACATCTTAAGAAAATTCTAGATTACCAGCTCAATAAGTCTGCCTATTAACATACCAAAGAATAGAATCGTTTTCAAGAACTGACCATCCCACATACAACAAAACTGTACCAACAGTAATGTATTGGACAGAATGACAGAAATGACAGCATTTTCCTTACTCTGAAAAAGCAGAAGATAGTATATTTTACAAGATGATGAGACTGCAAGAAAACAGAATAAGTATGAGCAACTTTAGCAGCAAGAGCAATCAGGAGGATGAGAATCAGAGCCTCCTCAAAGTACTACATATCATCACATCAGCTTCCCAGGCATTTGTGAGAAGTCAAATCTTAGGAGGAAGCCATACTGTTTACCCTATTGGCCAAAACAAAAGGCAAAACAAAAGGGCAGGCTAGGTGATACAGGATGCTTAACACCTCAGAGGGGAGAAAGGGGAGGGACAGGAAGGGGGGAGGAGGAATGCAATGTTGTAAGGAGCAATACTGCATAGGGACATGGAATGTGAGATCAATGAACCAAGGAAAACTGGAAGTGGTAAAAAGTGAGATGGAAAGAATAAGCATTGACATCTTGGGTATCAGTGAGCTCAAATGGACAGGGATGGGTGAATTCAGCTCTGGAAACCATCATATCTACTACTGCGGGCAAGAAAACCTTAGAAGAAATGGAGTAGCCATAATTGTCAACAAAAGAGTGAGGAAAGCAGTAATGGGATACAACCTCAAAAATGACAGAATGATGTCAGTCAGATTTCAAGGCAAACCTTTCAATGTCACTGTGATCCAAATATACGCACCAACCACTGGTGCAGATGAAGCTACAATGGACCAGTTCTATGAGGACTTACAACACCTCATAGAACAGACACCAAGAAATGATGTCCAAATTATATTAGGAGACTGGAATGCCAAAGTAGGAAATCAAAAAGTGGAGGGAATAACAGGCAAATTTGGACTTGGAGTACAGAATGAAGCAGGGCAAAGATTGATAGAGTCCTGCCAAGAGAACGCACTGGTCATAGCAAACACTCTCTTCCAGCAACACAAGAGGCGACTCTACACATGGACATCACCAGATGGCCAACACCGAAACCAGATTGACTACATACTCTGCAGCCAAAGATGGAGAACCTCCATACAGTCAGCAAAAACAAGACCTGGAGCAGACTGTGGCTCAGATCACAACCTATTGATCGCAAAATTCAGGCTTAGACTAAAGAAAAGAAGGAAAACACGGAGACCAGAAAGATATCACCTAGACAGCATCCCTAAAGAATACGCGGTGGAGGTGATGAACAGATTCAATGGCTTAGACTCAATAGATAGAGTGCCAGAAGAATTATGGACAGAGATGAGGGACATCATGCAGGAAGCAGCAAAGAAAACCATACCAAAAGAAAAGAAGAGTAAGAAAGCAAAGTGGTTGTCTGATGAGGCTCTTAAAATAGCAGAGGAAAGAAGGAAAGCAAAAGTCAAAGGAGAAAGGAAAAACTACAATCATTTGAACACAGAATTTCAAAGAAAAGCAAGGAGAGATAAGGAAAACTACCTAAAAGAACAGTGCAGAGAAATGGAGGAAAACAACAAAAGAGGCAGAACCAGAGATCTTTTCAAAAAAATCGGGGAAATTAAGGGAACATTTAAAGCAAAAATGACCATGATAAGGGACAAAGAAGGAAAGGAGCTAGCTGATGCAGAAGAGATTAAGAAAAGATGGAAAGAGTACACAGAGGAACTCTACAAAAAGGACCTCAACACCCCTGATAATCACGTTGATGAAGAAATAGAACTTGAGCCAGACATCCTGGAGAGCGAAGTCATAAAGGCCCTAAAGAGCACCGCAAACAACAAAGCTAGTGGAGATGATGGTATCCCAGTTGAATTTTTCAAAGCGCTAAAAGACGACGGCGTCAAATTACTGCATTCAATATGCCAGCAGATTTGGAAAACAAAACAATGGCCACAGGATTGGAAAAGATCAGTATACGTCCCAATCCCAAAAAAGGGCAATGCCAAAGAATGTTCAAATTACCGAACAATCGCGCTCATCCCACACGCCAGTAAAGTGATGCTCAAGATAATACAGGATAGACTTCAGCAGCATGTGGAGAGAGAATTACCAGAGGTGCAGGCTGGTTTCAGAAGAGGCAGGGGGACTAGAGACCACATCGCCAACATACGCTGGATCATGGAGAAAACAAAGGAATACCAGAAACAAGTTTACTTTTGTTTTATTGACTACACTAAGGCATTTGACTGTGTGGACCACAACAAGATGTGGCAAGTAATTAAAGAGATGGGAATACCAGAGCACCTCATATGCCTCCTGAGAAATCTGTACAAGAACCAAGAAGCAACAGTTAGGACAGAACATGGAATGACAGAGTGGTTTGGAATAGGAAAAGGAGTAAGACAAGGCTGCATTTTGTCACCATGCCTATTCAACCTATACACAGAGCACATAATGCGCAGTGCAGGGATGGAGGAATCACAATATGGGATTAAAATCGCTGGGAGAAACATCAACAATCTGAGATATGCAGACGATACCAGCCTAATGGCAGAAAGTGAGGAAGACCTAAAGAATCTCTTGATTGGGCTGAAGGAGGAGAGTGCAAAAGCTGGCCTGAGACTAAATATCAAGAAAACCAAGATAATGGCAACAAGCCCAATCAGTTCCTGGAAAATCGATGGGGAAGAAGTAGAAGCAGTGACAGATTTCACTTTCTTGGGATCAAAGATCACTGCAGATGGGGATTGTAGCCATGAAATAAAAAGGCGACTGATTCTTGGGAGACAAGCAATGAGAAACCTGGGGAACATAGTGAAAAGCAGAGACATCACACTGAAAACAAAAATTAGAATAGTCAAAGCAATGGTTTTCCCAGTAGTAATGTATGGATGTGAGAGCTGGACAATTAGGAAGGCTGAACGCAGAAGAATAGATGCCTTTGAAATGTGGTGGAGGAGGGTTTTGAGGGTACCCTGGACAGCGAGGAGAACAAATAGGTCAATCTTAGAAGAAATTAACCCTGAATGCTCACTGGAAGGTCAAATAGTAAAGATGAAGCTAAAATACTTTGGACATCAAATGAGAAGGGAGGATTCACTTGAGAAGGCATTGATGTTGGGAAAGGTGGAAGGCAAAAGAAGAAGGGGGAGGCCAAGGATGAGATGGTTAGATGGTATTACAGACACAATGGGCACAGAGCTGGGAGGGCTGAGGGGGATGGTGGAGGACAGAGGCGCCTGGAGAACAATGGTCCATAGGGTCGCAAAGGGTCGGAACCGACTGTGCGACTGAACAACAACATACTGTTTACAAGCATATCAGAGAGTAAACAAAACAAAACAGCAAAAAACAACAGAAACTATTGTGGCACCTTAAAGACTAACTCCTGTATTTAAATGTGAGTTTTCGTGGACCAAGCCCACTTCATCAGACCAAGCAGAATGTCTTATGTTCAATTGGATATTTCAAGGAATATCAAGACTTCTGAAATCATGAAGCGCTAACATCAATCAGTGTTGGTTGTACTGATTGAGATGAAGCAAAACTCTAAATCATTATAAAGATGCTTCCTGTTATTTTTTTATTCCCCTAAAAGCACAATATTAGGACAGGTGACACCCCAACTCCTCAAAAAAGGTCTTCTAATGCTAGAAAATTAAGAGTAGAAACCATGTTCCTGGGAGAAGACGACAAAACTGGAGGCTTTTATAATCCTAACTGTGAGTAAGATATGTTTCTGTCAGTCTGATCTAGCTCACTTGAGTTGGTGTGAAGATAAAGTTAACAGCAGCAACACATTCATCACTATGGATGTAAATAAATTAAACTTTTTGAGGTTTCTGATATTCAGGATGCTGTCACAACTATATACAGTAGCTTAATTAATAGAATCTACTGTAGATCTCCCTAAAATTACTGAAGTTTTGGGGGAGAGGAGGGCCTCTAGCCTTTACTCAGCTCTAGACATCAAAAGCAAGATTGAGCTGCATTTCAGACTTGGTTTGGCTGGGCTGATTTTCTCTTATTCTGAAAATATCTTTTTTTCCCTGTGTCCATTCCAAATTGGGGGATGTAGAGGCAAGCACCCACCCATCATGAGTTCTGCTATAATGAAGAAAAATACTCAGTTACCATTTTGACAGGAAAAGCATGACTGTAATTGAATGCATGTGCTGATGTTCCAAAAATATTTCTGTGTCATCTGAAATTCATCTCGTCATTTTTGCAGCCCCAAAGCCATTATCCTCTGCCAAAACCTAATAGTGTGGTAGGTGAAAAGAACAATTAAAATTTTCATATAAGAACATGCCACATACTGTATATGTAGCTTGCTTTTTTTAAAAAAAAGAGTGAACTGGACATGAATATGCTTGAGATGCAGTGTCAATTCTATCCTGATTCATGAAATCCAATGGGTAAACCTGGGTCAACTACCTCCTCTCATTCTAACTGCTGGGAGGATAAAGTAGGGAGAAAGGCCATGGATGCTGATGAGCTCACTGGAAGAAAAGGTGGGATATAATTTCTAACTGGTAAAATTTGCAAGTAATAGCAGCCCAGGTTGTGATTTGTTAGATTATACCTTATTATAGTGCCTGAATGGATCGGGGGTGGGGGGTGGGGTGATAGTTCACTGTATTTATGGCTTATTGCTGGCCTACAAATTATGACTTGCTATTATGTCCAAACCCAGAATCATGGTTTGTCCACATTTTCTACTACCATCCCAGCTAAATCAGAAGCTGATGAAAGAGAATAAAAAGTACCTTAAGTGAGAAAACAAAAATATGATTTGTTCAATCAGCCTTCAAAGCAAATCATAGCTATCATAAACTATGGCTTAGTGTTACATCTTGACATGGCTACTATCATCTTAAAATCTGTACCACTCTACCCATATAGGCTTCCTTTATATCTCTGAACCCCCCAGAAGAGTGATGGCTAACCTTGGCATTCCAGATGTTCTTGGACTTCAATACCCAAAAGCCCAAGACAGCACTCCTGCTGATCAGCGCTTCTGGGATTGGAAGTTCAAGAACACCTGCAGTGCCAAGGTTAGCCATCACTGCCCTAGAAGCTGTCAAGGTACAACTTCCAGGTTACATTTGTATTTTTCATATCAGTGAATGAGTTCAGTGTAACATTTTACTGAAAAAGGCCCAAATTCAGTACCTTCCACACACCTGTATGATAAATTGCAATTGCTATTATCAACAGCTAAAACATTGTATTGGGGACATTGTATCCCACCATTTCTGGAGGATGTGAGGTTGAGAAAAGGCTATTTTAGTCCTGCAACAACTCTGTCAGGTATACTAGGCTGTGAGAACATAGCAAGGCACAGATTAGCAGCACCGGACGCCGGACTCTGGAGCTCCGCGCTCCTCCCCCCGGCCCGGCCGGTCAGCGGGGAGTGAGAACAGCTGGGGGTGGACTGCGCCCTCAAAAGCGCTGCCGCCGCCCCCACCCCAGCACCGGACGCCGGACTCTGGAGCTCCGCGCTCCTCCCCCCGGCCCGACCGGTCGGCGGGGAGTGAGAACAGCTGGGGGTGGACTGCGCCCCCAAAAGTGCTGCCGCCACCATCACCCCAGCACCGGACGCCGGACTCTGGAGCTTCGCGCTCCTCCCCCCGGCCCGGTTGGTCGGCGGGGAGTGAGAGCAGCTGGGGGTGGACTGCGCCCTCAAAAGCGCTGCCGCCACCAACACCCCAGCACTGGACGCCGGACTCTGGAGCTCCGCGCTCCTCCCCCCGGCCCGGCCGGTCGGCGGGGAGTGAGAACAGCTGGGGGTGGACTGCGCCCTCAAAAGCGCTGCCGCCACCAACACCCCAGCACTGGACGCCGGACTCTGGAGCTCCGCGCTCCTCCCCCGGGCCCGGCCGGTCGGCGGGGAGTGAGAACAGCTGGGGGTGGACTGCGCCCTAAAAGGCGCTGCCGCCGCCCCCACCCCAACACTGGATGATGGAGTTTCGCATTCCTCCCCCCGGGTCGGCGGGGAGTAAGGATAGCTGAGGGAGCAATCACCGCCGCCCCAAGGACCATTGCCACAGCTGTGGGCCATCACATCATGCTGAAGCCCATCGCCGCCCTGGGGATTGTGATTATAGTTGTGAGAAGGGGCTTCATTCCCTCTTTTCCTTGCGTTCCCGGTCCTCACCTCAGGCCAACATGGAAGGATGAAGCCGCTCCGGCCAGCTGGACTTGCCATCATCGTCGCTTATGGTCTTGGCCTCGGTGGAGGTAAGGAGGCCGGTCGACTAGGAACTCCAGGACTGGTGCACGTTTTTGTCCCATTCCCCTCTGGAAGGACCAGAAGGACTGTGCGGGGTACATTTCTGATATTGTTACTCTGTGATGATTTGTATTTGATGTTTGGAATTTTTTATATTGTGTACTTTTTGATGTAATTAATTGACTATTTTATAATTGTGATTTTGTATTTTGTCTGAATCTGATTTGTATACTGTTTCTGTATTTTGGATTGTATTTCTTACTTTATTTTATATGCTGTAAACCGCTCTGAGTTCTCTTAGGGGAAGTGAAGCGGTATAGAAATGTAAATATAAAATAAAATAAAAAATAAAAATAAAAAAAGGAACCAAGATTTTCCAGATTATAACAGTTCAGATTGAACACAGGTTCTCAAAGGCAGTTGCTCAATATACCTTTACACATAAAGGTGCACTGAAAATGGCCACACAACACTTCATTAATTAATACTTCTTTCTCCCTTACCATGCTGCAGAATTTATTGAGCTATGTCCGAGCTGACTACCTCAGTTGTAGAGAATAGCTAGAAATTAAGAGACAGGATTTCTCTACATTTTTTCTTCCTAAAATATGTTAAAATTGTAGAAAGTTTTAAGGGGGCTACAAGTTTAAGAAACCATAGTTTCCATAACTGACCAGAGTGCACAGAAAAGGGAGAACTATGACAAATTAGGAATGCATATATAATCATGAAAGAATCTGTATAAATTGGAATCAACTGCACAGTGCATTAAGTAACGTATATTACTTATTAATATACATAATTGCATTATCAGATACCAGAATCCAAAAATGTAATAGCATATGAACATAAAATAATATCAAGACCTATAAGAAGACTTATGTGGATGTAAACGACGATATATAAAAATTAAATCAGAGAATAGACTTGTCCTTTTCTATTTCTACAAGCACAAATAAGAACAGTTTACAAGACAGTGTAATAGTAAAGAAAGCTACCAGAACCAAAGCTAGAGGTCCAAACAAAGCTGATAAAAGCAAGAATGAAAATACATTCAGTGCTTGAACACTCTTAGTGTAAATCTCTGATGGTGCAGAAAATACACAATAACTTGTGTAGATTATAATTTTTCAAAAATGCATTACATTATAATTCTGTTCCTTCTTCCCCTAATTTTCTTATAAGATGAAGCTGGTTTCTATTATTCTGGCATCATTCATAGCCTGACATAACATCAAAATAATAATAATAAGCAGCTACTTACAGCAAGTTTTAAAAGAGATTTGATAACCTCCTTTTGCTGCTATTTAAATGTATGTCGGTTTGGTAAAGCCAATTAACATTGTAGTTGCTGTTGATTGGCTGTATCTGGCTAGCTTTAATGAGGCTGCATTAATAGGATTTCCAATATTTAAAGGAGTCTGTGGCTTGTTATCCAATCCTTGCTCTAATTCAATTATTCTTAACCTTTTACTCCGCAGCAATTTTGGACTTCAAAACAAAGAAGTCACAGCCAACATGCCAAGAGTAAAGGCGTATCAGATAAGTTTTTAAAAAACACAACAACCCAGAGCACCAAAGATGAGAATCACTGATCCAAGAGTCTGAAGGAGGTTTATATAGTATACCACACAACAAATTTTGATCTTGTTTACATTTGTCACCGCCCTATCAGATAAGTTGAATTGAAAGCATTGATTGGCCCTAGTCAGTGTTTATGAAAGACTGGTGATTTGAACCTAGATCTCTCAAATACAAGTCTCACATTCTAAATATTACAGCAGGGGTGCCCAAACGTTTCGGGCTGCGGGCAGGTCACATGGTTAAGGGAGCTGGTCACTATGGCCTGGGGGGCGGATCCAGCCCCTGACACCAACTCATCCAGCCCACAAAGCCCTTGTCGCTCCTGGAAGCGGAAGTAAAAAGCGCCTGTATGAATTGGCATTGGGGGCTGGATCCAGTAGTTTGGGCACCCCTGTATTACAGTAAGCTTGCTTATTTTTTTATAGGACTTATTTCACTCTTACTGCCTGAAATCCAGTTTCTTAGAGTAGTAAGCTGCAACTGAAATAGGCCCATTGAATCAATGGAACTTAGATAAATTGACTGACCGAATTCCCACTGATTCAATGGGCCTACTTTAGTTTTGATTTACTACATTAAGCAACAATACTTCAGCCATCGAATAATGAACATTAAGAGCCAGCTTAGAAGTTTAAAATCTTCACACAAAGCTACAATTGTATGAAGAGTAGTATCATGTCCACAGATATGCCATGCAATTATCTGGAAAAGTACCTTATGATCATGCAATTACTCTGTATCTGCTAGGAAGTTACGGCTATATTCATGGATCTATCAAAGCACACATTACTTAATATTTCAAGAACATGCTCTACCATTAACAGATTTTCCAGTGTTATGTTTGATAAGTCAACAATAATATACCAACAGTGTGAATTCAGTATTAAGACTTTAAGGTGCAATTAAACTCTGTTACAATACAGTGGTACCTCATACAACAATTTAATCCATTCCACGTGGCTTGTTGTTATACAAAACAATTGCTATACGATGCATACATATATAGCTATGTTCCCTATGGGATGCATCGTACAACGGTTTTTTTGCTAAGTGGTTTTTCCTATTGAAAAATTGTTGTACGGTTTTTTCCATAGGGAAAATTGTTATGTGGGACACCATTCCCCCCCCAACCTAATTGTTATGCGATTTCGTTGCTATACGGGGTGATTGTTATATGAGGTTCCACTGTTAAATCGCCATCTGACCCTGGAAGCACTAATTGTAGTAGTGTGTAAAGCTGCTTTCTTCCATCTTTATATACCAAGTGAGTGGTATATAAATGTGACAATTAAATTAAATTAAATCTTTACCAAATAGCTCAGTTTGAGAGACGGTCCCTCATAACACGTTATCTTGCTGGTAATCTTTTGTATTGATTACTGTAATGCTCTTTACGTGGGGCTCCCCATGTGCCTAATACGGAAACTTCAAATGATACAGAATGCAGCTGCCAGGCTGGTTACTGGGGCGAGAAAATTCTTACATATCTCCCCAGTCCTGGCAGAATTGCACGGGCTTCCCGTTGCATTCTGTGTCGGGTTCAAGGTGGCTGTGCTGAGCAAAGCCCTAAATGGTTTGGGACCTTCATACTTGGCGGAGCATCTACCCCTCACACATCAGGCTCGTTTCACCCACTCTTCTCTTACACCTCAACTCCAAGTACCAACCCCCAGGTTTGCTAGAAAGTCTCTTGCCCATCGGAGGGCTTTCTCAAAGGCGGCCCTGGCTAACTGGAATGCTCTACTTGGGGAGCTATGTTTGATTGACTATTTAGGGTCCTTTAAGAAGCAACTGAAAACATTTCTTTTTGAGGAGGACTTTGGCAGCTTGTTGAATTTTAAATAGGAGACCTCCAATCATGGCCACTTGGTCCTTGGTGCTGATTGGACTGGGTGGGTGGGGGATTTTCTATGGTTTTATGGTGGTTCTACTTTTTTAACATTGTGAGCCACCCAGAGTGGGAGGGCATCCCAGATGGCGAGGTCCAGTGATACCTCATACAACGTCCAAACTTGGTTCCACAAGTTTGGACTTTATACAGATTTGAACTTTGTATGAGGCATGCAAAATCCTAGCCGCGATGCCTCATACAACGTCTAAATCCTTGCTGTGATGCCTCGTACAATGTCGTTTCCATAGAGATACATTGTACGGTAACAGCACAGACTTCAGGGCAAAGTCAAGGAAACTGACAGGAAACTGACAGAACTTTAAGAAATCATTGTCTAAAGGCTAAATACATTACAAAAACATGTCAAACAACCCTGATTGTCCAAGAACCTGAAGAATGCTGCAAAAATCCTAGGAATGCTTCTAAAAATTCTGATGAAAAATTTCAAAAAAATCCAAAATCACACTCAAAACCACTCTTAAACACTCTTTGCCTTGTGCAAAACCCACAAGAGCAATGCACGCATGTGTCCTGTCTTTTATACTGCCCAGGCACAATGCAACCTGGGGAAAACTGAATGCCTCATACAAAGTCGAGCGACTTTGTATGAGGTAACTTTTTTCAAGAAATTAGGCGATCTTGTATGAATTCAATGTTGTATGAAACGGACTTTGTATGAGGTATTACTGTATAAGTAAAATAGATAGATAGATAGATAGACAGACAGACAGACAGACACCTGCTTTTTAGGTAGTCTCCATCTCTATAGGTCACAGTAAAGCAAACCCCATAGGTTTCTCCTTTAAAGAATGTAATGTTGTAGCAGGGTCCTACTTAAATTACTATTTCAGTCTCTTAGAGACATATGAGGTTTTGACTATCTTAACAAGTCTAAACTTAAAAAAGAAAAATTCACTTTAAAATAATTTCTTAAGTGTGGTAACTGTACAGCTTTTTACTTGCCTTGTTCACTTAAAGCCAATAATTTTGTTAATAATTAGCAACAGAATGTTACAGAAAACCTAGCCACACATATTCTTCAAGCAGACATACAAGCAGATCACATCACTAAGAAGGCAGAATGCTCATAAATCAATGCAGCATGCAAAGCACAGTTGCATCAGAAAACACTACCCTTAGAAAGTTACTTTGTTAGAAAAGCAGTCTCTTATCTATGCAATGTCACAGGGCAGAGATGGAAGGGGTAGTAGAGCAACGACATGAATGAATGGGGAAAGAGATGACTATGCTCCCAGCTGGCATCTTTTTAGCTTGTCATTCTTTAAATAAATTGACAAATTCTTTCCTGACACAGGAGAAGCTGCACTAGCTGGATTTCTGCTAGTTACTCACTTTAAGACACAAATGTTTGAAGCAGTGGTGGGCTCCAAAAAAAATTACTACCACACTGTGGGCATGGTATGGTGGGCATGGTCAGGAGAAAAACCCTGTGTTGCACCTGAATTAGGACTACAGTACTTTATTTCAAAACTTGGATGAACGGGGCCAGCAGGAATTTCTGCTACCATTTCTGGCAAACTGGTGTGAACCTGCTGATGCCCACCACTGGACTTTGAAGGCACAATCATTCAAAGCTGGAAAGGAGTACAGTATCAATAAACTAACCTAAGTTTTATTAGTGTCCATTGTATAAGCAGTATATGTACTGGCTAAGTGTAGTTAAGTGCAGTGTACTCCACAGTGGACTGGCTAAGTGTGTGAAACTGAAGTTTTATATCAAGTATTTCCCTAGCAATGGGCAAAGAATATGCCACTACAGGTACAGTATCTGCAAACTTCAATATATCCCCATCATCGATAACACAGGTGTATATGATATTAACAGATATAGAATCTATAGATAACATCAGTTACGGCTATTCTATGGATTGCTAACATAGTACATTCAATACTTTGAATGTTCAGTTAAATGTAGCAGGAATATTATTCTCTCCCTCTTTGGGTATTATATAACTACTGTATACAGTAGGGGTGCCCAAACTACAGCCTGGGGACCAAATCCGGCCCCCGACGCCAATTCATCCAGTCCACGAAGCCCTTGTCACTCCTGGAAGCAGAAGTAAAATACGCCCATACGACGATGAATTGGCATCGGGAGCTGGATCTGGCCCCCAGGCCATAGGGACCGGCTCTCTGAACCACGTGACCAGACCATGGCCCGAAACAGTTATCAGTGGTAATCAACCATGGAATACTGATGTTTCAGCAAACTATGTCAGCTAGGCTGTGGAACTCTTTCTTGCTCTTTATATATATTGACACAGTATTGTTAGCACATATTCAAATTAATCGTTTTAAATTACATTTTATTATTTGTGAATTTTTAACACTGTTCTGGAATTTGATCCTTCCCACCCACTTTAAATTAAGCTTTGTTGAAATCACTCAAGTCATTCACCAGTCCCCTATTGCATGTCTACACCAGCATTAGCAGACTACCACTTATTAAAGAGTCCCACTTTGATTTTGGGTTATGCATGAGTTCATCTTACTTGTACATGAGACACAAATAGAAGACAAATTCCATACTTTCCCATTCTTGGGAGTTTTACAAAAGGGACTGATAGCATACAGAACCCTAAATATAGCTTACTTGGTAGAAAGGCCTAAACCAGAATGTTGTGAGGTCTGTCTAGCCTAGCTCCACCCAAACATCCTGTTCTTGTCCCAATGTCAGCTGGAAATTTAAGTGGAGCTAGGCCTTAACGCCTTCTAGTTTGGGCTTTTCTCTCAGGTGAACTCCCAGAATTGAGAATTATGATGCTTGTACTCCAGAAAATCCAAAATGTTCATCCCTTAGTTGAACATTTTCAACTGGTGTTTGGAACTTACAGTATTTACTATGAATGAAGTTTGGAATGTAAACAGAGCAGAATGCGCATTTAACAAAACCACTTCCCCAGTTCTAAATGTTTTATTCTTTTGAAATACTTCCCAAGGCTTTAGAAATATTTTTGGCTAATTCAGCCGAGTAAAGAGTACAGGCCCTGGCCTTTGCCTCTAGAAATCTAGTCAAATAAAAGACAGCACAAGCCTCTTGTTTACAGAATGAAGCGGCATTTATCTGCCAACAAAACCCTTCATTTCCTTTGAACACAGTGCGCTGGCCTATTCCAAACACGGAAATAAATACCAACTGGGCAACATTTCTGCTACAGCCTAAGCAGCAGCAACAACAACAATTAATAGTATTGGCTTCTAAGAATTGGCCAAAGAAATTCAAATTGTACCACCGTATTAAAAATGCTTTATAAATAAAGTTATATATCAAAAGTATATAAACAGGGCATCACAAGCTAAGAACCCTTTTAAGTTTCTGTGGAAGGGAAAACCCACTATCCTACTGAGGTTTTACACATCCCTGGCAAACTATTCACTATCCAGTCCGACGAACAACTAAAGTAAGAACCTTTTTCATCATATCTATTAAAATGTCAGTGAAATGATCTAAGCAAGTCAGAGAGCATATAAATAAGCCATCCTTGTTTCAATGCCACTGCATCCAGGATGTGTAAGAAAGGCATGCTTTACACGTCAATTTCTGGCGTCTATTACAAACTTCTTCTACCTTTCAGTTCCTTTTACAGTGACAATGTAAGAGTGTAAAGATTTTAAGCACTGTGAGCACATGTATACCATCAAATATCATGCAAGAGGACCATGGATAGGGAGAAAGGATACTAAAAAAAATTAAGATTTTATTTCCTTCCTTTTTTTCTACAGATGCACCAAAAGTTCTCAGCAAAGAACTGCACAAGTTATAATTTGCAATTTAAGAGAAGCAATCCAAATAAACCAGTCCAATATAGTAAATCCCATAACATGCAAGCAACAGAAGAAAAATTGCACCTCCTGTTATTCACACCTCTCTCCCTTTTCAATTGCTAAAAAGTAAAGGTTTCCCTTGCTTGAAAGCCAGTCGTATCTGACTCTAGGGTTCAGTGCTCATCTCTGTTGCAAAGCCGAAGAGCCAGCGCTGTCT
Source organism: Bradypodion ventrale (assembly GCA_035047345.1). Classification (NCBI taxonomy): domain Eukaryota; kingdom Metazoa; phylum Chordata; class Lepidosauria; order Squamata; family Chamaeleonidae; genus Bradypodion; species Bradypodion ventrale. The sequence continues at coordinate 93,231,851 of JAWDJE010000001.1, forward strand.
GCTTCTGCAGACACTTCCGTGGTCATGTGGCAGGCATGACGAGACACCGGAGCGCACGGAGTGCTGTTACCTTCCTACTGAAGTGGTCCCTATTTATCTACTTACAATGTTTTGCTTTCGAACTGCTAAGTTGGCAGGAACTGGGACAAAGATGGGAGCTCATTCCGTCCTGCAGTACTCGGGAATCAAACTGCTGGCCTTCTGCCTCCCAGGCAGCATCTTAACCACTTGAGCCGCTGCAAGCCCTTTCAATTTCTAATTCTATGCTAATTTTTTTATATCATGTGCAAACACACACAATTACTGCTAAATGATACTTAAAATTATTACATCTATGTTTTGTTACTTTACTTATAATTCTATTTTTAATTATAACACTCTTATGTTAAAAAAAACATAGTTCAGGTGTTTAGGCATTAACGTTTAGCTGCAAAAAACTGAAACCGCTATTTCCATAACAGTGTTGAGAATTATTTTTAAGATTACATGTTTTATAACATTCATATAGAAAACAGTTATACTAAGTAATTCCATAATCTAAAAAAAGAAAGGATGGCCAGTTTCAATATTACATTTTGGTTTATTGTACAGTATATAAAAGGATACTTCAAAGAGAAAATGTTCTATGTACAGCTATAGAAGAGATAAGAATATTACTCAACAACCATGTGTTGTGATACAGATTTTTACAATTTTGTCTTTAGCCATTTTTCTTTTCCTGCTTGAATGCTGAGTTTACTGAGAAATATGGGATGAACTACAAAGACCTTGATCCCCTTCTGAGGAAGCTGATTAGATTACTTGGCCAGCAAAGGCATTTCCTTTGGAATTTTGCCCCAGCTGTTTTAAGACTAAAGAACAGGAATGAGGCGTATTCGCTATGTTTAACTGTGTGACAAGGACTTTACCCCCTTTCCTTTGCTGTAGTTGTGAGTTCATAATAATTTTACCTACCCTTTGCCTTGTCACTCAAACTGAACTAACCATGATTAGTGGAAAAAAGTGAACAAACTAGGGTTTACAAAGCAAACACAGTTGAGATTTATGAATGACATTATTACAAACTGCATTAATTATAGGGTGTTTTAAGAGTTCCTCTTATGTTAGAGAAAGACAAAGATTGAAGCACATGAGGTCAAAGCTCACTGAAGCTCATTTTCCCATGCTAAGCAATTTCAGTTTTACCCCTAAAATGGACTTGAAAACCTCAGCAATTTATCTATAAATGGAGAAAAATGCTACATGCGGAGCTTTAAAATGAAACTTAAAATGAAACATTCCCATAAAATAGGAGCATTTACACAGATGACAAATAATAGCAATAATGGTAAAAAGTTTTAATTATATAAGAACGCTGGTATATACTTTTTTACATACAGAAAAACATACTAAAAAGGAATTCTGAAATTTCATTTTTAAAGCATCTATTCTACAGCTTTTACTAGATGCCTGAAAAAAAAGCCAAAAAACATAGCTAAATTGTAGTTTTAAAATGCAATTCCAACAGCAGTATATAAGGGGAAAGTTACTGGTTAATTTCACAGTTTTCAGTTAGGAAAGTTAAACCACATCCAAAGTTTTTCCAGTGTGCGGTTTAGAAACACCAATTACAAACATGCAATAGAGATTGAAACATAGGTATGAGTTAGATCAAAAGAAATGTGTTTTAAAATTCATGGGAGGCATTTTATTTTAATATTAGCAGGCACAAGGTGGCTGTTGCCGGGGGTATGCACGAGTGTGGTTCAAAAATACCACAATCTTCAAGGAGGCTTTCTGTGTACCCCTAATACTGCACTGTTAAAATATTAGAGAACTTCATTACATCATAAGCTGCACTGCAATTTGTCAGAATTGCAACAGGTACAGACATTTGTGACATTCAGTAAGATACAAATACAGAATGTGTACAAGACTGAGTACAATGTCAATACACATAAGAGTAGGTCTTCACGTAAATTTTTACGTCACTGAACCAAAAAAGGTTACAGGGCTTCTTCTCCTTTCATGTCTAGGTCAGAATTTAAACTGGCAAAACGAAGCCACCTTTGGGTGAATTTATTCAGTACAGTAGCTCCTTTTGCCTGACCTAGTGTGAGAAAGATTAGCCAGCACAACAAAGTTGTCATTGCCCAGGGTACACCCAATTGTGGTTCAAAAAATCTTCAAGGAGGCTCTTTCTGAGTACCCAACACAGGTCGGAGATGCTTTGCACACAGTGCTCTTTCTCGGACCTGCTAGTAGTGTTCACACACACACACACACAAACAAACACACCCCTATTTGCTGATAAACATGAATATAAACTGTAGATCTCGCTTTATTGTGATTCTAGCCTTTTGCTTTTAATCTGTTTTTATTCTTTTTTTTGTAATCATATTTTATCTAATGAACTTTATCACATTTTAATCTGATATGGTCAGGTGACTAATCAGCTAATAAAGGATACTGTTAAGGATACTGTAGTAAACATGTGACAGAAAGGTAAGACTCTGACACACACACACTAGGCACACTCAAAAAGTTTGGAGACTCCTCTCCTGCTGGCTGGACCCCGAGGGTGGGAGGCCCAAAGGGAAGCGACTCCCCCTCTCTAGGGTCATCAAAGCAAGCATTAAACCGAATCCACATTTCTGAAGCCCTCCACTTGAAGTGGGGCTGGAGACATGGGGGCGCAGAGAAATGCCCACCCATCCACCCACCCCTCACTGAAACCTCCTTTGCCCCAAGTCCGCCTGAGACGCAAACAGACACGGGGGGGGGGGACCCCCAACCAAGTCCTGCCCGGTGGGGGGACCCCCAACCAAGTCCTGCCCAAACGACCTCCTCGTTCCCCTCCCGCTTAGAAACGACCGGTCGCTTCCGCAGCCGGAGTCACGCCCGAATTGTTTTGATACAAGCAAGGGGGGGACACGAGAGACTTGGGGGAGGGGAGGGGAGAAGCCGGAAAGCCAGCCAGCCATCGAGGCACGGTCGGTGGTGGCGACCCGAGGCTTGCGCGGCTACCATGCGCGGGGCGCCGCTTCCTGTGCTCACCTTGGTGGCCATGGTTGGGGCTGTGGCGGCCAGTCTCCCCCTCCTCGCCGCCCTCCACTCCTTCGCCTACTCCTACTGGGCCGCGGCGTGGTGGAGAGGAGGAGGAGGAGGAGGAAGGCTGTGGGAGTGGCGGCGGCTCCTGCGCCTCTTCCAGCCGGGCGCCCGCCCGCCTCAAGCGGAGAGGAAAGGCAGCGGGGACAAAAGTGACGGCTGGCTCTCTATGCAGCGTCCGAAGAGGCAGGCGGAGGGAGGAAGCTGAGCTCGCCCACCCGCTCGCCTGCCTTCCTCTTCTTCCCCGGCTTCGCCTCTTTCTGCCTCGACGGTTGCGCCCATATCCAGGGGCGGAGTTTTCACTGGGGCGTCCCGAAACCCAGGCACAAGGATAAGGGACGGGAAGAAGCTGGGTGGCTGGGTGCCTTGCCTTGCCGTCCCACCTTCCGCCTGCCCTATGGGATGATGCCAAGGCGGGCGGGCGGGCCCTTTCCGCCATCTACGGCTTTTAAGAGACAGCGAGCAAGTCGAGCGGGTGTCTTTCCCTCCCAAGCAGGGACCGCCCGCCCTCCTTCCTTCCTTCCCTCCTTCCCTCTCTCGTCTCCCCAGCTTTTGTTGCGGCTGCAAAATAAAAATGGGGATGCAAACAAATTAGAGCAAGTTCAGAGAAGGGCAACAAGGATGATCAGGGGAAATGGAAACACCAAACCCTATGAGGAAAGGCGGGAGGAACTGGCCATGTTTGTTGTTGTTCAGTCGCACAGTCGATTCCTTCCGACCCTTTGCGACCCCATTGTCCGCCAGGCACCTCTGTCCTCCACCATCCTCCTCAGCCCACCCAGCTCTGTGCCCATTGTGTCCACAATACCATCTCATTTTTGGCTGCCCCTTCTTATTTTGCCCTCCACCTTTCCCAGCGTCAAGGCTTTCTCAAGTGAATCCTCCCTTCTCATACTTCAACTTCATCTTTACTATTTGACCTTCTAAGGAGCAGTCAGGGTTGATTTCTTCTAAGATGGACATATTTGTTCTCCTCGCTGTCCAGGGGACTCTCAAAACTCTCCTCCAACACCACATTTCAAAGGCACCTATTCTGTGCTCCGCTTTTCTTAATGGTCCAGATCTCTCAACCATACATTACCACCGGGAATACCTTTGCTTTGACTATGCGAATTTTTGTTTGCAATGTGATGTCTCTGCTTTTCACTGTGTTCCCCAGGTTTCTCATACCTTGTCTCACAAGAATCAGTAGCCTTTTTATTTCATGGCTGTGGAGACTGAGAGGGGAAATGATCGCACTCTTAAAATAACTGAAAGATATTCATAAAGAGCAGGGGTGCCCAAACCTTTCAGGCTGCGGACCAGTCACGTGGTTCAGGGGGCCAGTCACTATGGCCCAGAGGACAGATCCAGCCCCCCCATGCCAATTCATCCGGCCCACGAAGCCCTTGTCGCTCCTGGAAGCAGAAGTTGTTGCCCTTTAGGAAAGAACTAAAAACCTGGCTGGCAGGCCAAGTTTGGGGTGCAGGTGGAGTGGTGGCTTCCGTTGGATGGTTGGTATAGAGGAGTATGCCTTCCCCCACGGTTCCTCAGTACCTGCACCCCATTTTTAGGGGTGGGTTCTTAACTCTGTTTTTATCTGTTTTATTCATGTTGTGAACTGCCCTGAGTCGGCCGTGGTCGAGTGGGCGGTATAGAAATCTAACAAATCTATACCTATAAAATGGTGCATTAACCGTTGGAATGTGACAAAGGATGTTGCACCAGGCCCCACTAGCCCGTAATGGGCCTCCGTTCACTCGCCCAAACCCGGTTCGCAGGTAACTGTCGGGTTGAAATTTTTGGCCAGGGGGCAGGAGCCCCCTGGATGCAAACAAAATAAGGGAACTTCAATTCCCAACGTTCCTTGCGCTGCGCCGCGCCAGAGCCAAATAGGCTGAGCGGCGCAGCAAAAGGAACGTTTGGAAACGTGCCGCGGCCAATCAAAAAAAAAAGTTGCAGGGGAAAAACCGCTGCAGTAAGCAAACACGCGCAGCCAAAACTACAAGCCCCAGCGTCCTGCACGCTATTAGCGCACAGAACGCTGAGGCAGCCGGCACGCGAAAAATAAAAGTAAACAAAAAAAGGCCCACCGCCACTGCCCTTCTTCCCCCATGGGCCAGCCAGCATGGCCCGTGGGAAAAAAAAAGAAACCCCTCCGCTGCCGCTGCCCTTCCGTTCAATGGGCCAGCCGGCACGCGAAAAATAAAAGTAAAAAACTAAAACCCGCCGCCGCTGCCCTTCTTCCCCACGGGCCAGCCAGCATGGCCCACGGGGGAAAAAAAGAACCCCCCGCCACCACTGCCCTTCTTTCCCACAGGTCAGCCAGCATGGCCCGTGGAAAAGAAAGCACCCCCCCGCCATTGCCCTTCCTTCCCACGAGCCAGCCAGCATGGCCCGCGGGAAAGAAAGCCACCCCCCCCCCCCGTGAAAAAGTAAACACAAAACACAAACCAAAAACAATCAAAAACACTCAAAAATCCAAAAAGGAAACACAAAAACAGCCAAAAATAAACAATAAAAAACACACAGACCCCCCTCCCCCCCAAAAAAAAATCCCAACCACCACCACCACCACCCCAAAAAAACCCCAGAGAGCTTACCAAAAGACATCTTCTATCCATGAGGACCGGAACTGAAATGAGAAAATAAAGAAAAAACTTACCGGAAGCGACACCCAGAGGACAGAAGAGAAAAATTGTAGAGAGGCAGAAAAGCTCACCACCCCCACCCAGAGGCCAAAAGAGAAAAAACATTCAAAAATATTGAAACTAATAAGATTATTCCAAAATTAATCAAATAAGTTATAAAAACATTCAAAAATAATCACACTAATCTCAAAAAATACGAAAAAAATCAGAAATCACTTTTTACTCAATAAAACCAAAACAAAAATAAAAATGCATAAAACTAAAGATTTTAAAAACCAAAATTAAATTTTAAACTAAATAAAATAAAATAAAATTAATTAAAATAAAATAAAATTTGCAAAAACATAAAACAAAAACCTTCAAAAACCAATTTAAAGAGCCCGGCACTGAGGAAGCCGGTACGCCAAAAAAAAAAACCCCAAAAAAACCCACATTGGGAGCGCAAGTCCGCCGCAGGCGGACGCAGTGCCTCGAAGCCACAAAATCACAAAACCTTACAACACCATTTAAAACAGCCCAGCACTATTGGTTCAAGAAAAAAAATGAAACTCTTTACTATCCAACACAATTTTAAAAAGCCCGGCATCGCCAGGCAAAATATGCTATTAATAAATAAATAAATAAGTGAAATGTGCCCTAGACACAAAAGAACTGTGTGTTTTACTTCTGCTTCTGGAAGCAACGAGGGCTTTGCGGGCTGGATGAATTGGCATAGGGGGCTGGATCTGGCCCTCGGGCCGTAGTTTGGGCACCCCTGATAAAGATGAAGGGATCATCCCAAAGTGCAGGGTGCAGCGTAATAAGGGGCTCAAACTAAAGGAAGCCAGAGATAGGCTGAATATTAGTAAAAACTTCTTAACACTTAGAGCAGTTCTTCCATGTCTAGGCCAGATATCTGAAACTTCCAAAATGAAGCCACTGTTTAGTGAGTTCATTCTTCAGTTCCCTCTGCCTGACCTACTGTGAGAAAGAGTAGCCAGCACAAGGTGCCCTTTCCCCAGGGCATGCCCGATTGTGGTTCAAAAATACCACAATATTCAATTTCCAGGGGGTTCTGTGTGCCCCAGTTAGAGCAGTATGACAGTGGAATCATCTGCCTCAAGAAGTGGTGAGCAAGCGCTCCAACGCTGGAAGCAGTCAAGGGAAAATTGGAAAATGTCTGTCATATCTGCTTTGATTTGGATTCCTTCATTGAGCAGGGTGTAAAAGGCTTCTTCCCAACTCAGTGATTTTTATGCTTATTTCACTAGCCCAACTTTCTCCAGTCACTCAACATCAAGCATCAATATCAAGGTATTGCTAGTGATAACATTAATGATCTATTGATCATGTAGGAAACAGGTGCAAAAGATAGATATCATTTAATACAATATTTCTAACACAGTTTTAAAGACATTCACGTGGAAATAAGCTGATGTTTAAACTGTCACAATGTAACAGAACGAAGTATACCCTGTGCATTATTCTCTTTCAAAATGGTGATTCAAATCAGGGTCAAGAGAGAAAATATATAAACACCCTACCCTCATGAATTACCTCATGAGAAATGAAATTTAATGAGTGATAGACATGTCTTATTGTAAGATCATTGGTTTGAATCCCTAAAGGGGGAGGACCAAAGGTGGACCCTGTGGGAGGAGATATAACCCAGAGACACACGCCCACATACAGGCCGACACAAAGACATTCTCTGGAAGGCTGTGCTTTTAAGCTTGCCAAAATGTAAATGCTTGGGAGAAAGGGGGCCAATGAGCTATCTCTGGAACATGCAGCTTCCTTTATTTCTGCTTTGAAATGCTTTCTAAGCTTTTGCTGGACTGTCCTGAATCTTGCTATGCTTTCAATATATTTCTAAAAATACCTGATGAGACTTGGAGTGATTACTTGGCACACGTTACCTGAATCTACACTAGTTTCACGTGCACCCTTTGCTCACTACCTAGATTTTGGTCGGGAGTGACTGGGCACACTGATAGGAAAAGCTCTGAACTGCTGGGTCCGATCTGGGCCAGGGAAGCAGGATCAGGCGCAATCCCACCGCCAGGAGGCTGGAGTTCTACCGAGTCCTACCTGGAGTAATCGGATTATTATACTCCCTCTTTTTCTCTTTCAATGTTGTGAGCACTACTACTAATAAGAGTAAATAAAGTTACAGTATATAGGTTAGAGTTCAGTATTTAAATACTAAGGACTAGGCCCTGCTGAACAATGTGTGACACACATATTTAGAAATATTTGTTTGCAGGATTAAGTGACTAAACATTTTCCTAGAGCTCATCTAGATGTCAATATAAACCTGTATTTGAGTTAGGTTCCCCATGTTTTAAATTGATTTAAAAAACTGGGAAATATACAATCTACAGCTAAGCACACACTTCTCCTGGCAAATATGTTTATTTTGAACAGCCTCACAGAATTATTTATTTTTATTGATTCCATTTATGGTTTATTTTGAATTGTTTTTGCATGTGCATTCATCTGTATCCGTGTAAATCACATCTCTATGGTTTTGCAATTTTCCATTACCACAGGAATGAGATGTACAGTACTTGTATCTTTTTAGAATCTCTTTTAATGGTAACAGTATTCCACTATGCCAGTTATTAAAAAATAGGGACAGGAAGAATTATCGAAAATATTTCACGGGGAGTATAGCAGTGGTTTCCAACGTGGGGCTCATGCTCCACAGGGGAACTTCAATTTCCCGAAGCCTAAGTTAGTACAATGGCTGATCAGTGCTTTGTTGACTTAGGTTTCTGGGAATTGAAGTCCAAAAGCCAAAGGTTGGGAAACCATTGTTCCGTGGCTGGAGGACATTTTGCACCTTTGCCCCTGCCACAGAGCCCACTGAGCTCCTCACCTCAGCTGGTTGGTGGGGAGTGGGAGCTGCTGTTACCCATGACATGGGCCTTAAGATGCCCGAGGATGTTGCAGAGGATGTTGAGTACCAGGCTCCGTCACTGACGTTGAGCCTGGATGCCATCTCTTAGGCTCCCTCGGATGTTCAGCCTCTTAGGCTCCCTCGGATGTTCAGCCACAATGTTTTATATTTCAAGTTTTATGTAATTTACCATCTTTGTTTGTCTGTAAACCGCTTTGGGTCACCAATAGGTGAGGAAAGCGGTATAAAAATATGCTAAATAAATAAACACTGGAGTATAGACACATGCAGTTTGAGATGACGGGAGCCAGAACTGGAGGCTCTTAATGATCATTTCAGGCAGGAGGAGCCATGGAGTTTGCAGCTCTGCTGTCGGAATTGGAAACTGCAAGTGGGAGCCTCATTTGCTTTTTTCAACTATGAAATGCAGGTGTGCTGTGCCAGTTACCAAAATTTAAAAAATGGGGGAGGGAGGGACGTAAAATAATACAGTATTAGGGGAATTTTACAATGAAGGACAAAAAAAACACCAGAGTGACCGTTTTAGACAGCAGAGCCGGAGGGCTGTGCCATTTACCAAAAAGAAATTGGGGGGGGGGGAATCCCCCAGTAAAATATTAGGAGGGTAATTGAGGGTATTGCATGTTTGTGGATATGAGGAGGGACAGAAAAGGAACACTGGAGTGACAATTTCAGGCAACAGATTCTTACTTGTTCCTTATCCCCCACCCCACCCAGTTCCTGGAGCACAAAACAAATACTGTACATCATTTACAAATGCTGCATTTTGAAATCTTGTATAGTCCACTGCACTGATATACTCTGCACAGTTTTCAGTCAACTTAAAAGTTGCCCCCTTAGGATGTACACATTGATGCAAAGAACATGTGACATGACATTGGCATTAAATCCACTTTTTAAAAAAAACAAGCCAACTCCTGATTTATTTCAGCAGTGTAGCCAACACCTTCACTTGTAATGTTATTTACCAAGAAGTAGGTGCCACTGAACTTGACCGTTTTTTTTTTTAGTCCCGAGTAGTCATATGTAGGATGGTAGGATTTCAAAGATTCTGGTGTGCACTTTTTTTTGGAAGCAAATGTGACTGAGTACCATTAAATGTTCTAAGAAGGTACATAGATATGAATTGTTAATTCTTGCGATGACATAAAAGAGGAGTTCTCAACCTTTTAAAGCCAGGGGCCGGGTCATGCTCCCTCACACAGCTTTGGGAGGGGGTGGCCATTTTGCCCTTCCTCCACCACATACAACTTCCTGGTGTGGTTGAGACAGTGGGGACCCACATGAAATGGTGTTGTGGGCCGCATCCGGCCTGTGGACCACAGGTTGAGAATCCCTGTCATAAAAGCTTAGATAATTGTGGTCTATGCTTCCTGCAAAATCTGTTGGACTTTAAAGTACCGGAAAATGCTTTACTGACTTTGTCACTTGGCCATAACATGGTTACTCATTGAAATCTTTACATCAGTTATATGAAATCAGTGCTGTTTCTCCTTATGCTGCAGATTGAGGTGTTGATAGACCATATAGATAGAAGAACAAAATTAATGTAACATATAAAGCATACAAATATTACAGCAATTTTATCTTTTGGTTTAGAAAAAGTTACAAAGATTGAGAATCCGTTATACAGACAATTGGGACTGTGTTGCTTTGCGGAGGTTTAACTTAAAAATAAAATTAAAGGCTTGTTTATTTTTGTGAAAAGAAAAATATCTGAACACTTTCTTTATTAGTCACAATTCACAGCTATTATTCAAAGTTCATATTATTCATTTCCTCCAAACTATTCAAATCTCTCCATAAAAGGTATCTTTAGGTCATGACATTTCCGTTTAAGTAATGTTTCCTCAGGGTACATTTATAGTTTTTCAGATAAGGCAGCTGTACTGCAAAACAATCTTCTCTTCCTCTTTCTTTATTAATAAGGAGATTCTTGGTTTTCTTACTCTCCTTCAGCCCACATAGGACCTAAATATTGTGCAGCATTTTAATGAGTTTCGATTATGTATATTTTTTAAACTAGAGATCTGAAATGGCAACCTTTAGAGACAATTTTAATAAACTGATCAACACAGACACCATCTTTTCGTCGATTTAGTAGGTTGAGAGGTGGATACTTTTGCAACCAGCTGTAAGGTCCATGAGAAAATATTCCTTTTTGCTCTTACCCATAATTGACTAAAAATGAAGACACCATGTAGTGATGGTGAGAAAAAGTATGTGTTGATACAGAAGATTTTATTGCTGATAAAGATGAAGTGAATAACACATTCATGTTTCTGCATTCTCAAAGCAGAATAATATTTCATCCCATTGTTTTAATTTGTATTTTTTATTTATATTTGTGCTTTTTTGTCTACGGACAACTCTAAGCGATTCACAACACAGTTATATAAATACAAAGCAAACCATAAGTACAACAAAATGCAACAACAAACAAAAAATACAGTAGTCATAAATATTACAAAAATGGCAAAACAATAATAGCTCTCCAATACAATGCATTAATAAATTCAAAAACAATACGTCAATCAAAAACAAAATCATATTACTACACTCCCATAGTCTCCTTGTTGCGGATTCCGCATGCCCAATTGGCATAGAACCTTGGCAGAGGTTAAACCAGTCGAGCAGACTCCTGGCCACTGGCCCTTGCCAGTATGGAAATTGGGGGGGATGGATTAATCATAAGGGTTTATTCACCCACACCTGACCTGACCGACGGTTCTGCTGAGAGAGCAGATCGCTAACCTCTGTTACCCATTAGGCAATCACTCACTCGCAGTAAAGCCTAATCTTGGGTGCAAATAGAAGCCATATTTACCCTGGCGTAAGCCTCAGACAATGGTTTTCCCCTGTCAGTGTTTGCCCGAGTTAATTAACTTCCCCAAGAGAGATTTCCCATTAACCCGAGTAAATGGGTGATGTGATTTTCTGTCAGATGACGGTTCTTTCCTGCATTGCCTTCTGATCTATATATGATGATGTTTTTCCCTCAATAAACCACTGATCTGATCTCGCTCCATATTGTCTCGTGTCGTTACTTGATCAGTCTCCTCCGGGACCTAACGGCCGTCCTAGCGGCCCCGATTCCTACACCTTGTTCCAGATGCTACAAGACCACAGAAAGGACAGTGAGGTTCAACTGCCCTCCGCAACACAATCCTTAAGTTCCAGCAGAGGCAGAACTAACCATGGGCAGGTAGCTATGCACATGACACTAGATTCAAGTGGGGACTCCTTCCTTAACATCCATTTGAATTCCAGATCATGCACAAAGCAAAGCAATCACACTTATATACCACCCCATAATACTTAGTGCACTCTCTGGGTGGTTCACAAGTTAATTAGCATTTTGCCTCCAAAATGCTGGGTACTCATTTTACTGACTTTAGAAGGCTGGAAAGCTGAGTCAACCTTGATCCCTGGTCAGGATCAAACTCACAACTTTTTGGTTACAGTACAGTTTAACCACTGCGCTGCCAGGGCTCTGAGCCGGCCTGTTGCCGAGTAGGGCGGGGTATAACTCAAATAAACAAACATAAACATAAACTTCTGTGTGACTAAGAATCCCATGAAGAATCTGCCACTGTAGCACTATCATTTTCCAATGTCAGTATAAGTTATGCAAGAGGATTTTGGCCTGTAAATTTAAGTTCTTCTCTGTAATGCCTATAAGTGGACACATAGTTTCAAAATTATTTGAGAATATCATTTAATTTTGGCACATTTTATTTACAGGGCAACCGAACATGCGTTCCACTCTACAGTTGCAGTGGTGATGATTTCTATGTGGTGAGACAATAAACAGATGCTTTAACAGGACTTTCATTACTTATTCCAACATACAGCAAAACAATCTGGTTTCTACAAGAATACTTTACAAGTTTGGGTTTTTTTTTCATCTTAGAAATCCAAGTAATTTGTCCATTTCTCCCACTGAAAATTATTTGATTAGATTTCCACTGCTTTGCAACAACAGCCATTTTTGTAACCAGTGAGAGATTTTCAATATGTCCATTATGGATACATCCTCCAGAGCAGTAGTTCTCAACCTTTGTAAATCGGGGGCCAGGTCATGCTCACTCAGACTGCTTTGGGGGCCGGATGGCAATTTTGCCCTTCCTCCATCACTTGGCATTTCCTAGTGTGGTGGAGGTGGTGTTGGGGCCACATGAAAGGGTGATGTGGGCTTCATTCGGCCTGTAAGCCGTAGGTTGAGAATCCCTGTTCCAGAGGGTGATTATTATTATTATTCTTTTATACAGTAGTGTTTAGAAGTACTGTATCACAAAGGAATTAGTCTCTGCTTAATCCTGGAAGAACAAAATCAATACAGACTTTCAATTCTATGATACCCCAAGGTTTCTATTCTTTCCAAGAATTATGAAATTGGTCTGAGTTGTTAGAAGGGGCTAAATCCAAGTTCCCTTCCTGTCTCCTTCCTTGTCTCTCTGAAAGAAAGAAGGCAGACCAAAGGAAAGGCTTGAATATACAAGAAGCATAGCTTTTTCTTTTCTATCAAGCACTCAGAATTAAGGAGCATGTATAATTGTCCTCCATTTCCAGCCAGTGGGGAGAAGTTGTAAATCTAAAGGGCTAAAATATCCAGTAAGAGCTGGAGAAAAAGAAACACTAATCTTCCCTGGCTTGGATAAGGCAATCCTTTCAGCCTGGGACTACTCAACCTATGTAGATTGCTCTCTTGTGTATTTATATATTTCTATAAAGATATCAAGTTCCCTATCACACATAGAATGTCAAGTTCCAATATCCACATTTGTTTTTGAACACATTATTGAAGGTACTATTCTACAACTGCTATCGATATTTGCTTATAGACTGTTCTACTCGTGTAGTTTTATCTCAGTTGCATCTATCGCTTGCAATTTTTGTCCAAAGACATGCTGATTTTTTAATACTTAACATAACTATTCTATTAATGGTAATAATAATTTTGTGTCAGAGATTACTCTGGTTTGAAAGAATGTTTGCTGGAAAAACTCTGCTCAGGGAACACCCGAATGAGACTCCTTTCATGTCTCCAAGTGCAGCCTTCAGGTATCAAAACTCAAATATTTTATTAATCCAAATTGTTTTTCCAGAATGTCCTTCAGAGAATAAACAAAACAATACAAAAACAAAAATGCTGTATCACTTTAAAGACTAACTGTTATATTTCAATGTGAGCTTTCGTGGATCAAAGCCACTTCATCAGAGTTTTCTGGCTGATCTGGTTGGCATTCTTGTTGAAGACCATGTCTCTCACTGGTACTAAGAGATGACCTGGGCAGTAGACACAATTGCTACTAAACATCCACTTTATTGCAAAGCCTAACCACTACCATGATTTATGGAATCACTGAGGACAATGAAACAATTAAGAAGGTGACTACAGAGCAAATGGAAAAAAGATCCACTGGAATACAGCCTGGTTGCAGCTGGGGAGATGTCGAGCAAATATTGTAATTCACTGAAGGAGGCAAAAAGAGACTGTAACACCAAATTGATGAATGTGGCCTCCAACCAACAAGTGGAACTCTCTCAAGTTGTAAGCAGCTTTACAAATGCCAGACAGATGCAAACACTACAGCCAAGTATAGAGAACTGCAACTGCCCATTTCAGATCCACGATTGAATGTTTCTGCCAGGATTTTAACTATTTATCCCAGTAGATTGGATCAAGATGTCTAATACACTTTTGATTGTATTATAGGTTTTTATTGGATCAGTTACAGTTAGTAAGGCCTGAGAATGTAGACAAGGCATTTGCATGTTGTAAAGCTGCTACCTCTTTTTTAGGTCCTGTTGTGTATTGAATGTAGTGTATTGAATGTATTTGTAACCACACGAATGGGTACAGGTAACACTGTAACCTTCTGTATGAGGACGCGAGCTAGTGGCCACCGGGGGCAATAGCGAGCGCCCATCTCACATGGTTCACATTACTCAAATGCCTTCAGCTGCGCGGGAAAGATTCCCGCGCTCACCTCACCTGGACAAGAAAGGCGTGACCAAGGATGACGTCACTTGGACAGCAGCCAATGCCTGTCGAAGAGCCATATTCAACTGGATAGCCACTGTATAAAAAGAGCTGTTTGTCCGCCATTACCACATGTTCATGCTGTACTCCATGCAATAAAGATGTGCTAGGCTAGCTTACAGCCGCCTCCATTGTCTTGATTCCCAAACACTAAATTGGCGACGAGGATGGGATTATGGATTCCCACGGGGACAAGACAAGATCACAGCAACCAGTTTTCGACGTGTCCCATCCCGAGCGATGGGACTGGTTTGAAATGCATTTTAAGAGTACGGTGGCGTATGCCGGCATCACCGACGCTGGAAAGAAGAAGGGTCTTCTCATCACGATGCTCGGTTTCCACGCCGTGCAAGCGCTGATGGATCTGGTGGCACCACGAGAGGTGGACCAGGTTTCGGTAACGGAGATACTGGCGGTTCTGCAGAACCACTTCAAGCCCAAGGTGTCCTTCTTCTCCACCAGGGCAGCCTTCCTGAGGAGGGACCAAAAACCGGGTGAGTCAGTATCCGAGTATGCAGCGGCCCTCCGTTTGTTGGCAACCCCATGCGAATGGCGGGAGATTCTAGACGTGGCCCTAAGGGACAGGATGCTCTGCGGGATGAGAGATGGGGAGACTCAGAGGAAGCTCATGAACCAAGGCCACGACCTCACTTTTAAAGAGGTACTGCAAGAGGCCCTAGCAGCTGAATCCATGTGGGCCGGGTACAAGCTTCTCAAGGCAAAGCCCCCACCAGTCGAGGCAGCTGCATCCGCCGTCCAGGCGGCCTGGAGGGCGACCCCTGCCCCACGCTCTCCCACATCCTCAGAGGCTTCTGCCACCCCAGCCTCCAGCGAAGATGAGGGGGTCTGGAAGGTCAGGAAAGCGCTGAGCGAGAAGAAAGGGAAGGGGGGTCGGCGCTGTGATGGTTGCGGAGCGTCCCACGAGAGGAGCAAGTGTCCATTCAGGAAGGCTGAGTGCCACAACTGTGGGCGGAAGGGTCACATCGCCAGGGTCTGCAAGCAACGCCGGGAAGAGAGTAAGCGCTCCACGGGGAGCCGGGATGGCGTCGGGAGAGTCTGCGATGGCGGCGACGACCCAGAGGGGAACCACGTGTGCCTGCGAGTGCACGCGGAAGACGACGTGGCCGTCCACAGCGTGCCTCTAGGGCAACCACGTTTTTATGCTGAGGTACTGTTGCAAGGGGTCCCTGTTAAGATGGAGATAGACTCGGGGTCTGTATACTCCCTCATTTCCCATAAGGAATTTTTGCGGATTCCCACCAAGGAGCGACCCAAACTCAAGGAGATGGGGGCGAACTTAAGAGATGTGCAGGGAAATGTAATTCCAGTATTGGGGATTGGGGACTTCGAGACACGGTACAAGGGACTCCGAAGGAAACTCCCCCTGGTAGTCCTAAGAGAGGGGGGGTGTAATCTCCTGGGAACACAATGGTTCAAACCCCTGGACATCTTCATAGACGGCGTCCATGCCATCGGGGGGAATGAGATTCAGGCAGTGTGCGACGCACACGCAGAGGTATTCAAGAAGGGACTCGGGAAGTACAAGGGGCCCCCAGTTTCTTTCGACCTGGACCCGGAGGTCCGCCCAATTAGACTCAAGCCACGTCGGGTTCCATTCGCCCTAAAGGACAAAATTGAGGCGGAACTGGACAAATTAGTGGGGCAAGGGATTTTAGTGCCAGTGGACTCTGCAGAGTGGAAGACTCCTATTGTTACAGTGTTGAAAGCAAATGGGGAGGAGCGAATTTGCGCTGACTACAAGTGTACAATTAACAAGGCGATCCGCCCTAATGCCTATCCGGTGCCGGTAGTTAGCCATCTGCTGGCTACTTTACATGGGGGAAAAGTTTTCGCTAAACTAGATCTGGCGCAGGCGTACCAGCAGCTTCCAGTAACCCCAGCCACAGCTGCTGCGCAGACCATTGTAACTCACAAGGGGGCATTCAAGGTGACACGCCTACAGTTTGGCGTGAACTCGGCGCCGGGGATATTTCAGTCTCTTGTGGAACGTTTGTTAAAGAAATTACCGGGGGTCTTGCCATTTTTCGATGACATATTGATATCTGGGGAGAGCGAATCAGAACTGGCCCAGAGACTAGATAGGGTCCTTACAGCTTTCGAATCCGCGGGGTTGAGGCTGCGGAGGGACAAATGTGTGTTTCTGGCCAGGGAGGTGGAGTTTCGGGGGTTCCGTATAACCTCTGAGGGGGTGAAACCCGCTGAGTCCAAAGTCTCAGCTATTCAAAACGCCCCTCGCCCCACCGCGAAACCGGAGCTGCAGTCTTTCCTGGGGCTGCTGAATTTTTACCATTCCTTCCTGCCCAGGAAAGCGACGATTGCAGAGCCCCTGCATGGGTTGCTGAAGAAGGATGCGGTTTGGCGGTGGGGAGAGAAGCAGGAGCGGGCTTTCAGGGAACTCAAGCAGCTCCTCTCCTCGGAGGCTATTCTAACCCACTTCGACCCAAAGAAGCCGATAGTCTTGGTCTGCGACGCCTCACCAGTGGGGGTGGGGGCGGTCCTGTGCCACGTGCTAGAGGGGGGGGGCGAGAAGCCCCAGTTGCATTCTACTCGAGATCATTGTCCAAGGCAGAATGAAATTACGCCCAAACAGATAGGGAGGCACTTGCCATTGTCGCAGGTACAAAGAAGTTCCATGATTTTTTGTATGGTCGCCCATTCACCATTATAACCGATCACAAGCCGCTGTTGGATATCTTCACCTCAGACAAGCCCACTCCACAGATCCTCTCCCCCAGGATGCTTAGGTGGGCGATTTTTCTGAATGCATACAGGGGTTCGTTAGAGTACCGCCCCGGGAAAGAGATAAGCCACGCGGACGCCCTCTCAAGGTCTCCTCTGCCCCACCTGGGGGACCCAAAGTGTGAGGTAGAACAGGATAGCCAAGTCCTCCTCATAGAAGCCCTAGATGCACCCCCATTTTGCCCAAGGAAATTGCTGCCGAAACGGCCAAGGATAAAACTTTAGCCCTTGTGAGATCCTGGGTACAGAAGGGGTGGCCCACAGCTCCCCCCGCAGACGAGTTTGCTGCATTTTTCAGGAAGAGGGTTGAGTTGTCCTCAGAAAGGGGGTGTCTGTTGTGGGGGGAGAGGGTGGTGGTCCCACAAGCATTAAGAGCGAGGGTGCTACGGCTTTTACATGTCAGCCACCCAGGGATTGTGCGCTCTAAGGCGCTGGCCAGAAGCTACTTCTGGTGGCCTCAGCTAGACGCAGACATTGAACACATGGTGAACACCTGCGAAAGTTGCCAGAGCTCTCGGCCTGAGGAGTCCCGCCTCCCACACAGAGAATGGGACACAGCTAGGGGGCCGTGGTCCCGCCTCCACATAGACTTCGCAGGGCCATTCAGGGGTTCATTCTTTCTGCTGGTGGTGGACGCATACTCCAAGTGGTTAGAGGTAATTCCAATGCGCAACACCTCATCAGCTGGAACCATAAAACAACTGCGCAAACTGATATGCACCTTCGGGATACCTGACGTCATTATTAGTGACAATGCGAGTTGTTTCACGTCAGCCGAGTTCCAGGCGTTCTTAGAGTCCAACGCCATTCGGCACATTACCTCAGCCCCCTTTCACCCTGCAACAAATGGCCAGGCGGAACGTCTGGTGCGCACAATGAAAGAAGGGCTGCGGCGCATGGGTCCCGGGGATCTGGACCGGCAGCTCTGCCAGTTTCTGTTGGCATATCGAGTGACGCCATTGGCGTCGGGATTCTCTCCCGCGGAACTCCTCATGAAAAGGAAGTTACACTCATTATTAATTAGATTGGATCCCACCCGGGTCGAGGATAGAGGAAGAAACATTGAGCACAGCCCCATCAAAAACTTCCAGATAGGAGAGCCTGTTCATTGCAGAAACTACGCCACCACAGGGCCAGCATGGGTGCCGGGGGTAGTCATTAATCAAACAGGACCAGTCTCATACTGTGTCGAGACCAACACGGGTCTCCTCTGGAGGAGGCACGCTGACCAACTTAGGCACCCAGTGATTGGGGGGCCAGACAGAGGGGCTCAACAGCAAAGTTCAGCGTTAGGGTCCTCCTCCACCCGTTTATCCCAAGGGGGAGAAAACGAAGGGCAAAAGTCCCAAACAAGGGGGGGAAGCATAGGTTCAAACTCATATCCTTTTCATACGCCAGTTTTATCCAGTCCCTTGAAAGAGAGGAACGAGTTTGCCCCTGTAGTTCTACCCAGTCCCTCGAAGGAGGGGAATGAGTTTGCCACTGTTGCCCCTGAATTAGATTTTGAGTTACCAAACCGGGGTTTTTTTTCGGAGTGTTCCCCCACCCGTCCAAACGAAGAGCGGGGTTTTTCTTTAGCCCCTAGTGCCCCCGGTTTGTCCACATCCGCATCAGAAAACCTTCCTCCCCCTTCTCCTGCCCATCCCAAAGCTGAAAGCCCGCGGCGAGTCACTAACAAGTCATCCTCTCCAATTGCAGGACAAGAACCAGGAGGACACAGACAAGGGGGCATGGCCGAGTCAAGCATAATGGCCGCACGGCCAAAACGCACATGCGGGAAACCAGTTTGGTTAAGGGACTTTGTCCCATCTTAGGGGGGAGGGATGTTGTGTATTGAATGTAGTGTATTGAATGTATTTGTAACCACACAAATGGGTACAGGTAACACTGTAACCTTCTGTATGAGGACGTGAGCTAGTGGCCACCGGGGGCAATAGCGAGCGCCCAGCTCACATAGTTCACATTACTCAAATGCCTTCAGCTGCGCGGGAAAGATTCCCGCGCTCATCTCACCTGGACAAGAGAGGCGTGACCAAGGATGACGTCACTTGGACAGCAGCCAATGCCTGTCGAAGAGCCATATTCAACTGGATAGCCACCGTATAAAAAGAGCTGTTTGTCCGCCATTACCACGTTCATGCTGTACTCCATGCAATAAAGATGTGCTAGGCTAGCTTACAGCCGCCTCCATTGTCTTGATTCCCAAACACTAAAGGTCCTTGCCCATTTTGGTTATTAATATCTGCCAAGGATACAATGGTAGAATAGGCCACATACAGGTGAAACTTGGAAAATTAGAATATCATGCAAATGTTCATTCATTTCACTTAAAAGGTGAAACAAATATATGAGATAGACTCACTACATGCAAAGCGAGAGATGTCATGCCTTAATGATGATCATGGCATACAGCGTACATGAGATTATGTGATGATTATGGGGTACATGAGATTGGGGGGTTGGGGTTTTCATAAACTGTAAATTATAAGCATTAATATTATAACAAAGTAAGGCTTGAACTATTTCGCTTTGCGTGTAATGAGTCTATCTCATACTGTATATTTGTTTCACCTTTTAAGTTGCATTACTGAACTGAATGAACATTTGCATGATATTCTAATTTTCCGAGTTTCACCTGTATTTCATCAGTGCTTCTCTTCAGAAAAGCCATGTATCTTCTTGTTTAAAAGAAATAATACACCCCATTCTTAAGAAAACTCATTTGGCAACAGATGCTTTGAACAATTACAGACTCATTTCAAATACTGTATTCCTTTTTTGGACAAGTTAATCAAGAGGATAGTAGCTAACCAGTTGTAGCATTCTTGTATGTTATGGTACTGAGATTGCATTCTCCTAAGGGAAGCAGACAGGGAGTGTAACTCTATTGATCCTCATGGATCTTTCTGCAGGCTTTCGTATGCAGTATACTTCTGCGATGACTGTTGGGTTTAGTGATTGGTAGCTCCATGGTTCTGGTCCTTTCTTAGTGGCCAGTCTCAGATGGTAGAGCTTGGGGTTGTCATTCCTAGCCCTTGGGTCCTCTGCTGTGGGGTCCCACAGAGGTCAACCACCTCCTCAATGCTTTTTAATATCTACATGAAACTGCTGTAAGAAGTCATACAGAAATTATGGGTCCACTGTCACCAGTATCTGATGACATGCAGTTTTATCTCACCTTCTCTTCATCTGTAGGTGATACCGTTCAGGTCCTTGAGTTCTGTTTAACATTGATAATGGACTGGATAAGGGCCAATAAACTGAAACTGTATCCCGATAAGATAGAGATTTTACTGTTAGAAGGATTGGAGGATCAGTTAGACTCGCAGTGTTTCCCAAACTTTGGTTCTTGGACTCCATTTCCCAGAAGCCTAAGTCAATTCCTCAAAGCACTGATCAGCCAATATACTGACTTAGGCTTCTGGGAATTGAAGTCCCCTGTGGGGCGTAGGGCCCACTTTGGGAACCACTGACAGAGGAAAACATGCCTGTCCTCATTGGGTTTACACTCCTCCGGAAGGATCAGGTCCATAGATGCAAGAGATACTTCTGGACCCAGCCTTTTCTATAGCTCAAATTTCGGCCATGGCCAAGACTGCCTTTCATCAACATTGTTTGATTGCCTAGTTGCACCCCTACCTAGATAAGAAATATCTAGCAACTGAGTCACTCATTGGTAATCTCACAAAAAGATTTGAAACAAAAGAAATAAGTTATTTTTCACTGCATCGCCCTAGCAAAAATAAAACGGTGCTATAATATGGATCTGTTCTACTCCCAAAACATTTTGATCTCCCATCCAAACTAAGCACTTGTCAACTAAATGTCTTGCACAAACTTTGCCCGCAGTGGACAGGGTACTTATTGCATAATAGTTTCCCAGTGTTTGGATGCCTTTTTAAAAAGGTACTATTAATACCATAGTTAATGTTTTAGATACAGTCCTGGTTTTATCTAGGACAGTAAAGAAGGTACTGTAACGCCAGAGGCCCGTTAGTCCAAATAGTTTGGGCTTTTTAAAACAGCAATTTCAGTGGTAAGCCCATCAAGGTCTAGTGACTTCTTGAACTTGAATTGCATTTGTAATTTTGTTTCAGCTCCCAGAAGGCTATTCTGGTAAATCTTAAAATATAAAACCTCTGATATAATAGAAGTTAGAGGAAAATAAAGTCTGTATTAAAAGTGTTCATTCCATGCCTATATTTCTTGTGTTCTAAAATTTATGATATATTCTATTATTGTATGCCACTCTGCTAATTGTAATGGTGAATGCTGGTCTTGAAATGTTTTAAAACAAGCAAATACATATAAAATAACCCAGAACTTTTTTTATGAGTATTCTTTGCATATTTTTCTGTTTTGTTCAATACCCATGTAATTTAACACACACACACACACACACACACACACACACACACACACACACACACACACACACACACCCAAATATTACCTTTTATACAGAGAAAACAGGAGCAATAAATTTGAGTCCCATTACTAAATGATACCAAATGTACGATTTCAGATAAATTTATTAGGGATGTGAGGGCAAGATGTTTTTGTCTTATAAACATTACAATTTAACACACTGTAAACTCACCTTATATTGTTAAACTTTTATAATGAAGGTCATATAAAGAACATCAGGAACACTGACAATTCCTTTTCACGCAGCAGGAAAGGGAATCGACTGACACATTCTTCAATATGATGGATAGTATCCTGCATTCATGCACATCCTTACCCCAGCAAAAAAGTTATTTTCCTTTTTCCATGTGTTTGTTTTCATATCTTGGAGTTTGGACTCTTTTGGCCTTCTTATTTTTCCACATTATTGACTGTGAGGCTGGACGTAGACAATTATACATTTACTTTTGTATAGAACAGTGTATAATAGATATTTTATAAATATGTAAAACGCCGGGCAACCTATGCTAGTATTTTATAAATATGTAAGTATGGCGTGCTTAAAACAGTAGCCAAACATTTGTTTTCTTTATTCAAAAAAGATATTTTGATACCAACTTTCATCATATCCTTTTAACATTGATGATGACGACGACAATAACAACAATAATAGGCTTTTAAAGGTAGAAAATAGGAAAAAAATCATCATTAAAAAAGCACTTATCTCCTGCAACCACATTGAAGATAATTTTGGCAACACTCCAAAACTGAATGAACCACTTATTGCAAACTGCAAGTAAAGAAGTAGTTCTGAAATTGAAATATCTTTTCCACAGAGCTTTCCATTATTTTAAACAACTGAAGATGAGAATAGAAAGCTGAAAGGTCTAGAAATCTCATGGAACACATTTGCAGAAGTAGAAAGTCTTTGCAATCTTAAGCAAATTCATAAGTTATTAAAAAAACTATTAGAAATGAAATTATTTAAAACAGCTTTTTATTAATGTTTCACCTGTGATTTTCAAAGTTGTTTTAATGTATTTAACTCTAGTTAAAGTTATGTTTGTTAGTGACAGAAAAGTTCGGTTTCACTTACCAGTGATAACTTTCGTTCTTCGAGTATATAGTTTGTGAATACACACTCATGGGTTATGCGCCTGCGCAGAACGGAGATCGGAGGCTTGAAAAGCTATTGGTCTAAAGTTTTGGCGGTAAGACCGCCCACCGTACCGCCCACCCTGAGGCGCCCGCGCGCCATTTTACCTCAGTTCCATACTTAAGCCAAGCACAGGATAAACCAATTGATCTCATCCGTGCAGCTCAAGAGGGGAGGCAGGGTGGGTAGTGTGTATTCACAAACTATATACTCGAAGAACGAAAGTTATCACTGGTAAGTGAAACCGAACTTTCTCCTTCGTATAGTTTGTGAATCCCCACTCATGGGAGATTAGCAAGCTCACACTCACTTGGTTGGTGGGCAGTCGGATGAGATGATCCCACGATGAGATGAAGATGCAGTAGGCTGACCCGTCAGGGGCGTTGAGTCCGGAGCCCTCTGGTGAGGACGACACGGCCAAGCCTGGCGTCCGCAGTGGCTCTGGTGTCCACCCTGTAGTGCTGGACAAATGTGGAAGGTCTTGACCATGTGGCAGCCTTACATATGTCCTCAAGCGATGTGCCCTCCAGAAAGGCGGTGGATGTGGCAACCGCCCTGGTGGAATGCGCCCTGACATGCGGTGGAGGTGGCAGTGATGCTGACTCGTAGGCTAGGTAAATGGTAGAGGTGATCCATTTGGAGAACCTTTGAGCAGAAATGGGTTCACCCTTGGACTTTCCCCCATAAGCCACAAAGAGGCGTTGTGACTTCCTGAACTCTCTTGTCCTGCTGGTGTAAAACAATAACGCTCGTTTCACATCCAGCGTGTGCCAAGTCCTTTCTTGGGCGTTAGAGGGGTTCTGGAAGAAAGCTGGCAAGGAGATAGTCTGTGCCATGTGAAACTGGGAGACCACCTTGGGCAGGAAGGTGATGTCCGCTTGTAGGACGACGCGGTCGTTGAAGAATTGGAGAAATGGTGCATCTGCTCGCAGGGCAACCAGTTCCCCAGCTCGTCGTGCAGACGTGATAGCCACAAGAAATGCCGTTTTCCATGTGAGGAGGCGAACATCGCTGGTGGCCATGGGCTCGAAAGGGGTCCTGGTGAGCGCGTTGAGCACGGTAGACAGTGACCATTGAGCCGTAGGAGTCCTGACCGGAGGGAAAGCGTTCCGTAGTCCCTTGAGAAAACGCTTCACCGTTTGGTCACGGAAAGCCCCAGAAGTGGGCGAACCAGCGGGAGAGTGCGCCACCACTGCTGCGAGGTGCACTCGGATGGAGGTGATGCTAAGGCCAGACTCCGCCAGATGGAGGAGGTAGGTCAAAACGTCCTGAAGTCCCACCTGCAGGAGGGCCGTGTGTTGGGCAGCCAGGAAAGCACAGAAACGCCTGTATTTGGAAGCGTAGGACTTCCTTGTGGAAGGGCGCCGCGCTAGTTCCAGGATCCTGGACAGTCTGGGGTTATCCTCCACGCGGTGAGGTGGAGGCTGGGCAGGTCCGAATGGTGGAGCTGGCCGTGCTCCATTTGGAGAAGCGTCGGTGATTCCGGCAGCGTGCGATACTGTGACGACATGCGTAACAGCAGCGGAAACCAGGGCTGGCGAGGCCATGCCGGCGCCACCAGAATTGCATTGGTTCTGTGTTGGTACATCCTGGTGAGCACCTTCTGGACCAGAGGAAACGGAGGAAAGGCATAGAGATAGTCCTGATCCCACCGTTTCATGAAGGCATCGCCCTCGGAGTTCAGTCCGATGCCTGCTCTGGAGCAGTACCTGCTGAGCTTCCTGTTGGACTCCGACGCAAAGAGGCCGATGCTCGGTGTCCCCCAGGCCTCGCAAAGCGATTGGAACACCCCGTCGTCCAGCTCCCATTCGTGGGTCGTCGAGGTGAGGCGGCTCAGGTGGTCTGCCAAGACATTCAGTGAGCCCTGAATGTGTACTCCAACTGGGAAAATGTGCCTCTCCAGGCACCATTCCCACAACTGCACTGCAAGGTACAGGAGGGTGGTGGACCGTGTCCCTCCCTGCTTGTTGAGGTATGCCACCGCCGTGGTATTGTCCGAGGCCACTTGCACAGCTTTGCCGGTGAGCAGAGTCTCGAAGGAACGCAGGGCCTTCCAAATGGCCAGCAGTTCCAAGTAATTTATATGGTGCACCGTTTCGTGTGGTGCCCAGGTGTCGTTGACCGTGAGAGTCCCGCAAGTAGCGCCCCAGCCGAGGTTGCTTGCGTCGGTCAGTATCTGCAACGAGGGTTGCGGGGGGTAGAAGCACTTCCCCGCGGCCACGTTGAATGGTGTCGACCACCATAGCAGTTGGTCCCTCAGTTCCGGAGACGGGGTCAACCGTTTGGACTGGCTGTCCCGGAGTGCGTCGAACTCGTGAAGGAGCCACGATTGTAGGGACCTGAATTTCAACTTGGCGTGGGGAATCACTGCCGTTGTTGAGGCCATCAGGCCTAGAAGTCTCTGAGCCTTCTTCGCCCGGATGCACGGTTTGGTGCGAAGTTCGCTCACCCCTTGCACAATGTCCTGTAAGCGTTTCTGGGGGGCGTAGGCTCTGGTAGCAATCGAGTCGAGTACCGCTCCAATGTACTCGACGCGTTGAGAAGGAGTCAACTTCGATTTGGTGAAGTTGATCCTGAGGCCGAGACTCTCCATGATGTGGACCGTGTATTGCGTGTCCCGAATGGCTGACGATTTGGTGGGGGAGACGATCAACCAGTCGTCGATGTATGGGAAGACCCTGATGCCCCGTTGGCGGAGGAACGCAGCCACCGGAGCCATGCATTTGGTGAAGACCCGCGGTGCCGTGGCCAGACCGAACGGTAGGCACCGGTACTGGTACACGGAATTGTCGATGCGGAAGCGGAGGAACCGCCTGTGTTCCTCGAGGATGGAGACGTGGAAGTAAGCATCCTTGAGGTCTATGACTGTGAACCAGTCCCCTTTGTTGATGAGAGGGAGGACGGTTTGCAGGGTCACCATCCGGAACTTCCTGGTGTGGATGCATTTGTTGAGGCGGCGCAGGTCCAGGATCGGGCGAAGTCCTCCGTCCTTCTTCTGGACCACGAAGTACCTCGAATAGAAACCGTTGTCCCAGTCGGACGGTGTTACCCGCTCGATGGCTCCCTTGGAGAGAAGGGTTGATATTTCTTCCTCCAAATGGGGGGACGAGGTGGTGAGACGATGTCTTCCTACCCGAGGTATCCGCACGAACTCGATGGCGTAGCCAGAGGACAAGATCTTTAAGACCCACTGGTCGTCCGTGATGCCCGACCATACCTGGAGGAAGTTCCGGAGGGGGAGGTAGGGGATGTGGAGCGAGAGAGACTCGGCCGTCGCAGCTTCAAACGCGAGACTTGGACCTCGCGCCAGAACGCTTGTCCTGTCCGTAGGGCCGGTAGCGGGGTTTGTGCTGACGCCGCTGTTTGTAGGAGCTGGATCTGGGCTGCTCCGTTGGCCCTTGCTGCTGTGGGTTGCCCTGGAAGCGCCGTGTGAAAGGCTGGAACCTCGGCCTGGCAGTCGGGGCCGGCGTGGTGAGCCCCAGGAACTTGGCCGTGGAATTGGTCTGGCGCATCTCATTCAGGACCTTGTCGGTATCCTGACCGAAAAGGCCCTGCCCGTTGAAGGGAAACTCCTCGATGAGCTTTTTCATAGCGTCATCGAGGGAGGTGTCCCTGAGCCAAGCATGGCGACGGAGATAGATTGCGGAGGCCATGTCCTTCGCCGCATAATCATTGATATGCCGGGCAGTGCGCATCAGCTGCTCGGCGACGAAGTCCCCCTCGGTGGCCAGCGCGTCGATCCGCTTCTGGGCGTCGGCGGGCAGTTTCGCCGTCTCAATCTTCACCTGCTCCCATAGGTGAGATTGATACAGGCCCATGGCGGCCGAGTAGTTGGCGGCACGGAAGAATAGGGAGCCGGTGGCGTAGAACTTACGTCCCACCGCGTCCAGTTTCTTCCCCTCCGGCGTCGATGGGACCGGGAATCCGCTGGTGGCCGTCCGATGCTGGAAGGCCTTGACCACCAGGGAATTCGGCAGGGGGTGTGCCTGCAAGAACTCGACGTTCTCGTCCAGGACTCGGTACATGCTGTCGAGCCTGGACGAAACGGAGTGCGCCGCCAATGGTTTTCTCCACGTCGCCCTCGCCGAAGTCATCATGGAGGGGAGCATGGTTATGTGGACCGGCCGTACAGCACGCCTGTCGAGCTTCGCAGTCATCTGATCCTCACCCTCCAGCGGCGGTTGATCCACCTTGAGGTTGAGTGCGGTGCCCAGCCTTGTGAGCATGGCGGTCAGCGAGCGTTGGTCCTCACCACGCGGTGGGCCTACCGCGCCGATGTTCTGCTCCGGCGTGCGCTCGGCGTCGACGTCTCCCTCGTCCTCCTCCGACGACGAGCTGGACTCATCGGAGGACGAGGGAGGAACTCTTTCATCCACGTCGGGACCGCGCCAGTACGGCCTGGGCGGGCCGGCGGGATGGGAGTCCACCGCATCAACGTCCGGACCACACCATGACGGTTTGGGTGGGCCGGCGGAGCGGACACTCGACCCACGGGAGGTCGGTGGGGCCACGGCAGGGCCGGCATGCCCGGGGCTTGCGGTGGTCGGAACCGGAGCCGCAGAGGCCGCAGGCAGGGAGGTGTGGAACTTGGTCGCAAAGGACGCCATGACCTGGAACATCTCTCGGACGAGCGCCATCTGGGATACGTCCGAGTCTGCTGATGGTGGAGCCACGGTAGCCGACGAAACGGTGGCCCTCGAAACGGTGGCTGGTAGCGGCGTCGGCGAAACGGTCGTCGGAACGGTGATGACCGCGTCGTCTGTCGGCGTCCTGGGCCTTGGGGAGACGGAGGCCTGCCTCATGGGCGAACGGTTTCTTCCCCGAGGAGGAGAGGGGAGCACCTGAAGTGGGCGAGCTGGAGCCCCAGCCCTGCGTCCTTTATCAGGTGATCCGGAAGACGACCGTCCTCCCCAGATGGAGGACCCAGGAGAAGGACATCGGGCAGTCGAGAACGGAGGCGAAGGCCCGGGAGAGGCGTGCGTGCGTGGGGTTGGAGGAAGCGACCGTCTCTTCTCCGACCCATGTTTGCGCCTCTTCTCACCGTTCTTGTCCTTCTTCTTCTTCTTCCTAATCGGAAGCGTGGAGGAAGAAGCCGGCGGCGGCTGGGAAACAGCGGCAGACGTGGAGGCGGACGCGGCGGGAGCCAGAGCGAGCTCCATCAGATGAGCCTTGAGCCGATTGCTACGGTTCTGCACCGCGAGGCGCGTAAACTTTTTGCAATGCGGGCAGGACTGGCTCTGATGCGACTCTCCCAAACAAAAGAGGCACAGGCTGTGGCCGTCGGAAGCCGGGAACTTCTTAAGGCACGCCGTGCACTGCTTAAAAGCTGCAGCCATCAACCGCGGAAAAAATTCTTCCAGTGGAAGCTTCTGGAAGCGGATACCCCGAAGGGCGGACCAGCCGCCACCCCCTTGAGGGGGGAGACGGTGATCGCAGCGAAAAAAAACTGGCTACTGAGTCCACTCGAGAGAAGAAACAGCGCCGGGGTGGCAATCCTGCCCGTGGGACAAGATTGCCGACAAAAATTGTAGAAACTAGCTCAGAAGGGCGATAAAAATTGAGAAGCTCTCGACGATCGTCCTGCTGCTACAGCGGAAAGAAGAGAACTGAGGTAAAATGGCGCGCGGGCGCCTCAGGGTGGGCGGTACGGTGGGCGGTCTTACCGCCAAAACTTTAGACCAATAGCTTTTCAAGCCTCCGATCTCCGTTCTGCGCAGGCGCATAACCCATGAGTGGGGATTCACAAACTATACGAAGGAGAACTTATTTATTTGTTGATATTTATGGCATGTTATTTTTGTATTTTATTTGCTTTAATTTATTTGCAGTTCTTTTGTCTTATAAATATCAGAACTTAATACATTGTAAATGACTTTATATATACTGTTAACAAACTTTTCATAATCAAAGTCATAGAAAGAACCTTAATAGACATCATACTGAGCAAAATAATACTGAGCAGAACTTTTGAAGAAGGTGTAACGTGAAGTTATATTTGCATAAATGTGGTATGTGGCAGGTCAAGAAAAATATGGCATTTGAGCCCTACAGAACTTTATAGACCTCTAGTGAAAAGTCAGAGGCTATGTTCATCACAGCTAGACTTTATCCCAATAAAGGGTTAAAACCAAAATGAAAACAGACAGTCATTCCCAATCATACCCAAATTCATCTGAGTTAAGGTATCTTTTCAATGTCACAATAACTCCAGGCAATATCCTCTTGTCTGTTTCCATAAACTTTATTTTACCAACATTGCTTGTATGTTCCATAGCCACAAAAACTGCTTCAAAGTTGTTAAAATATCCCACAGTCTACAGCCATGGCAAAATGTAGGCACAAATGTTTAAAAATATATGAAAAATAAAATTAATTTGCAGGAAAGTCACAATTCAGTACAAAATACAAGAACATGAAAAGTATCATAAAATATCAAAAACAATGTTTAAATTACATTTTTAAAATGCAAGGGCTTATAACCTAATAAGAAGCAGATAATACTGGTATATCTCTAAAAGGCATAATTTAAAAGTAAAGACTTTGAACGATCTTTAGCCTTAAGCTTAGTGCATGTGCATGGCCCCTTGCCAATATGCCACTCAGGGCAACAGTCAGACATAAAGAAAAACATAAAAATACAATCTTAGAAGCAGGCCAAGTACAAAACAATTAATAATATCATAAGCATTGGGAAAGGGTGGCAAAATATTATAAACAGCTTCCCTGAATAATTCAGCCTTAATAGATTTGTGAAAGTCTTAGAGAGAGGGAGCCAGGCAAATGTGATTAGGTAGCCCATTCCAGATCATTGGGGCCATGGATAGGGTTTTTAGAATCAAGAATAGGATATCAGATTTTGTGTTAAAGGCAAACTTCACGCTAAATTAAACTAAAAACACGAGTTTTGCAAGAAAACTTGACAAGATGGAATTTTTTAAGTATTTTTCTCGGTTTCACTAAATAAAAAATCTATAAGAAACAGTAAAAAAATTCCTATGCAGTTTTTTGGTTGCAGACCTGTGTTATGAAGGCACATACTGTGCAGAGCTTGGAAAATTTGGCATACTCTTTGAACTGCAACGCCCAGAATTCCCCATCAGCATGACCATGTGGTGTGGTGTGTGGAATTCTGGGATCTGTAGATTTTTAGGTTTGATGTCATGGCAATGGGGATCTACCATTAATAAGTGATGCTAAGTAAAGGCTTTGAGAAGACATAGACATTCCCCATCTTGGCCTGAAACAAGAAGGAAGCAGTCACCCTCTCATTGCCCTATTTTGCAGCAAACATTTTGAAAGCTTGATTATAACTTCTGTTTTATGCCAGTCTATTCTTCTGCAATTATGCCCAATTACATCCTTGAGTTGTTATGCTTCTTTCAGCAGGAGCGGGCATAAGTCAAGGACACCACAGCTTCTGCTTATCTCTGCAACTTTAACATTTTGTATTCCTAGAGAATGTACCTTCAAGGTTTGACAGCTGCCAGAACTGACAGCATTTCTTACACTTCCTTACTTATTGAGTTTCCTTTACCTTTCTTGCTTAATATTGCTGCCAAAATAACCAAACATACAGTAAAACCCCTACTTATGAAAAAAGTCAGTTCCGTAGGGTTTTGCTTAAAACGGGTTTTTATGTAACTTGAAGCAAACCCATAGGGGAAAAAATTTTTTACGTAACTCAAAGCAAACCCATAGGAAAAAAGAAATTTTTATGTAAATCAAAGCAAACCCATAGGTAAATGAATTTTTACGTACTGTAACTTGAAGCAAACCCATAGGAAAAAGAATCTTTATGTAACTCAAAGCAAACCCATAGGAAATCGTGTAAATCGGGACATGGTTTTAACACAAAAATCATTATGTAAGTTGAATTTTATGTAACTCGAGGCATATGTAAGTCAGGGTTTTACTGTATCTAGATTTTAAAATGGGATTTGTGCTCTTAGAGAAGATTTCAGCTATCATGCAATGTCTGTTGATATTGATTCAGCAGTACTTTTCTTTGCCTGTGGGCTTGGTTTTCATGCTTAACAAACCAAAGTTATGTCCAATAAGCTCCAAAATATCCACAACTATATCCGCTGTAAGGCTTCATCCTTCTTAAAGCAGCAATGACCTGGTTTCTTTTTCCTGGAGGATATGAGGTTGTTCTCTACCAAGCCGTTGCTGTTCAGCTATCCCTAGCAGCTCAACACTGTTTTTGACAGCAGCAAACAACTTTGAAACTACTGTGTAAGGTCAGACTGAAGGGAACTTTCCATGCTACTAGCCAAATCAGCAATTAGTCATTGCTCAACACCAGTGTAAGGGAAAAGTTGAACTCATCCAGCTCTCACCAGTAGGGCCAGCACTTCTGCAGTATGTATGGAAAGTTGTCAGTGCAGGGCATAACTTTCTTATGTGGGATTTTAAATTATTGTTTTATTACAACAACATAAACATCATATTAGCACCAGAAGATGATCAGCAAATATAAATAGCATTCAACTACAATTGAAAGCCTCAGTTATAATGGTGATTGGCTCAATATAGAAAGCTTGATGTTCAGGGGCACCATATATCCATCCACGAGTTCTCAGGGAACTTAAAGATGAAATTGCTGATCTCCTAGCCAAAATATATAATCTTTCCCTCAAATCAGGCTTTGTGCCTGATGACTGGAAGGTAGCGAATGTAACACCAATTTTCAAAAAAGAATTCAGGGTGATCCAGGAAATTACCGACTGGTCAGTTTGACATGTGTCCCAAGTAAAGTGATGGAAACCATCCTAAAAGATAGAATTAATAGGCACATAGAAGAGAAGGCGCTGCTAAAGGAGAGCCAACATGGCTTTTGCAAGGGCAAATCATGCCTCACTAATCTGTTGGAATTTTTTGAGAGTGTCAACAAGCATGTGAATAAGGGGGATCCAGTTGACATTGTTTATCTGGACTTTCAGAAGGCTTCTGACAAAGTCCCACACAAAAGGCTCTTAAATAAACTTACCAGTCATGGAATAAAGGGACAGGTCTTGTCCTGGATCAGCAGCTGGCTAAGGGACAGGAAACAGAGGGTAGCACTAAATGGACACTTCTCCAAGTGGAGGGAAGTAAAGAGTGGGGTCCCCCAAGGTTCAGTACTGGGACCCCCGCTTTTCAACCTCTTCATAAATGATCTAGAAATAGGAGTAAATAGCAAGGTAGCCAAATTTGCTGACGACACTAAATTATACAGGGTAGTGAAAACTGTGAGAAATTGAGAGGAGCTCCAGAGGGATCTCTTGACACTGGGGGAATGGGCAAAACAGTGGCAAATGAGCTTCAACACTAGTAAGTGCAGAGTGATGCATGTTGGGGCAAAAAACCCCAATTACATTTATAAACTGATGGGGTCTGAACTCTCTACGACAAACCAGGAAAGGGACCTTGGTATCCTGGTAGACTGCTCAATGAAGGTGTCAACCCAGTGTGCCTCAACAGTGAAAAAAAGCAAACTCAATGCTAGGGATCATTAAGAAGGGTATAGAAAATAAGTCAGCAAGTGTCATTTTGCCTCTATAAATCAATGGTGAGGCCCCATCTGGAATACTGTGTACAGTTCTGGTCACCATACCTCCAGAAGGATATTATGGAACTGGAAAAAGTGCAGAGGAGGGCAACCAGAATGATTAGGGGACTGGAACACCTTCCTTACCATCGGAGGTTGCAACGGTTGGGCCTCTTCACTCTTGAATAACAGCGTCTAAGAGGTGATCTGATTGAAGTTTATAAAATCATGCACGGTGTGGACAAAGTAGATAAGGAAAAAACAATTTTCCTTATCGCACAACACTAGAACTAGGGGGCACTCCATGAAACTTTTGGGTACTAGTTCTCAAACAAATAAGAGAAAGTACTTTTTCACCCAGAGGATCACTGGTCTATGGAACTCCCTGCCAGAAGAAGTGGTGACAGCTGTCAGTCTTGACAGCTTTAAGAAAGGATTAGACAAGTTCATGGAGGACAAGGGTATCAATGGCTATAATTATGGATACCTAAGGACAACCTTTGAGTTGGAGAGATAGGCAGGATCTCTCTCAATGCTATTTCCATGGAATCCTAAACAGGTGAAGGCATCTGCTTGGGAATACCCTGAAGCAAATGGTGAGCCACTGTGTGAGACAGAATACTGGACTGGATGGGCTGTGGCCTGTTCCAGCAAGGCTGTTCTTATGTTCTTATGTCTGAAAAACAAATCAGCAACTCTGTCCATCATGCCCTGCTTGTAATTTGGATGACTGGACAATGAGATTTTGCTGGGTCTGAATGACTCAGCCATTTTTGTGCCATGTCAGGGCTAACTGCAGTGTCAAGAGTCACCTCAGTGCCCAGTAGTCTGCCATGGAGACTATATAGTTCTTGTTGGTAGCAAATAATGGCCACCCTAACAGACAAATACTGTCTGTAGATACTCATATTTCCAAAGAACCTTCCTTACATAATAAATATATGTCCAAATATATGTCTACTCAGAAGTAAGTTAAAATGAATTCAATAGCATTTCAGTTCATGACACAGGATTACAGATTAAAGCACCCAGAAGAACTAAAATAGTTGAGGTAAAGAGGCAAAATGACACTTGCTGACTTATTTTCTATATCCTTCCTAATGATCCCTAGCATTGAGTTTGCTTTTTTCACTGCTGAGGCACACTGGGTTGACACCTTCATTGAGCTGTCCACCAGGATACCAAGGTCCCTTTCCTGGTTTGTCACAGAGCGTTCAGACCTCATCAGTTTATAAATGTACTTTGGCGCTGGCTACCTAATTCATTAAACAGCAATTGTGAATAGAATAGTCAACACACTGTGCCTTCTTTTACAGCCATGAATGTTTGTCTGTTAAGTATATTCTACATCAAGGGTTCTGAACCTTTTGAAGTTGGAGGCCGGGTCACACTCCCTCAGATAGCTTTGAGGGCTGGATGCCCATTTTGCCATTCCTCACCACATGGCACTTCCTGGTGTGGTGGAGGCAGTGAGGGGGCCACATGAAATGGTGCCGTGGGATGCATCCAGCCTCTGGGCCGCTGGTTGAGAATCCCTATTCTAAATTATGCAATGCTTAGCTCAGCTTCATCCCTTGCAGAGTAAGTGGTACTGAATCATTTGAATCATCTACAAAAAGTACATATAAGACAGGTAATTGTTAGCATTAAGCTTTCTGCAGATTCTACAGTTATCCCTGAGGATAGCTCTGAAATGTAAAGGTGCTCTTGTTTTCAGATGCACGTTTCAGGTAATTAAGACTTCTGCACACATATACTTGATTGATAGAGCAATTACATCTTTAGTGTATACTAGCTAGATGAAGATGCGATTAATCTTTATCCACAAAAATAAAAACAAATAAAGTAGCATTGACTGGGTGACAAGATATCTCTTCTGTAACTTCAATGACAACAACACAAAACAGGACTAGTATTTTGATTATCTTATAACTGGGGCTTGAAACTGTCCTTTTTTGCACTGGTCTTTGCAAGTCTCCTAGCCAACATGGCTCCTGGGGGATTCTGGGAGCTTCAGTCAAAAATATTTTTTGCCAAGCTCTGACAATAAATGCCAAGGCAAATAATAATAATAATAATAAATAATTCAGAACACTGGTAAGCTAGGAGCTAACACAGTAGTCCTATTAAGGCTAGAAACAGAACTCCTAGTTGCTCACTTAGAACGATCATAACTTGGAAATACAGGTAGAATCCGGTAGCCAGTCTTCATTTGGTTAATGTTAGTTAACTCTGTTCTAATGGACCTCATCCTCATGTTAGTTCTATAAATACCAGTCATGTTTAATGGGTAGATTCCAAAAAACTCATTCTTCTAATTAAAAGGTGGGGGGTCCCCTTCAGTTTAAGAGCTTAGTTTAATTTAAGAAAAGTTCTTGGCGTTTGCATGTAAAGGTTGATAGAGCCAAAAGCAAAAAAAACAACAAACCGGACTCTAGGGGGCAGCGCTAATCTCTGTTTATAGCCAAAGAGCCAACATTGGCTGTGCTTGCAGAGGTTTCTGTGGTCATGTGGCAGGCATGACTAAATGTCGGAACACATGGAACATTGTTGGATCTCTGGCCTTTTAAAAAATATTGGTACTGTTGTGGCACTTTCCCATACACCTGGGATGCATCCTATGTTACTGAGCCAGCTGAATGTTGGTCCCCACCATCAAGATCTGGGCCATCACGATTTGCCCTGGTGTAATGATTTTATATGAGTTTCAATCTTTTTCATATTAACTCATACCTGTCAAGTTTCGGGAAATTTCTGTCAAATAAGGAAAATTTCCCAGTCAAAACAGGAAACTGGACAGCTATGCTTATCCTATGCTGGCCTCCAGTCTAATTGCAGTCTAACTAATACGGGATGATGGCGGGAAAGAGTGTAAAATACAGGGGTTTGACAGAAATTTCCCGAAACTTGACAGGTACTGTATGTATTAACTGGCCCCATGGAGTGGTTTCATCTAATGTAACTAATTTTGCCTTTGCTTTGGTCTGTTGTTTCCAGAAAATAATTTCTGCTAAT
The DNA here is from genome assembly GCA_035047345.1 of Bradypodion ventrale. Lineage (NCBI taxonomy): Eukaryota > Metazoa > Chordata > Lepidosauria > Squamata > Chamaeleonidae > Bradypodion > Bradypodion ventrale. The sequence continues at coordinate 93,267,383 of JAWDJE010000001.1, forward strand.
GTATTTCTCAGATCTGAGGGGAGATAAAAACAGAATAGGATAATGTCAACATAAACAAGAATTTACTATAAACTAGGAGTATTATTTCCATTATTAATGGAAATGTTTTCAAACTTTATATGATTCTTTCCTTTCTTTCTTTCATTAGATCTTTTTAGGTCACTTTTAAACACAATGCAGAATTTTCCTCGGTCAATACAATTTATTTTGCAATCAAAAGTTTGAACAAATCAGATAATAGAAATAGTATAGATAAGTACTGCCCTTGACTGTTTCCCTCCAAGGAGCTTTTGTGATAACAGAACATAGCTGATAAAGTTTAAAACACAGCAAGTCTTTTCATCAAATTTCTCCTCCCCTTTTAAATGATAAAAGTCTAAATTTATATTCTTAATTAAGATCAACATTTGCTCTGCTCAACTGTTGCATTTCTTTAACTGCTAGCCCAAGTGTTAAAGGAATAGCCTTAGTAGTTCTTTAAAATCCTTTAAAGTAATACATGGGAATAGTACTCCATACTGTATAATCATTTATTTGTATATAGGAAACAGAATGCAAGTCCTTGGCAGAAATAAAAAAATAATCCACAACTCTGCTTCCCTTTGGTCTGATGTATATGAAATCTCCTGAAGATTTCATGGAAGTCATAAATTTCCCCATTTCACCCTCTCCTTCATCAACTGTATGTCATTTAGAATTCCTATTAAATCATAGTCTGGCCTGGTTATCCTGCTATGGTAATACTGCCAGCGACTCAGTGCCGATTGTCAGGTGGTGGTATACTAACCTAATAACCCTGAGAACTAAAGACCTTGGGTGGTGGAGTCCACAGGGCAGGGTGATGGTTTCCAAGTGGATTAAATCCCACTTGAATCCATCTTGATTGAGGGCAGCAGCTTCATCAATACTGGCCTGGGGCTGATGAGGACATTGTGTGCCAAAAGGACCAGAAAGTGACTCGCGGAACTGGATCAGTGGTACAGGTGTCATGCTGGGATGCAGAAGACAAATGGAAGACTACTGCATTATATTGTTCCCAGGACAATCTTCACAGCTGATTGCCATGATGATAGCCAATATTCAGAAACAGATACGGACAACCTCTGGGTTGGAGAGATAGGCAGGATATCTCTCAATGCCATTTCCAGGGAATCCTAAGCAGGTGAAGGCATCTCCTTGGGAATACCCTGAAGGAAATGGTGAGCCACTGTGTGAGACACAATGCTGGACTGGATGGGCTGTGGCCTGTTCCAGCAAGGCTGTTCTTATGTTCTTAACTTGAAGAAAAAGATTAAACCATGCCGAAACTACATCCTCTGAACTATCTGATCCAATCAGCTTCTTAAATAGCTGACTGGCAATTCTAGCATTGAAGCCCACTCCCAAAAGGAGGAATGCTGTGGAAATTTCAATCTGAACCCATCAACAGTTTTTCTATGACTGACCAGTTCCAAATCATTTGAGTAGACTTAAAGTGTGACTACAGGGTCAAATGCTGTGGGATTTGCTTCACCTATCAAATTTAAAATATTTTTTACTGACTGCATGATGCAACGTCTGAAGTGAATCTCTCCAGCTCTTCTGGTTCCCAATCCATCTATTATTCTGTGTCTCTGGGGGGCTTCTACTACTTTAATTCGAGAAGGTTTTTCAGGGAATTTCCCCATGCAGTCAATTGTGTTTCCTTCTTGGTATGGGGGTGGAGTATCTGTAAGTGGAATTTTTGTAGTGGTGTAGGCAGACCAGTGTAGGCAAGTTGGGGGCAAATATCCTTAATTAAGAAACAAGCAATGAAGAGCTATCTGTGAAAAAATAAGGCCCCTTATCTTAGTTTATATGTACTGTAGTATAAACCAATACGAACAGACTACAAGATTAGTGCTTAAGCCTTCTTCCTTCCAATAATTAATCAGAGTTAATCAATAATTTAAATGATATACTGCATATTAAAATTATTACAAATTTGATTAAAACTATAGCATAATAAGATTCATTCAGAGTATTTAAAATATAAGAAATGAAACAAATGGATTTACTCCATGAATAAGGGCAAAGTCTAGCTAGAATGGTTGCTACTGTTCAACTAGTTCTCATCTATGCTGGCAAGAAACTAATATTAAAATGCTAATAGAAACATAAGGTGGGGAGAAACGTAGACAATATGAATGGGCATAAAGGAAAAAAATTGGGCATCTCCACCAAGGATATCACTAAAGGTGCTACCTGTAAGATGGAGCTTGCTCTTATTAGGCGCACAGTAGGTCTTACTGGCTTAGGCTTCTTGTGTCCCGCCTGCCCAAAATTTACTCTTCCTCCCCTCGGCAAATGGTAGAAGCAATGTATAGTAGGAGCAGTGCAGGACGCTTGCCTAGATCAAAGCTGTATTAAAAGGTAATGGTGTTAATAAACATAGGTGGTGAGGCTTTATTTCATCCCTTGATCATTAATACAGTATTTGCTGTGACCTTTAAGGCTTATATCTTGCCACCTATGTTTTTTTAATTTTAAAGTGAAACCATTATGAGAATCTATCTGAACATTTAGGGAGGGATTTCATCAATAAACAAACTATATGTAGTACTCTCTCTCTTTTCACTGTCAAATTGGAAGAAGGCCACAGATGTCTGGAAGTAGTGCTAAGATGGGTGAAGATTAAGAAGTTGAAACTCAAAATGGATAAAATAGAGATAATAATTTTGCGTCAGAAATTATTCTAGGTTGAAAGGAATTTTTCTGGAGCAACTCCACTCAGGGGATGCTTGAATGAGGCTTCTTTCATGTCCCCAAGATCTTTTCCCACTGAAGTTGTTCTTATTTATCTACCTGAAATTTCTTGCTTTCAAACTGCTAGGTTGGCAGGAGCTGGGACAGAGACGGGCGCTCATTCCATCATGCAGTACCCGGGTCTCAAACTGCCAACTTGCCAGCCTTCCAGCTAACAAGACATGTTTCTTAACCACTGAGCCTCCAGAGCCACGCTTTGGGAAATTTGCAGATGGTGTCACAACTCTCTTCAGGGGTTCTCAACCTACAGCCCGCAGGCCGGGCACCATTTCATGTGGCCCATGTTGCCGCTGCCACTGGAAATGGACGAGTTTTATGGCAGTGTTTACGATGGGGGGAACCACAGACCAGTCTGGCCCACTCAGCTGTCTGAGGGGCCATGGTCTGGCCTGGAGATTAAAAAGGTTAAGAACCCCCAAATTATACCATCTAGAAATGCATACACGTAATGTTTATCACCATACAAGTGGTACTGATTGAATTATAGCTGACACAGAATGCAAAAGAAAAGGAAACAAACCAGTAAGTACAGCGATAATTGCTAGCAGAGCTAAAAGTTAACATAAGAACATAAGAACAGCCTTGCTGGAACAGGCCACAGCCCATCCAGTCCAGCATTCTGTCTCACACAGTGGCTCACCATTTCCTTCAGGGTATTCCCAAGCAGATGCCTGCTTAGGATTCCCTGGAAATGATATTGAGAGATATCCTGCCTATCTCTCCAACCCGGAGGTTGTCCTTAAGTATCCATAATTATAGCCATTGATACTCTTGTCCTCCATGAACTTGTCTAATCCTTTCTTAAAGCTGTCAAGACTGACAGCTGTCACCACTTCTTCTGGCAGGGAGTTCCATAGACCAGTAATCCTCTGGGTGAAAAAGTACTTTCTCTTATTTGTTTGAGAACTAGTACCCAAAAGTTTCATGGAGTGTCCCCCAGTTCTAGTGTTATGCGATAGGGAAAACAGTTTTTCCTTATCTACTTTGTCCACACCGTGCATGATTTTATAAACTTCAGTCAGGTCACCTCTTAGACGTCGTCGTTCAAGAGTGAAGAGGCTCAACCGTTGCAGCCTCAGATGGTAAGGAAGGTGTTCCAGTCCCCTAATCATTCTGGTTGCCCTCCTCTGCACTTTTTCCAGCTCCATAATATCCTTCTGGAGGTATGGCGACCAGAACTGTACACAGTATTCCAGATGGGGCCTCACCATAGATTTATAAAGAGGCAAAATGACACGTGCTGACTTATTTTCTATACCCTTCCTAATGATCCCTAGCATTGAGTTTGCTTTTTTCACTGCTGAGGCACACTGGGTTGACACCTTCATTGAGTTGTCCACCAGGACACCAAGGTCCCTTTCCTGGTTTGTCGCAGAGAGTTCAGACCCCATCAGTTTATAGTTCTGATGCTACCTTCTCAGTGACAGACATGGAACTGAGGGACACCTGCTTAAGTATGCATACATGCACGGGAGGGGGAGATGGTGGCATAAAGTGTCCCCTGTGCTTGCTAGCTCTACAAAATCCTGAGAGGCTTCCAGTAAGAGCGCATTAAGATCACTAATGTATATTAATGGAGACCATGGAGAAGTTTATGATAGTGTTTATCAATACAGAGGTGGTACTGGTTGAAGGACTGTGGTGACTCAAGTGGTTAAGATGCTGAACTCGCTGACTGGAAAGTCGGAGTTCAATTCCTGGGTACTGCATGACAGAGTGAACTCTCACCATCCGCCCCAGTTCCTCCCAACCTATCGGTTCGAATGCAAGAAATTGCAAGTAAATAAATAGGGACCACTTTGGTGGGAAGGTAAACAGCCTTCCGTGCACTCCAGCGTTGAGGCATGCCTGCCACATGTCCATGGAAATGTCTGCACACGCAGACAGTGCTGGCTCTTTGTCTATAAACAGAGATGAGCACTGAACCCTAGAGTCGGATACGACTAGTTTTTGAGCAAGAGCAACCTTTACTGGATGAAGATTATATGGAAACTACAGTTGACACAGAATGCAGCAGCTAGAATACTTGGGAGATAGGAGCTCTGGATGACACATGAGATTTTGGTCTCTCCCACCCACACCCCAACTACGGCTACCAATATTTTACAAGGAATTCAGATAGCTTTATAAAAAAAAAGAAAATCTAATTTCTCAGAGTAGTTTCAGAATACACACCTGTTGCTCGGCAAGGTACTTTCTTCAGGGTGGATGGCAATTAAGCATAGAAAAAAGTGGGCGGACAGCTTTCAGTGATCTATGGTAATTGCAAAGCATTAAAGGAAGTAGTCTTTCTGTTCACTAGGTTCTGTATAAGTGAGCCTCTTTAAAAACCCTACCAGTTTTACTCCTTGACCACTAGAAAGTTCCATCCATATCCTTTTCAGTCCTCAGTGGCTTTTGCTGCAGAACGAACCTTGCCAAGGAAGGTATGTGTATAATCAAAATGTTCTGAGAACTTGGGTTTTTTTTTTAAAGCTAAAGTTAGCAGACTTGAAGCTGAGAGAATTCCTGGTGAATTCCCATAGCTGTAGTAAAAAATAATTCAAAAATCCCATGCTTAGCTTTAATCATATTACACTGGTTCTGTACTTGTTAAACTGATTGCTCATTGTCTTATTTACTGGCTGTTTTTATTGTCTCTTGGTTGCATCATGGGCCTCTATCATATATTATTGTATTATAATTGTTTTAATATCACCCCCATCGAGCTTTTTATGAGGATGGATTATAAATAGAAAAAAACATTTTCAGGCCCATATCAAATAGCTGTTTTTGGTTTTTAACACCCTACATAAACTCTTACTTTTAAATAAGATTCGAATCAAGCAGAAGCTTGCTTTTCAGCACACCTGCGCACAACCTCAGTTTTTTGTCTGCATAAAGTAGGGATGGCAAGGCTGAGGACTGGCCACTCAATCAGGGAACATTGCCAAATAATCTAATTTGCCTATTTTAAAAAACCGTTCAATGCAGTAGTTATTCACTGCAAAGATTGCTACAAAGGGTTTTCTAAACTAGAAAAATTGAGTTCAAGTGAAGAAAAAATGGAGCTTAACTCAAAAAACCCATTTGTTATCCTCTAGTGGCCAAATTTCATTAAATTAAAAAATAATAATTTGGAGGGGGGGGGGAATGGGAAGGCTCCAGGAATAATGTGGCCCCTTGAAAACATGGCAACATTACCTCTTCATCTCCTAGAAGGAACTTGAGTAATTGCTCACCAAAACATGGGTTGTGTTAAGAAAAACTGAGGTGTAAGGAGTTCTAGGGATTGCAATAATGGCTCCGGGGCCTGCATCTGGCCCACAGGCCACATACTGCCTACCCCAACATGAAGAAATTATACATAGTGCCACTGAATATGCAAAGTCTAGATTCATTCATATTGTCACAGATTAATAGTGAAAGAATTATTATTCCTAGAAATAGTAAGAGTGATATAGAAAATTATTCTCGCTATGTATGTAACCAATTCTTGAAATGGGTTATGTTCAACATGGCAGAAATAGGGGCTGTCTTATTAAGTGGTAACATGCAGCAAGTTCTATTTTGACTTAATTATATGCAGTAGTGTTACGAAAAGCAGGACATGAGAGATTGATACATTAGAAATTTTAACTGTTGTCCTTCCATAAGATTAAAATGGCACATTTACAATTAGAAGAAACACATACTCAATTCCATTGTTTCCCAGCAGAGGTCATCATGAGGCAACAGTAAAAGATTTAAAAGGCCATGTTGACCAAAATGACCAGATATATGAAGGACACTGGAGAGAAAACACACATTTCAAATTAAGGTATATGAAAAAATCTTAAGACAAAAGTAAATGCTTAAAAATGCTGTATTTTTTTATTCAACACAAAGTCAAAAATATTATAAACAGCAAAAATTACTGTACATCAATGCAAACAGAAATATATTTGTTCTAAAATAGATATTCACAGTACCTTTTCTGTCATTCATCAAATGTTTTCTTTCCCTCAAGTGCAAAGTAATCCAAATAAGGTGTCCTAATGTAGCAATGCAGCATTTTAAAGCTTTACAAAGAGATGCTTAAAAGCAACTGCATGACAAAACTGTGATACCCCTGCCACACTGAAAGTACTACCAGAACCATTTTATGAACATACACCATGCTACTATTTCCTAACGACAACAGTTTCTCAAAGCTGCCATGGAAAAAAAATATTTATCTGAAATTGTAAGCAGATGAATTTTTAAACACTTCTACTCCTTTGCATAAGCTCCAAGCTGTGAAACCATAACAGCAGAATAAAATATTCATCATAGTTTATTTTCTACACTGTAGGGAACAGCAATTCCATGTTCTGGTGTATTCAGAGTTAGTAAAACATTAGGATATATTTTATTAAACGTAAATCAAATACTCTTTTTAAAAATCATAATGTATGGTAATTCCCCACATGGACCTTCTCCTACAGTCAGAAATGGCAAAAAAAAAACAGTTTTGATGAAATGACCCAGGAATTGACATATATTTCCTTGTTACTCTCTTCATACTAATAGGAAGTATCACTTTAGTACATTACTAGAAATGTAGCAAAACTGAGGAGCTTATTAGTGTTAAGATAGGAAAGCCAGATATCAACATTCATGTAAAATCTAGGATATTCTGTGTCAAATTCTCAATTATGTCACTGCTCACTCCATCTTGCACACTTGAAAACTTGATTTGAGATTGTTTCCTCTGAGGTGTTCCTGTTGTATGGAGATAGCAAAATTTGCATCTGGGGTCTTTGGAACGGAAGAAGCAGCTCCATTTCTCTCCCCTGAAAATCTTGGTGTGCTTATTGTTGTCACATTGGTACTTAATAGCGGTTTAAGATCTTCTAACTCCTGCTAGCAATAGTAATAAAATATTAAACCAAGAGAATTCACGTAAAAAGTAGGGCTTTATCTTCATCAAAATCGGCATGCAAGAAATTAATGTATGCAGGATTTTAAAGAAATCCTATGAGGTCACACAGAAAGAGGCAATTTCCCTTTATATGAAAGGTTGTAAACATTTTAATGGCTCAAAACCATTACATTTTAATGGCTCACAATCAGATAGCTGCAGATCATGCATAGCTTTCAGCAAAATGGAAGAAACATGGAACCTTAAAAAAGAAATATAAAAAACCCTCTTATTTTCTGAACATGCAAACAAGGTGGAAGTCTGTGTCACTGCTCAGAGAAAAATAATGTATTTTATAAAATTATACACAGTGTGAGGCTTTTTGCCAATACATCAACTAGCACTTCTGTAAGAGAGATGGCCTTACTCCAATTAAAATATTGTGCTTTTAATTTTCCTTTTAATTCTCCTTTTCATGGTCTCAGAGATGTAACAAATCTAATGTCTTCATAACCCCAGTATTTAAAAATATTTGCCTGCATTGATACTTTTTGCAAATACTTTGCATTAAATGTTGTCCTGAGAAAAAATTATTGCAGGTCCTAACATCTTAAAAAGCAAAGCAAGATGCAATGATATAAACACATTTGAGTTCTCATTGTATGTTGTTTCAGGCTATTTATTCCCTGAGGGAAAGTTGCAAAATCATAATTAATTATCCTAATCTCAAATTAAAATAATCCAATAATTCTTTACCATAAATAAATTTTAAATTAAAAGGGAAAGATATAATTGAGGATGATTCTATTTGGCTTAGTTCCTGACCACATACAGTGGAACCTCGCTTTACAAACAGCTCAGTTAACACAAAAATCACATAGCAAAAGGAAATTCATAGAAAATAATGGCTCGGTTAACAAAAAAAAATTCGAGACGGATTAATTAGTTTTCAATGCATTCCTATGGAAAACAGCATTTTAGTTAACAAATTTTGGTTTTCAATGCATTCCTATGGGAAATTGCATTTGATGCATTCCTATGGGAAATTTGCTTTACAAAGTTTTCATAGTACAAAAGGTCCTGAAGAACGCATTAAATTTGTTAACCAAGGTTCCACTGTATATTACATTTCAATGGCATATCTTACTTCACCAAAGCCTAAATCCTTGACATTCTTACCCTGAAAATGTCCTGCTAGGGAGATCATGATTAGTGTCCTGGCTATGGCTTTTAAAAGGAGATGCAGTACTGGGATGGGTCCAAATCAGCCTATCTGTAATTGCGAAGGCTGCTGATCTAGCAAGAGTGCCTGCAATCAGAAGTCAAGGGGAGGCAATTTTCATACATTACTTTAGTCCTGTCACCTCCACACTGTTCTAGAGGACTATCTGGTCATTTAGAACATATATTCCCAGATTAAGGGGTAGAAATAGGAGACACCCCCCTTCCATTTGTAGGACCTTGATCAAGGTCCTTTCTGTAATAAAAAGGGACTTCAGAATCCAACCCACAAACTACAAGCTAATCTCAGGTCAAGTATAGGCATATTAGATAAGTTAAATATTAAAAAAAATGCAGAATAGGATTTTATGTATTCCTTTAAGTTTCTTAAGTGTGTCATCCGCTATTTTGCTATGACCTTTATATGGACCTAACTATGCAAATTTTCTAAGAAAAAGAGGATGTCATTTTATTCAATGTCTGCATTTAATGTAGCCCCACTTGGAGATAAAGGAGAGAAATGTATGGTATGGCACAACAGAAATTAGGTTATTTTAGACACTCAGAGTTAAATGATATGCAAAATTGGTAGCCTTCCACAATTGAAGTACCACCAGTTCATTTATTTATAACCACCTTAAGCAAACTGATTTTGAAAAATACTTATTCATTAGTTTGTTTTCTGTTTACATGAAACAGCACCTTGGAACTCACAAATAATAAAGCAGCGCTTTCTGTCATTACTAACACTACTGTAGCGTGGCTTGCAAATCCACCAATTTTACCAATTTCATATTAACTTAATTGTAATTTTCAGTTTTAAATATTAGTAGTACAGGAACAAGAAAAGGGTGGCCCATCCAACAACAAATGTTGTATTATATGAAGAACTTCATAAAACATGGAATATGATGCTTACTTCCAGTAATATTTTTAAGTACTGTAATAGTCAACTTTGTAGTACCAAGATTACAAGCTACTGGATGGTATTAGTCACCAGGTAAGTTTAATATATATTTCTGTTACTTAAACAAAGGTTATGACTGAATCCCAGCCATCAATAACTTGGCTATGGAACACTGTAATTCCAGTGCATAAAAATATTTTGTCCTTTTAGTAGACTTTATTACAGAACAATTTTTTAGTGACTTATGTACATCACAAAGTTCAAAAGTGGCATTGGTTTTTTGTTGTTGGTAAATCATCAGTGGTGTAATAAACACTGTCACGCATAACATCTCTCATACTGAACTGAGTTTCACAAGGCCACGTATTGAGTCTTCATGCAATGAGTCTTGGCTGGCTAGGCTGAGGATATGCATGGTGCGGCTGTAGGTCAAAGGACTCCCTATTGGCAACATCCCAGGTGGTGATGGAACTTCCTCAGGAGTAAGAAACTGATGACATTCAAGGTCCTCTTTTAATGGTATCATGTCTACAGAAGCTGTTTCTGATGTGAGATTTAGCATGGAGGAGGGCGGTGTTGGTTGTCCTAGTGTTAATGTGGCACATGGAGCCTTTCCTGATAAAGAAAATTCTTCACTATTTATGCTTGGTTCGCTCTGGAGAAGAGGTGTAGCAGCCGCCTGCAAAACGAATTTAGTGCTCTGAATGCACTGATCTTGATCACACTGAAGAATTGACGGGAAATGAAATAATATACAAAGCATATGAAAGAAGGAGAAAGAGAGAGATGAAATCATATGGGCAAAAGAGGGATGAGATGTGAAGAGAAATAAGAAAATTGTTAGTAATATTGTTTTGTTACACCGATTAACAGAGCATGATTCACATCTTAATGCTTTCAAGGGAAGGGACAGGATACATTATTACAAGATTTGACATATGTAAGAGACATAGTCTGCATTTAAATCAATTTAAGTCAGCTTCTCTCAATTTACAATTACATTTGTATTATCTGCATGTTTTGTAATCCTTTTTGGTCATATTTTGTCTGTTTTCTGGATAAAGCCAGAGTGCCTTTCAAAATGCAGCTAGGCAATTTGAATTGCATTATCTTTTCACTAGATCCACTATGCACATACATTTAATAAACTGAAATCTGCAGTACTTTATTTGTACGATATCTAGTCCTATTATTATAAATGCACATTCAAAGTTTATGCTTCACCAAAGTTCTGACAACAAGCCCTGTATAAATTAGACTTTTGAGAAAATGCATATTACCTGCCCATAACCTGGCTTTTATTTTTTAAAACCTAAAACATGATTTCTGAGGTATGAGTTAGGCAGTCAGACTCCCAATGAAATCTTTGTTTCTACTGAGCAAACACAGAACAGGACTCATTAGAATGCAAGGCTCACCAGCTCCTTTAGTTCAGCATGAAGCCCAGCAAATATTATTTTTCAAAAATATGTTTCTCATAATACAGCAACTTAGGGATAACTTAAAGTATATTTTTGCAATATCTTATTCATTATGTTTAGAATTAGGATTATAGTTGTTTGCAATGTTTATTTTTCTCATAGGTTCTGAATTGAATCTGTTTTGAAAGGCAAAGGATACTATTTGAAGTCACAATGAGAAGCACAGGTTTTTGCATTTAAGTTTATTCCTAACAACAATAGCAAAACAGCTACCAAAATAGCAATTATATAAGTATTCAAAGTATTTTATGTGCACTAAGCCAATATTCCTTGCAAACAATTCTATAAAATAGCTAAAATTATTCCCACATACATTAAAATCCTGTGTTTGGCACAGTAAATCATAACAACAGTAGACCTACTGAATCAACGGTGATTTGTTGAGCTAACTCATACTTAAGTTCCACTGATTCAATGGACCTATTGTAGTGGCAACTTACTACACTAAGCAACAGGATTTCAGCCACAGTGGTGTAAGTTTGCTGAAGTTAATGAGTGCTTCTCAGTTTACAGTAGTGGTTCCCAATGTGGGGCCCATGCCCCACAGGGGGACTTCAATTCCCAGAAGCCTGAGTTAGTACACTGGCTGATCAGTGCTTTGGGGAATTGACTTAGGCTTCTGGGAATTGAAGTCCAACAACCAAAGGTTAGGAAACACTGTTTTACAGGTACTAGACAATGGTTGAAATCCTGTTGCTTGTAGGTTGCAACTAGAAGAGGCCCATTAAATTACTGGAGTTTTGGTGAGTCAACTCCTCTGTAAATTCTATTGATTTAATGGGACTGTTCTAGCTATGACTTTCTACCCTAAGAACAGAATTTCATCCAACAGCATCTCTCAACCATGTTCTTCTTATAAACACAAAGGTTGCTTTTTTTAAAAAAAAAACCACAACCTAAACAATCAAGCTTCACAAGAGAGCCATCTTGCAAGCTTCAGACCCAGAGTTTGCAAAATACTTGAAATTACAAGAACATGAGGCTGACTGCATGGAATGAACCTTTCATTTGCTCTTTTAGGACTCTAGAACAGTGTTTCCCAACCTTTGGGTTTTGGACTTCAATTCCCAGAAGCCTAAGTCAATTTCCCAAAGCACTAATCAGCCAATGTACTAACTTAGGCTTCTGGGAATTGAAGTCCCCCTGTGGGGCATGGGCCCCACATTGGGAACCACTACTGTAAACTGAGAAGCACTCATTAACTTCAGCAAACTTACACCACTGTGGCTGAAATCCTGTTGCTTAGTGTAGTAAGTTGCCACTACAATAGGTCCATTGAATCAGTGGAACTTAAGTATGAGTTAGCTCAACAAATCACCGTTGATTCAGTAGGTCTACTGTTGTTATGATTTACTGTGCCAAACACAGGATTTTAATGTATGTGGGAATAATTTTAGCTATTTTATAGAATTGTTTGCAAGGAATATTGGCTTAGTGCAATTGAAGTCCAAAACCCAAAGGTTGGGGAACACAGCTTTAGAACACACACATGTGCACACACATATATTATAAATTTATCTACTTACTGCTTTATGTTTCTCCCTAAAATATTTGTAATACTGGATGATATTATGGTCTATACATATTAAACAAACTGGAATGCAATTGCCTGAGGTTATCTGAACATAAGCTCCACTGAATATAATAGGATTTTCAGATAAACATGCGTAGGATTATGCTGCACAGCTAACTGCCTACTCTCCAGAGAATTCTTTTCATCAGAAATAGTAGTTGTCTGAGCTAGTTGAAAAGGAATGTATTGGGGTGATATATCATCAAATAAATTTATAAGGCTTGAGCAATCCCTACTAAGTGAAGAGAAAAGAAAGCATACAAATTGCAGTTATTATTCACACAAACTCTGTGGAAACATTTTCAAAGTTTTGCATCAACATGAGGTCTACTAATGTGCTGCTTAGGAATAAAACAAAAAACACCAATATAAATGAAAACAGTAATTCATAGTTTGTACTACATTCAGTTAGCATATACTGTAATCTTATTCAATTAATAAATGGAATTACAGGAAGATATCTAGGTAAAGGTAAATGACACCCTTGTTCGAAAGCCAGTCATATCTGACCCTAGGATTCAGTGCGCATCTCTGTTTACAGCCTACCTATTTATCTACTTGCAATTTCTTGCTTTCAAACTGCTAGGTTGGCAGGAGCTGAGACTCCGTTGTGCAGTACTCAGATATCGAACTCTGACCTTCCAGTCTTCAAGTTCAGCAACTTAACCACTTGAGCCACCGCATAAATTTGATAAAATGTACGTTTGTTCAATTTGTGTTTCTCTCTTTTTCATTTGCCACAAGGAAACGATATTACAAAATGAGGTTTATAATTTCTAGTACATTTCATGAGATATTATATATTATCTTAACCTATGAGAAAGGGATGTGGCCGTGCGTGTGCGGAATGCATTTCCACACCCGTCCAGCTTATCCCGTAATGCACCGCTCACACTAATTTAATTTAATTTTTAATTTAATAGTCATATTTATAAATGCCGCCCACTCAGGCAGAACCCGACTCAGGGCGGCATTACAACAAGTTCTAAAAACACATAAAAACACTTTAAAAGACCCACATCCCACCCACTTTAAAAGACCCATATCCCACCCACCCATCCTACCCACTATAAAAAGAAGAAGAGAGAGTTCTTAATTGTTTACATAAGCCAGCAGGCGGGGACCGTGTTCCCATTCGGGCCCCACACCTGCCCTGCCAGCCAGGTCTTCAATCCTTTCCTGAAGGGCAGCAATTCTCTTTGAAGTCTTAGATCTGTTGGCAGGAGGTTCCAGAGGGTTGGTGCGGACACGGAGAAGGCCCTCCTTCGGGTGCTGGATAGATGTGCACCCCTAGCTGATGGCACAATTAGAGAGCCCCTTCGGTCCGCTCTGGTTGGATGGGCAGACACTCTTGGGACGATGCGGTCTCTAAGGTATCCTGGCCCACTGCCATATAGGGCTTTAAAGGTCAAAACCAGCACCTTGAATTGCACCCGGAGACAAACTGGTAACCAGTGCAGCTCCCGAAGTAGCGGTGAGGCATGGGCATATCGCCCACATCCCATCACCACCTGGGCTGCCGCATTCTGGACCAGCTGCAGCCTCTGAATGGTCGTCAAGGGCAGCCCCATGTAGAGCACATTACAATAATCTAGTCGGGAAGTGACCAGAGCATGGGTGACCATAAGCAAGGAGCCCCGGTCCAGGAGCGTGCGCAACTGGCGAATCACCCGAAGTTGGGCAAAAGCCCTCCTGGCCACAGCCTCTACCTGTTCTTCTAGCAGCAGCCGCGAGTCCAGAAGGACCCCCAAGTTGCGCACTGGGTCTGTCTGGGGCAAAACAGCCCCATCCAGTACCAAAGATGGTAGCTCCCTGGATAACACGGGGCCCCTTATCCACAGCCACTCTGTCTTGCTGGGATTCAGCCGAAGCCCATTGGCCCCCATCCAGACCCCAATGGCCTCCAGGCATTCGGATAGGATTTCAACAGCATCACTGGGGTCCCCACAGGCCGAGATGTACAACTGAGTGTCATCCGCGTACTGATGGTACCGCACCCCGTGGGAACGAATGATCTCACCCAGTGGTTTCATGTAGATGTTAAATAGGAGAGGAGAGAGCACCGAACCCTGAGGCACCCCATACTTGAGAAGCCTAGGGCTGGACCTCTCACTCTCTAACCACACCGACTGGGTACGGCCCTCCAGAAAAGAGGAAACCTTACTTCCCTGACATCACTAACCTTATTTCCCTGACATCATCGCCACAAGGGTCTGGGGAATGAGTAGGTCCAGCGCCCCACAAATGCCAACAAAAAAACTCCAAGTCCCAGCATCATCCGCAGCACGCTACAGCCAATCAGGCAGGACGGCCTGAGCGCGGAGGAGGCAGGACAGCCAGAGTGCAAACGCTCAAACCAACAGCTGCATTCTGCGCGCTACAGCTGAGGGCCCTCCCTGCCGTACCCGGGTGGACTGGGCCCAGTCTGAGGTGGTGGTCTGGCCATTTCCTCTCTCCTCAAATCACAGCCCTCGGCCTCCCGCCCTCAGTCACGCTGCTTCAAGATGTGGCCGGGTGAGGTGCCGCCATAGGCGCTGCCTCTGCCCTGCCGCCCCTCCCGCCCTCAGCCGTGCCTGACGAATACCTGCCTCTCTCCCTCGCCACCCCTCCGCTGTTTTGAGCCAGCCCTCGAAACAGCGAAGGGGAAAATGCACAGGCGGCAGCCAGCGATCCGCAAGGGAGAGCGCCTTCCCTGACGGATACCTGCCTCTCGCCCTGCCATTTCCCCATACTGCTTCGAGGCACTCATCAAAACAGCGGAGGAGAAAATGCAAAGGCGGCATAGGGGAATGGCCCTCCCCTCAGCCAGGGTTATGTCCATGGGGGGACAGCCCAGTGCCACGGGTTGAGTTCCCCCCCAAAAAACCGTCGAAGACGGGCACAAATGCTAGTAAGAGATAAATTCTTTATGCACAGTATGGTCCTGTACTAGCCATATAGATTTCTTGAAATCTTGGTTTTCAATTTTTTGCGGGACGATTACAGTAGTGCAAACTTGCTAGCTTTACAGTATTATATCATTGCAGTGCTTCTACCATTTAGCCAAATATATATTTTATCTGAACCATGTTACTTATTAAAAATTGATTTTATTTTAAAAAACTATTTACTATTACACTAAATCTGTATCAGAGAGTAAACAAAACAAAACAACAACAAAAAGACAGTGACACCTTAAAGACTAACTCCTGTATTTAAATGTGAGCTTTTGTGGATTGTCCACTTTGTCAGACTTCTCTTCTTATTGTTGTTTTGTTTACTCTCTGATCTGCTTGCACAGACAAACACGGCTACCACTTAAAATCTATAGTAACACAGGTTTGTACTGAGATTTGTTTATTGTGTCATTTGGATGAAA
This sequence comes from Bradypodion ventrale, assembly GCA_035047345.1. Lineage (NCBI taxonomy): Eukaryota > Metazoa > Chordata > Lepidosauria > Squamata > Chamaeleonidae > Bradypodion > Bradypodion ventrale. Next base: position 93,283,568 of record JAWDJE010000001.1, read on the forward strand.
AGATTATCCCCTTGGCTTCTTTCTTTTCAAGAAAACAGACAAAGAAAACTAAAACAATCCTTGGATTTCTTCTCCAGTTGTCTGGGAAATTAACAAAGCAGAGAAGAAAAAGCACCCATATTCATATGATATAACAAAAAAAAGGAGCAAAGATGCTGGGCTACTAAATTTTTTGGATGCATTTCACTCAGCTTCAGTACAGGAAGATACCTAAAATTAAGTCAAGCTCAAAATATGTATCATCTTATGTATTAAAAGTCTTGCCTAACTCATAAATTGTCCTTCCAAACATTCATGCCATGTTGCTGACACAGGAGCTGACTCGCCAAACCCCCACTGAATGAAAAACCAAAAATGTTCTCCTGTATTAGATAAGAAAAACCTTTTTATTTATTCATTTATGGCCATGCTTCAAATAAGATAAATAATAATCATGTGCTGTCAAGTCAATTCTGACTTAATGGCAGTTCTTTTCTGGATAGAGAATATTCAGAAGTGGTTTGCTATTCTTTTCTTCTGGTAGCATTCTGGGACTGTGCAGCTTGCTCAAGACCACATAGGCAGGATCTTCTGAGATAGCTATCCAGCCAGCACTAGATAAGATAGCACTAGGTTATTTAATGACCAAAGTTTTAAAAAGAAAAGAAATAAACAACAATAATAAGTAACCCAACACAAAATTTATTTCCTCAAAATGCTTCAGTAATTACCAAAGTATCATAACAATAACCAAGAGAATAATGTTGTATTGATTGGTATAGTTTAGGAAAATAGCATGTACTATCAGTGATTATGACTGGGGAAGCTGTGAAGAAGCAAGAGATTTGACAGGAATGTGCAGAAATTTGCTGGCAGAAGTAAAAAAGAAAATGTAAAGTTCTTTGGCCAAGTGGTATCAAATAAAGAGTCACCATATACATGAAAATATTTACTTAGCCCACTACAATGTTCACCAAATTGCTATTTGTGAATTAAACCCAATCTAGTGTTGCTGCAGAACTCCACATTGTAATATATATATAAAAAGACAGCATAAGAAAATGAACAGAGAAATTACAGAAAGTGCCTCCTCGAAGATTGTTATTTTTGAACCACAATTGGGTGTACCCCGGTAATGGCAACCTTCTGTTGCCAGCTGATCTTTCTCACAATAGGTTAGGTGAAAGGAACTGCAGAATGAACTCACAAAAAGTCCCTTCATTTTGGCAGTTTCACATCTGGCCTAGACATGGAAGAAGTTGTTAAGGATTTCACTGGCACAGACAATAAATACGATGAAAGTTCTCTGTAGTCTTTCTGCTTTATGTCTGCCCTCAATTATTTTCATGTACTTAATTGCTTTTTTTAATTTCATGTAATTATCCAGTGAACTTCTCCTGAAGGCTTGAATAGAAATGTCTATAAGCTATCTTTACAAATAAATATATATTAACCATAGTTAATGTAGCAAAGGTATGCCTATATCAGCTCTAAACAAACAAGAAGAAATATTCTACATGCGAATATAGAAAAAAATATTCCAAATTTGAATTGGCCAATGAAATGTATATTTTGTAAGAGTTAAGGTGCTAACAAAAAGATGAATATTGTAGAAAGACAGAATAAGCTGCTGACACAGGCAGAAAAAAGTAATATTAAAAATACAGTATTATAGTTTGTGGGATAATTAAAAAATGAACCAGAAAAGCAGAAAGAACAAGTATTTCTAATAAGGCTTCCACAGAAATTTCTTCCAAAATAAAAAAAGTGAGTCAATGATAGTGAAAATTTCCTCTAGAGTAATTATACTATTCTGAAGCAAGTGGGTTGTGAATTGCAGCCACAGTTACTAATGGCAAGATGATGACATGTTTAGGAAACACAAATACTAATGAGGCGGTGGGTTTTTATAACATATTTCTATGGTGTTAACTGATTAATGAATTTACAAGAATACTAAAAATGATGGAGAACTAGGAATGTATTAAGTGGGAGGAACCAAACTATACTACCAACCTTCAAGAAGGAAAGACTGATCCTGGCAATTACCACCTGGTTAATCTAACTTCAGTACCCTATTAAAATAATGGAAATATAAAGCAATATTGAGAAAAACATAAAAACCGAGCACTTTGTAACATTTAGGAAGTGAAGCAATGGGTCTTTGGGGTGTATTAATGAGGTTTTTTTAATATTCCAATATTGTATTCCAATGTTAAAGAACATGAATAAACTAGATAGGTAGAATAGAAACATTTCAGAAATATCTCCGTGGCATCAAATAGCTGATTTGAATGAACAACTACAATAAAAAGATTGTGAGATTTGCTGAAACAAGGTTAATAATGACAAAGACTTTCTCCATCAGTCTACAGCAAGGTAAGAAGCGTCAAAATGTAAAGCAAGCTGTAGGCCATAGAGAGTGTTAATGCTATAGTTTAGAGATGAAAGGCTCTAGTCCAGTGAGGGTGAACCTTGGCACTCCAGCTGTTCTCAGACTTCAGTTCCCAGAAGCCTAAGTCCCTCTGAATCAATACTAATGCAGTGAACCCATTAGTGTGGATTTATAGGGACTTGGGCTTCTGGGAAATGAAGTCCAAGAACAGCTGGAGTGCCAAGGTTCACCATCATGGTTCTAGTTGTTCATCTAAAAAAGAAATTAGAGACTCTAGCTGATTATCTATGAGCTACAAAGTAGATCTGGGAATAACCCTAGCTTCTCCTCTGTGTGTGGTCCTACTTTTCTTCTATTCATGCACAGAGGATGAAGAGCATGGAGGTATAATAAAACAGGAGATGGCACTACAGACTTCATGCTCTAAGTTTTTTGAAGCCAGTGGGCGTAGCCTGCCGCTGTATTAGACGCCCCAAAACATTAACTCCAACTACTTTTTACAATTGCTTCTTGTGTTGGTGGGGGGTGGAATCAATCCCCTCTCCCGGGTGTCCTGTGTCTGGGAGGGTTGGGGGGACAAAAAGGGTCTGTCCCCCCAACCCCCCTGAACCCAGGGGACCAGGGAGAGGGGATCGATTCCACCCCCACCCAAACATTCCATTTTTAAAGAGAAGAAACTGCTTGGTTTCTTCTCTTTAATATGGGGTGTGTGGGGGGAATCCCCTCTCCGCCGGGTCCCCTGGGGTCAGGAGGGTTGGGGGGACAGACCCCTTTTGAAACAGGGGAGCCAGCGGAGAGGGGGATTGCAACCCCCCACCCACTGATATTAAAGGGGAAACCCCGATCTATTTTCACGACTCCACACAATCAAAGCAGCATAAGCCGATGTTTTGGGGCAACTAACATGGCGGACTGTCAGATTAGTTGGCTTCAAGTTTGTGACGTCATGTCATCTCCTGTTTTATTATACTGTACCTCCATGATGAAGAGTTTGTGAATTTGCTTCCAACCAGAGAATTGGCCCAAGATAAAGTTACAGCAGTATAAAACATTGTAAAGTTCAAAAGTACTAAAATAATTTGACAACTGAAATCATATGTTTAAATACATTAATTTATTGGCACGCTTTTAGATATGTTTTTATTTTGTTAAAAAAGATTACATATTGAAGACGCCTAAGATGGCAAAGGTTTTGTGTGGCTACAATGACTAAAGGATCCAGACAAAAGATCCAATATTAAAATTATTGATGTCAACAAAAATCAAGTGAATAATCTGTTATTTTTAGGCCTCCACACTAGTCTTTCGGAGTTACTATGAAAACCAAAATTGCTAAGGCTACAGTCCTATATCAACCCATAAGCTATTTGAAGTTGATGTAATTTACTTTTGAGAGTTGGATATGTGTGGGACTGTGCTGGCACTGTTGTTGTCACAAGTCCCGGCCAAGTTGCTTCAATATATGTGTGGCTCTATGAACTAATGACTTCCAAATGATCCTATCTTAATAACCCTGGTCAGGGTTTTGCAAACTAAAGGCCACAGCTTTTTTAGTTAGTAAAAATTAATTTCATACTACATTATACTGGAACTCAATTAAATGTGAATTGTATTTAAAACATAAGAACTGACAATGCTACAAATATGAAAAAATGGTAAATTAAGCAATCCTTAACAAGTACACTGATCATAAGTTTCAATACTTTACTTGTGCTACACTTAAGTGCAAAATAAAAAATAAATCTAAAATGTTTGGGGTTGCTCTTTATTTTCTTCCCTGAAACAATGGTACAAAATCCACAAAAGGGAACATATTTCGGAAATTTGACACTTTCTTAGAAAATACACAATAAAATTAGGTTCCCACAGTTATAATTATCAGAAGGTAATATTTCTATTGGCACATAAAGAATAATTTACTACTTCCAAGGACAGTCAACAGGAATCACTGGCAGAATTTTAATCACATTAATTAAATTACGTTTGCATTAGTTAACTAGATTGCCACCACTGTGTCTAAAGTCTTCTCTGTAACTATCTATTCAGCTTGATATGGAGAGTACAATAAAATGGCAAATTATCTAAAAATATGTCAGGCAGCAAAAACTTGTGATGCAAGTCAACAGCATTGGGGGAAAATAATGTAAAAGTCAACAAATATGTTGTTGAATACTGTATTTAAGTATATCTATGACCACTAAATAGCCTGCTAAAGGCAAGTAAAGCATTTGACTATTCCTGGCAGAGTCTCTTGACACTGTATTTAGTAACCTACTATTTACAACAATTGCACAAGATGGCTAGCACTTTTTTCTTTACTTTCATCAGATAACCAAAATCTTGATCTTTAATTGCCATCTACTATAGTGCAATCATAGAAGACTTTTCCTTTCAGTAGCATCATTTGTTCAATGATTTGATTAGTTCACAAGAAACCACAAAAAAGAAACATTCACAGGATTCTTGCGCAACTTTATGGGATGGTTCCTACCATATTACTCTGAAACTGTGTGGCCCCATACATTGTAATGCCATTTGAAGAAGCTGTTGGCCAAGGTGTATCTGGCTGTATAAATCCTCTTCTATCAATTAAGCTAAAGGATTACAAAAAAAAGTATGTTAGAAACAATTCTGATTAGACAGTTTGGAAATAATATAAAGGGGGGGGGGAGTTATTTTACCCTAGGAGCCTCATTTCATACAAAATGTATGAAAATGTCTTCAAAGAATAGTAAAATAACTTTATTTTCTTAAGAGTTTGGCAAGCTACAGAGGAAAAATATGACCATAATATATAAATTACTCTGGAACAATATACCTGAAATTTTATCAACAAAACAAACTGATACTTACTTAATTGGGAATGAGCATACTGGAATTAATGGGGCACTTGTCTAATTAGCTCTGCTACATAAGACTGTATTGCAACGGGTGTGAGTTTGCAGCAAAGCAACAAATTCAACATTTTACCAAATAAAGTGAATGTCTCACAGAAATCGCTATCTGCAACTATGTATAAGTGTCCTGTTTACTTAACAAAGTTGTATCATAAAAATAAATAGAGAGATGTTTATTACCAAGGTATTGCAGTATGATTTAGCACAATCTGGAAATAGTGGCTGAAATCCTGTTCCATAACATATGCCCATGTAAGGATGATGATGTCATGTCATTAGCAGGGGTCATGTTAAACACTTTCTACTTCTATCCCAAAGCTCTCATGGCTCCTGTGTAATCCCCTGCCATTCTCGGGAAAAATTGACTGGATCAGAAAATGAAGTCAAAAATCACCACTGTTAGTAAAGTTACCCTCAGTAGTGGATTTCCACTAATTATAGACTTCCTCCTCCCATCCATGGTTCTCATATCTTTCCAATAAAGAAAGAGATGATCAAAAAAGCCCTGGGAGCCTCAGGATAGAAGTAAGAGAGGTTTCATTTCTGAAAAATTACACCTACTAGTTACATCATCCATCTTATGTAAGTGTAATTTACAGAACAGGATTTCAGGCCCATATTAATTTTGATGTTTTGTTAAATATGTTAAAAAATGTGTTGAACATGGCAAAAAGCCAATAATCTATCTGATTTTTAACATGTTTAGAAAGTAACTTGTTTGTTAAGCTCATTAAGGAGCAGCAAGGACGCTGTTTCTAGTTCACAAGATAGTCAACACTGAGGAGGGTCTTTCTAGGCCTAAAACAGGTCCAGGGGGGGAGGGAGATTATGTTTCAAGAGAATAATGCGTGCCTCAAGAGGCCTACAGAGGATCTGGAGGGAGAAAAATATCAGGTTCATGGGCATACATGGAGGCCCCATAACCATGTGGAGTCTGTAGGCCAGTATAACAATTCATGTCCAATAAGGTTGTCTGACACAACAGACTTTATGGTTTTGCCAGTTACTTATTTCTGACCCAAGCAGCACAATAAAACACAAAAAGAAACAATTCAATTGCATGATACATCTTACCTGGGAGAGAGGGGCCCACAGAGTGCAGAACAACAATTAGTGAAAATGTTGCCATAGCTGTATGGATTGAAGTTCTCTTTACCTCTTTTATTTGACCAAGATCCCTTGATCTGGGAAGAAATGTACACGTTGGTGCTATTTTTAAAATTATCTTATTATACTTTGCTTTTTAAATCATTTCAATGTCAAAAGTCTAAAAGCTCTATTTATGCTTCTAAGAAGTTATAGAAATAACCAATAAATAATAAAGCCCAAGAGCAAGTCATGCAATATTTTCACTGAATTTCAAATTCCCACATCAAAACATTACCGTATTTTCCGGCATATAAGGCGACTGGGCGTATAAGACGACCCCCAACTTTTCTGGTTAAAATGTAGAGTTTGCAATATACTCGCCGTATAAGACTACCCCTCTTCCAACGGTGGCGTCTTCAGAGCCCCCCAGGTCGGGCATGTCTCCCTTTATCTCCCCACCGGTGGAGGGGGCGGGGAGAGTGCGGCTGCGGCAGCGTCTTTGGGGCCTCCCGGGCCAGGGACGGATCCCTTTATCTCCCCGCCGGTGGAGGGGGCGGGGAGAGTGCGGCTGCGGTGGCTGCAGCATCTTTGGGGCCTCCCGGGCCGGGGACGGCTCCCTTTATCTCCCCTGGTGGAGGGGGCGGGGAGAGCGCGGCTGTGGTGGATGGCTTTCCCCGCCGCTCAGCTGGTCCTCCTCCTCCTCCTTACCCCCCGGCTGGGGGTGGTGATTTCTGGGTGGCCCCTGGCTCCGGAGGCCTCGCGGCGGTGGCAGCGAATGCCTTTCCCCACCGCTCAGCTGGTCCTCCTCCTCACCCCCCGGCTGGTGGTGGTGGTCTCCAGACGGCCCCTGGCTCCAGAGGCCTCGTGTCGGCGTCGACGTATGGCTTTCCCCGCAGCTGAACTGGTCCTCCTCCTCACCCCCGGCTGGGGGTGGTGGTGGTTGTCTCTGGGCGGCCCCTGGCTCTGGAGGCCTCGTGGCAGCGGTGGATAGCTTTCCCCGCCGCTCAGCTGGTCCTCCTCCTCCTCCTCACCCACTGGCTGCTGGTGGTGGTTTCCGGGCGGCCCCTGGCTCTGGAGTACCCAGTGTATAAGACGACCCCCGACTTTGGCACAGATTTTTCAGGGTTAAAAAGTCGTCTTATATGCCGGAAAATACGGTAATTTTATTATTTCATTTGTTCAATTTATATACCCCACCCCAAGCCACTACTCTAGGCAGTTCTTTATTCCAATTAGATATATATCATCTTTTGCCAGCCGCACAGCATTTTACCTAAAAGGGCAAATCTCTGTGCAAAAGAACAAAATTTACACACACAAAATAACAGTGAGAAAACTCTGACTTCAAGATGGCCTCTTTGAACAAGTTAAAAGGAGATTCCATAGTTAAGCAGCTGAGAAGAATGTTCAGCTCTGCTTCCCTCCAGCTGAATATGACAGGCTCTTATCTAATGATCTGTACAGCCCATTTCTCTGTTAATCAGGTCATCTATGTAGGTTTGTGTATATTACTACCAAACTAGGGTGTATGTTATGACAACTGTTCAGATCAGTTCTCTGCTTGTAATTTGTGTTATCCCTGTCCTTCCCCTGGAGCAAGAGGTCATAGCTATCATACTAGGTTTAACCAGAAACATTTCCCACCTTTTATGTGTTTATTTGCTTAGCTGCCCTTGTAAATACTCACCTCTGAATGAATATTAAAAATTACCATTAAAGAGCCGTACCTGCAAGAATTGTTAAGCATTTTCAGCAACCACTGATTAATACTACAGTTGTGCTAGTCCATTTGCATTTCTGCTGATTACACATATCTCTCCTCCCCATGTTGGTAAAGATATCTGCCAATTGTGTCTACACTCCCCATATCTGAAGTAGTGGCCAACATTCCACCAAAGCTTATGTCAGATAAAATATATTAGATCAGTATCCCCTTGGAGCTTCCACTGAACAGAGCACCACTGGCATAGCAATGCAGGATTGATCCACTTGGTGAAGCACTGCCATTATGTAAGTGAAGGTAAAGTCCTCCCCCCCATGGGGACCACTGCATGTACAACAGCAACACTTGTGCAAATAATGTAATCCCACATTGTTACACCACTACTTCCCAATCAGCGGAATCTCAGAGGGATACTGACTTTAAAATGCCACAAATTAATTCACTTTCAAGGCAGTGATCCAGCTGGATTATTTAGGGGCTGCCTCCCAAATGTTTTATCTCCTAATGCCCTATCCCAGGACCCGGCCCACAGCACCATTTCATGTAGGCCGCTGCCACCGCCACTGGAAATGGATGTTTACAACAGCAGTAAATGCACCCACAGCTGGTGTAAATGTGCCCACGGCTGTCGTAAATGCAATTACGACAGCTGCGGACGCGTTTTATGGCAGTGTTTATGGCGAGGGGAATCACCAGTCCGGCCCACTCAGCTGTCTGTGAGAGTATGGTCCAGCCCACGGCATGAAAACTTTAAGAGCCCCTGCCTTATCCCAATGTATCAATGATAGCATCTCCTATACAAGCAACTTGATTGGGGACGATCCAGATCCTTACTGAAGATGATGGAATGCAAAATGAATGATAAAGAAACACAACTACAACTGCAGAGCAATGTATGTGGCATGCACTCTGTTTGCATGTGCGACACACACTCAACAGTATCTTGTAGCACAGATTTAGATAAATGGAGACAAAGAAAATTAAATAGACTAAGTTAACAAATGGAGAAAGATTAAAATACAAAGTTTAAAAACAACTTACATCCTCATTTGTTGTTTGGTTGGAACTGATCAAATATGTATGAAAACCTGAGAGCCCAACAATGGACCAAACGGAGAAGAAACAGACCACCGCTTCTAGCACAGTGACTAAATATTAAGGTGATAACTGAAAGTCAGTAAATATATTGACTATTAGCAAGTATGATTTCAGCTTACAAGAAGAGTACTCAACATTACATGATGCTCATTCCAAGCAAGCTAGGATAGACATAATCATGCCACTATGCTTGCAAATATTTTTGTTCTGAAATATTGGGCTATGTGGACTTCGATGTGACATGAAAACATTTCTTGCATTTCTCTTGCACTTAATAAAATACATAAACCATTCCTTGTTTAGTCAGAATAGTGTTGGCTCATATGAAGCAGCTGTACAAAAATTAGGACATAATAAGAACAAAAGGTATCAACAAGATTTGTACAAATCTATGCTATGACTTAGTTTTTAAAAGCAGTCCTAGAATAGTAACAGATGTCCTGCCTTTGGAAATAAATGTTACCAAATGAACTTAAAATGTCACACTTTAGTATATTTTACAGCCCCAAGGAAGTAAACTAAAATACGGGATACCCATTTTGACCAATAGAGTACTTTATTTAGTGCAATGTATCTGTACACACTGAACGTAACTATTATCATTCGTTCTATCAAGTCTTTATATAAAAGTTAATCAGACGCAAAAGGAAGTTCTAGCATGTTTCTAAGATTATTTGTGAGTTCTGAATCATAGCCAACAGAAAATAAGCCCATATGTTGCTTTGTAATGAGTTGCTTTGAAATAGGTGCATTGGTAGGCATGAAACTAGATTTCAGTGAAAGGATATCTTGCAGGACTGTCCTTGAGTGCATTTAAGAATCCTGTTTTCTGAGATCCTGTAAAAACAACAAAAAAGTAGAGATTAAAGGGGAATATACGCTGAGTACGTGTAAACACAAAACAAATCTACTATAGCATTGTAATCACATCACTAAGGTAGTTACATATAACTTTGAAATGTTATTCAAACTATTCAACTAAAAAGAAAGACTTGGCATATGCTACATATTTTCTTTGTAAGTGGGCCAGGATACCTAAGAGACCGCGTTGCCCCGAGATTATCCATCCGTCCAACCAGAGTGGACCGGAGGGGCTCTGTACTCGTACCATCAGCTAGAGAGGCTAGTCTCTCTAACACATGTAGGAGAGCCTTTTCTGTGTTTGCACCGGCCCTATGGAACCTCCTGCTGGTGGAATTGTGTCTGCAGACGGAGTTGCTGCCCTTCAGGAAAGAACTGAAGATCTACCAGGCGGGGCAGGTGTGGGGTGCCGATGGAAGGGTGACTCCCGTCTGCTGGCTGGGTTTAAATACAGCTGGGAAATTTCCCTCTTTTTATGAGTGCGGGTGGGTTTTTATTGGGGTTTAATGTGTTTTATTGGGGTTGTTATGTGTTTTTACTGTTTTTACAACCTCTGTAAAGTTGGGCGGCGATAGAAATATGAAAAATAAATAAAAATAAATAGTACAGTACTACCACACTGATGTCTACAGATGTTAGTTTCCCATAAATAAGATTTGATTATCTTGTTCTTTTCCATCCTAATATGGGAACAAAACAATGCAAGCTGGGTTTTTTTCCTACATAAAATTTTCTAATGGATTATCTTTCTCTCAAAAATATTTTTCTGTTGGACAAGGATATCCAAATATACCACAGTATGACCCAAATTCCAAGCTACTTACAGATTCCTCTGGATGTAGTTAGGAGACTGATATGAGGAGCCAACTATGAATTTCTTCTATAATGCAACAGCAGATCCAAATTCAGTCTCTAAGTAACTGAAATTTGGTGACCTGATTGAAGTTTATCAAAACATGCATGGTGTGTACAAAGTAGATAAGGAAAAACTGTTTTCCCTATTGCACAACACTAGAACTAGGGGGCACTCTATGAAACCTTTGGGTACTAGTTCTCAAAGAAATAAGAAAAAGTACTTTTCACCCAGAGGATCACTGGTCTATGGAACTCCCTGCCAGAAGAAGTGGTGACAGCTGTCAGTCTTGACAGCTTTAAGAAAGCATTAGACAAGTTCATGGAGGACAAGGGTATCAATGGCTATAATTATGGATACCTACGGACAACCTCCGGGTTGGAGAGATAGGCAAGATATCTCTCAATGCCATTTCCAGGTAATCCTAAACAGGTGAAGGCATCTGCTTGGGAATACCCAGAAGCGAATGGTGAACCACTGTGTGAGACAGAATGCTGGACTGGATGGGCTGTGGCCTGTTCCAGCAAGGCTGTTCTTATGTTCTTATGGAAGCACAGTGATTCTTAAAAGCTATTTCAAAGGCTTATACCGAGCTGTTGGGAGGTAGAATAAGGTACCACCTTCTTTCAGTGGTAGCCTCCACTGAATCTCAGCCTCTTTCACAAAATGAAAAGAAAGCTTTTCCAATCATAATGACACCAGTGGATCCAACTCAATGCATAGGTATGTACAATATCTAAAATGTACCAGAGGAAAGGGGAAAAATCAGTTTTCTGCAAATGAGCAAAGAATATCCCTTAATAATTTTTGTAGCTAATGGACAGCATATTATTGTTGCTGTTATTTCCAGTATACTAAACCACATTATAATGACTTGGAAACCAAATATGTTGTTCCACAGGAAAATAAAATTTAGAAGCCATTAGACCAGCAGTTCCCAACCTTTTTTTGGCCATGCCCCACCTAAGCATCTCATAACTCATTTTCGAATTGCCCCCTTAAAAACCAAATCCCCTCCCCATGGGAAGCGCGGCATTAGACTCTTTGCATAAACTAAAGCAGCTCACCGGATTCTGACTACCTGTATAATTTTGAATTAGTAAGAATTACTGTATTTGCCGGCATATAAGACACGCTCCCCCCCTCCCTAAAATGCACCGGAAAAATGGAGTGCATCTTGTGTGTCTGTAATCAAAATTATCATGTTGAAAATTCAGGCAGAATGTGGCTCAGATCATAACCTACTGGTTGCAAAATTCAGGCTTAGACTAAAGAAAATAGGGAAAACAATTAGGCCAGACAGAGAATACATGGTACAGGCAAGGAACAGATTTAACAGTTTAGAATTGATAGACAGAGTGCTAGAAGAATTATGGACAGAGGTGCAGACCATCATACAGGAGGCAGCAAGGAAAACCATACCAAAAGAAAAGAACCATAAGAAAGCAAAGTGGTTGTATGATGAGGCTCTTAAAATAGCAGAGGAAAGAAGAAATGCAAAAGGCAAAGGGGAAAATTCAACAATTGAATACAGACTTTCAAAGAAAAGCTTGGATAAGGAAATATTCCTAAATGAGCAGTGCAAAGAAATAGAGAACAACATAAGGGATAGGACCAGAGATCTATTTTTTAAAAATGGGGAAATCAAGGGAACTTTTAAATTACCATGATAAGGGACAAAAATGGCAAGGAGTTAGCTTGCAGAAGAGATTAAGAAAAGATGGAAAGAGTATACAGAGGAACCCTACAAAAAGGACCTCAAACACCCCTGATAATCACAATGATGAGAACAACTTGAGCCAGACATCCTAGAGAGTGAAGTCAGGAAGGCCCTAAAAAGCACTCAAACAACAAAGCCAATGGAGATGATGGTATCCCAGCTGAATTTTTCAAGGCCCTAAAAGATGATGGAATCAAATTATTGCATTCTATATGCCAGCAGATTTGGAAAACACAACAATGGCCACAGGATTGGAAAATATCAGTATACGTTCCAAACCCAAAAAAGGGCAATGCCAAAGAGTGCTCAAATTATTGAACAATTGCGCTCATCCCACACACTAGCAAAGTTATACTCAAGATAATACAGGATAGACTTCAGCAACACGTGGAGAGAGAATTACTGGAAGTTCAGGCTGGGTTCCGAAGAGGCAGGGGAACTAGAGACCACATTGCCAACATATATTGGATCATGGAGAAAACAAAGGAGTGTCAGAAACAAGTCTACTTCTGTATCATTGACTACACCAAGGCCTTTGACTGTGTGAATTCTTTGCTTCAGTATTCACTGAAGAAGACAGAGGCCACATGCCCAAAACAGAGCCTATCTTCGTAGGGAGGGAAACCGAAGAATTAAGCAAGATAGAAATAACCAGGGAGGAGGTCCTTGCATGTCTTGTTAAACTAAACACTAACAAATCACCACGACCAGATGGCATCCATCCACGAGTTCTCAGGGAACTTAAAGATGAAATTGCTGATCTCCTAGCCAAAATATATAATCTTTCCCTCAAATCAGGCTTTGTGCCTGATGACTGGAAGGTAGCAAATGTAACACCAATTTTCAAAAAAGGATCCAGGGGTGATCCAGGAAATTACCGACCTGTCAGTTTGACATGTGTCCCAGGTAAAGTGATGGAAACCATCCTAAAAGATAGAATTAATAGGCACATAGAAGAGAAGGCGCTGCTAAAGGAGAGCCAACATGGCTTTTGCAAGGGCAAATCATGCCTCACTAATCTGTTGGAATTTTTTGAGTGTCAACAAGCATGTGGATAAGGGGGATCCAGTTGACATTGTTTATCTGGACTTTCAGAAGGCTTTTGACAAGGTCCCACACCAAAGGCTCTTGAATAAACTTACCAGTCATGGAATAAAGGGACAGGTCTTGTCCTGGATCAGCAACTGGCTAAGGGACAGGAAACAGAGGGTAGCACTAAATGGACACTTCTCCAAGTGGAGGGAAGTAAAGAGTGGGGTCCCCCAAGGTTCAGTACTGGGACCCCTGCTTTTCAACCTCTTCATAAATGATCTAGAGGTAGGAGTAAAAAGCAAGGTAGCCAAATTTGCTGACGACACTAAATTATACAGGGTAGTGAAAACTGTGAGAGATTGTGAGGAGCTCCAGAGGGATCTCTCGACACTGGGGGAGTGGGCAAAACAGTGGCAAATGTAAGTAAGTGCAGAGTGATGCATGTTGGGGCAAAGAACCCCAATTACATTTATAAACTGATGGGGTCTGAACTCTCTGCGACAAGGTCCCTTTCCCCCAGGAAAGGGACCTTGGTGTCCTGGTGGACAACTCAATGAAGGTGTCAACCCAGTGTGCCTCAGCAGTGAAAAAAGCAAACTCAATGCTAGGGATCATTAGGAAGGGTATAGAAAATAAGTCAGCAAGTGTCATTTTGCCTCTTTATAAATCTATGGTGAGGCCCCATCTGGAATACTGTGTACAGTTCTGGTCGCCATACCTCCAGAAGGATATTATGGAGCTGGAAAAAGTGCAGAGGAGGGCAACCAGAATGATTAGGGGACTGGAACACCTTCCTTACCATCTGAGGCTGCCACGGTTGGGCCACTTCACTCTTGAACGACAACGTCTAAGAGGTGACTTGATTGAAGTTTATAAAATCATGCACGGTGTGGACAAAGTAGATAAGGAAAAACTGTTTTCCCTATCGCATAACACTAGAACTAGGGGACACTCCATGAAACTTTTGGGTACTAGTTCTCAAACAAATAAGAGAAAGTACTTTTTCACCCAGAGGATTACTGGTCTATGGAACTCCCTGCCAGAAGAAGTGGTGACAGCTGTCAGTCTTGACAGCTTTAAGAAAGGATTAGACAAGTTCATGGAGGACAAGAGTATCAATGGCTATAATTATGGATACTTAAGGACAACCTCCGGGTTGGAGAGATAGGCAGGATATCTCTCAATATCATTTCCAGGTAATCCTAAGCAAGTGAAGGCATCTGCTTGGGAATACCCTGAAGGAAATGGTGAGCCACTGTGTGAGACAGAATGCTGGACTGGATGGGCTGTGGCCTGTTCCAGCAAGGCTGTTCTTATGTTCTTATGTGTGGGCCACAACAAAATGTGGCAAGTAATTAGAGATGGGAATACCAGAACACCTTATATTCCTCATGAGAAATCTGTACATGAGTCAAGAAGCAACAGGCAGAATACGGAATGATGGAGTGGTTTGGAATAGGGAAAGGAGTAAGACAAGGTTGCATTTTGTCACCCTGCTTATTCAACTTATACACAGAGCACATAATATTCAATGCAGGGTTGGAGAAAACACAATTTGGGATCAAAATTGCTGGGAGAAACATCAACAATTTGAGATACGCAGATGATACTACCCTAATGGCAGGAAGTGAGGAAGACCTAAAGAAAATCCTGCTTAGTTTGAAAGAGGAGAGTGCAAAAGCTGGCTAAGACTCAACATCAAGAAAACCAAGATAATGGCAACAGGTCCGATCAGTCCCTGGAAAATAGATGGGGAAGATGTAGAAGCAGTGACAGACTTTACTTTTCTAGGATCAAAGATCAGTGCAGATGATGATTGCAGCCATGAAATAAAAAGGAGACTGATTCTGGGGAGACAAGCTATGAGAAAGCTGGGGAACATAGTCAAAAGTAGAGACAACACCTTGCAAACAAAAATTCGCAGTCAAGGCAATGGTATTCCTGGTGGTAATGTATGGTTGTGAGAGCTGGACCATTAGAAAAGCTGAGCACTTTGAAATGTGGTGTTGTAGGAGGGTTTTGAGAGTCCCCTGGACAGCGAGGAGAACAAATAGGTCAATCTTAGAAGAACTCAACCATGAATGTTCCTTAGAAGGTCAAATAGTAAAGATGAAGCTAAAGTACATTGGACATCAAATGAGAAGAGAGGATTCACTTGAGAAAGCCTTGATGCAGGGAAAGGTGGAGGGCAAAAGAAGATGGGGGTGGCCAAAAACGAGATGGCTAGATGGTATTGTAGACACAATGGGCACAGAGCTGGGCAGTTTGAGGAGGATGGTGGAAGACAGAGGTGCCTGGCGGGCAATGGTCCATGGGGTCGCAAAGGTTCGGAATCAACTGTGCG
Source organism: Bradypodion ventrale (assembly GCA_035047345.1). Classification (NCBI taxonomy): domain Eukaryota; kingdom Metazoa; phylum Chordata; class Lepidosauria; order Squamata; family Chamaeleonidae; genus Bradypodion; species Bradypodion ventrale. The sequence continues at coordinate 93,299,559 of JAWDJE010000001.1, forward strand.
ACTGAACAACAACAAACCTCTATCAGGTTTAAAAGACCCCGTCCATTGGCTCCAGCTGCTGCCGAGCCCCACCAGCCGCCCTTTCCCCGGCTGGTGGGGATCGGCAGTGGCTTCAAAAAGACCGATCCCTCTCCCCCACCAATCTCCACCAGTCAAGGAGGATGATGGCTTTAAAAATAGCCCTCTCCCCGGCTCATGGGTATCAGTGGGGGGGAGGGGTCTTTTTAAAGCCACCCTCCCCCACCGCTCCAGCCACCACCGATTCCACCCCCCCACCCCCAAAAAAAATTCCCATATAATAAATCATTTTTAAAATTCATGAAAAAATGTAGGAAAATTTTATTCCTTTAAAAATGTGTATAAAAATGCGGTGATCTTATACTTCGATGTGTCTTATACACTGTCAAATAAATATAGTAGAAATGAAGAGAAAACAAGTAAAAAGTATCCATAGCTTCACCAGAATCATTGTAAAATGGAGATGTATGGTTTATTTTTGTGGGGAGGGGGCACATACCAAAACAAAAATGAAGAACAATTGTCAAATTATATGACTACAGGTACTTGAATGATTTGGAATGCTGTGTTTGTGTTGAACATTATTCTATGCTTTCTGCTCAGCAAGTTGAATGAAACCAAGGGAAAAACCTTCTATTATACACAAATGTTTAGAAAAATCTTGGCTTTTAAAAAAGTATGTTAAGGTTTTATATTTATTTCTTGCCCTTTAAGTTTTATACCTCTGTAACTGAGTGCCACTAAATTCTGTAGTTTTTACTATAATATGGAATTAAATATGCTTATTCCTTTAAACTGCAAGAATCCAAATTTCTAACACAATCTTCCTTTAATAATTCTTCACTCTCCATTATACAGAAATAGAGCAAACAATTTAAAAAAACCTCTTTTAATTAAGGTTTACTAAAATTATGATTTAATAAGAAAAATATACAGCTGGAAATCTGGTCAATACATCTAAACTAGGCACATCATTTTGGGAATCAAAGAGAAGCAAAAAGTAAAGATATCCTGACTTAACTGAACATCTGAAATTAAAAACATTATCAAGGATATGGCTATACTGTATGTATAAAACTTGATTTTACTAGTATACTTACTATGGATGACGTGTGTGATAACGAATGCAAATATAAAGACTGTCAGAAAGGACAGAGATAAAATAAACATATAAAAAAATCTGTAGTTTCTTTTTCCTACACAATTTCCTACCCAGGGACAATGATGATCAAACCGTTCTGAAAGAAAAGATAAGAAAAAGGACACTATTAAAGAAAGAAAAAAAACAACATTCTGCTTCCTCTAGCATAGCAAAGCATTTACTGTCCAGGTTTTTCATAACATAATTTGCTTTTGTCATGGCCCTGCTCTATCTCATGTATTTAAATTTCATAAACTGACATTCAACAATGCTCCATTCTTTTCTCTCTTGTGCAAACCTATAATCAAAGCTATTTTATGATAGAGGTGTCACTTTCAGTGATTTCATTCCCACTCCATTCAATTTACTTTTGAAAGCAAATTCAATTCACACTTAAAGTATTACACAATAACATTAATAACACATTAGAAAAATCAGGTCTAAATTTCAGTTTCTTTGACAATGCCGTAATGGTATTCAAAGTGGCAGAGGTTGCTGAAGCATTCAGGTCTGGAGGCCCATAGCTGAATATAAAAGATGCCATAATAGTAAAATATCACGTTACTGCTATACACGGTAAATAATATCTGGGGATAATAAATCATATCTATAGAAGGCCTCATCTCTGGGGATATTTAAGAAACAGCTAAATACTGAGAGACTAAGTAAAACAAAAAGACAGAAAACATTGCGGAAACTTAAAAACTAACTTATGTATTTTAATGTTCGCTTCAATGGATCAAGTCCGCTTTGTCAGACATAAGATATGACTCTTATGACTCATGAAATGGCCTGGATCGACAAAGGTTAACATTAAAATACACCATAAGGTGACACTTTTTTTGTCCTTTTGTTCTGTTTACTCTCTGCTATACTTGTACAGACTAACACTGCTACAATTTCAAAAAATTCAGCTAAATACTCTGCTTGTAGGCTTTTCAGAATATTTTTGCAAATGCCACTTAATATTTAGTTTCTTATGGCTCAAATATATTTAGTTTGTTTTTACATACATTGCCATTAGAGTGTTTATTTTTATTGTTATATTTTTAAAATGTTGTACAGTACTTCTTATTGTACATCACTCAGAGTGGTAGACCACCCAAATGGGCAGTATATAAAAGCTAAATATATAAATAAATAAATAGGCTGTAATGTTGTAAGTTATATTTTAAAATTCTTGTTCCAGGTCTATCACTTGGTCTAATGTGCCCATTTCCCAGTCAGGGTATTTTCCCCCCATAAAGAAAGTGTCTCATAATTTTCAGATCATGATTATCCTATGTTAACACACGTATATGGGCTGACATGTTATTGATGAGAAATCATATGCCTTGCCGGACTAACCTCTGAAATTGTGGAAGGAAATATATTTTAATCTTAACCTATAAAACCAAGGGTTAACCGTTGGAACTTGCTATAGGTTGCTATGCCTCGCCCTACTTGCCTGCACTCACCCTTCGTGCACACGGCCGATCTGGGTCCGCAGGTCAACAAAGGATTGAGAAAACAGGCAGTGGGGCAACAGACCCACAAACGCGAAACGCGGGAACCAAAGCCCCCCTCCCCATTGGCGCCTGAAGCTCCTAATTGGAGTTTCCCCTTTAATATCACTGGGTGGGGAGGTTACTTCTCTTTAAAAACGGAGTTTGGGGGGGAATCCCCCTCTCCGATGGCTCTCCTGGGTCCGGAAGGGTTGGGGAGACAGACCCATTTTCTCAACCCAACCCTCCCAAACCCAAGGAAGCCAGCGGAGAGGGGGTTCACAACACCCCCCGATATTAAAGGGGAAACCCCAATTGAGATTTCCCTTTTAATATCAGAGGGTAGCCTGGATTCGATCCCCTCTCCTGGGTCCCATGAGTCTGGAAGGTTTGGGTGGGACAAAAGGAGCCTGTCTCCCCAACCCTCCTGACCCCAGGGGACCTGGCAGAGAGGGGATTCCCTTCCCCACACACACACACGCCCCATATTAAAGAGAAGAAACCAAGCGGTTACTTCTCTTTAAAAACGGAGTTTGGGGGGAGAATCCCCCTCTCCGATGGCTCTCCTGGGTTTGGAAGGGTTGGGGAGACAGACCCCTTTTCTCAACCCAACCCTCCCAAACACAAGGAAGCCAGCGGAGAGGGGGATCACAATCCCCCCCTGATATTAAAGGGGAAACCACAATTGAGATTTCCCTTTTAATATCAGAAGGTGGCCTGGATTCGATCCCCTCTCCTGGGTCCCATGAGTCTGGAAGGTTTGGGGGGACAAAAGGGGGTCTGTCCCCCCAAGCCTTCCAGAGCCAGGGGAGACGGCAGAGAGGGGATCCCCCCGTAGGACACCAAAAAACAAACAATCAAAAACATTCAAAAATGCACAAAAACAAACAAAAATAACACCAAAAAACAATACAAAGTAAACAACAACAAACATTTCCAAACACACCCAGCACCCAGCCAAACACCACAAAATCCAACCACCACCACCATCCCAAATAAGGAAAAACAGCCAACTCACCACCACACGACCTCACACCACAACGACTGGAAAAGAAATGAATAAAGAAAGAGACTACTTACTGGAAGAAGCTCCACCCAGAGGCCACGAGAGAAAAAACAGTCAAAATACAAGATAACCCCTACCAGCACCACTTGCTGCCCACAATAGTAAAAAAAAAATCAAAAAGACACAATAGCCCCACACAAAAGGCCCCAAGAGTAAAAACAAGTAAAAACAAATAACACAAAATCACAATTTTACACAAATCAAAAACAGATGTCAATAAAATAAAATAAAAACTATTCAAAAATCCTGTGCTGAATTTTTACTCAAATAAAAAACAAAAACATCAATACACAGTATTGAACATTTATTGTGAAAAACATGTACTTTCACATTTTTTAAATTATTACCTACGGTACAACAATTTTAAAAAATACATACTAAAAAATATTGGGTTAAATAATTTTTTGGGGAAAAGTATATCATCCTTTATTCTTTTTTTCATCCACAAAACCAAAACACCAAACAAAACTCATCACAGTTTATAACAGGCCATAAATTTTTTTTTGTATAAATAAAATTTTTAAAAATTTCAATTATAGACTAACCTCTTCAAAAACTTTCCAACACCATTTAAAACAGCCCGGCAACGCTGGGCAACCTCTGCTAGTTGCTACATAAACTGAAACAAAACTGGTTCAGGTAAAAAGCTTGTGGCAACTAAGTTCATCCCATAATTGAATTGAATTATCTGTACTTGAAATCAACAACTGCAATTCATACATGTTCATGAAATGAGAATGGAGTAAAATAAAGACTTGGACTGACCAATGAATTTTGGGCTTTCAAAATATGCCTCAGTTTCACCTAAAATATATCTGGACCTAAAACTAATGTTTACAACATGACTTTGCTTAGATAAGAGTTAATTATTTCAGTTAAATATTATTGTTGCAATATAGACAATACTTCTTTGAGGCTTATGCTGTGGGCATATCCTATGGTGGACCGTTCTTGGTTGGATGTCCTGCAATGAATGAATTTTGTATTAGAAAAAGCATTTTATTTGCCAACACGTATGTAGTTTTCAACTATGTTCCTGGTGCCTGGAACTTAATAAGTAGTCAACATGATTAGATTTAATGGATTCTTATCCTCACTGGCTAGATATCTCAATGAATCAGAATACTTGAGTGCAGAGCCAGGAATCAGGAGTTCAATTCCATACTGTGTTTCTCAGAAGAAGAGCCACACTGTAGCTTTGGACAACTGGCACAGAACTAGCATGCCACCAGAAGAAAGGAATGGTAAATGGTCTTTGAGCACTTTATACCTATGGGAGCTCTCTAGCTGTCTTCAACCATTGCACACAAATACTCAATTAATATTGTTAAAAGCCATTGTGGAAAAATGTCACGGAAGACACAAGAGTCTTTGTGTAGAGCACTAGCAGTATAAATTCAATCGAGATAGTTGACATCAGTGCTAGTTTGGCAGTACAGTATGCCCTCTTATGGTTCCCTTTGTAACACTATGATTTCATAATGTATGACTGCATCTACTTGGGGTAATTAATTTTCTATTTTTTTATCTTATGTTGATGCTTATAGTACTTTGTGTCCTTTTTTGGACTGAAAACATAGGCAGCAGCACACTATGTGATAAACTGTGATATTGTGCATGATAATACTTTGTTTTAAAACTGTGATAACATGTGGGATGGGAAAAGACTGGCGTAGAGACCGGCAAGGCATGCCACAAAGTTTGCCAAGAGAACCCTATGGACCAAAACAAAAGGCAAAACAAGGGGATGCTCAGCACAGCAGATCTGAAAAGGGGGAGGGATACGAAAGGAGGAGGAGAAATACAGTGTTGCAGGGAACAATACTGCATAGGGACATGGAATGTGAGGTCTATGAATCAAGGAAAACTGGAAGTGGTAAAAAACGAGATGGAAAGAATAAGCATTGACATCTTGGGCATCAGTGAGCTCAAATGGACAGGGATGGGCGAATTCAGCTCTGGAAACCATCATATCTACTACTGCGGGCAAGAAAACCTTAGAAGAAATGGAGTAGCCATAATTGTCAATAAAAGAGTGAGAAAAGCAGTAATGGGATACAATCTCAAAAATGACAGAATGATGTCAGTCAGATTTCAAGGCAAACCTTTCAATGTCACTGTGATCCAAATATACGCACCAACCACTGGTGCAGATGAAGCCACAATGGACCAGTTCTATGAGGACTTACAACACCTCATAGAACAGACACCAAGAAATGATGTCCAAATTATATTAGGAGATTGGAATGCCAAAGTAGGAAATCAAAAAGTGGAGGGAATAACAGGCAAATTTGGTCTTGGAACACAGAATGAAGCAGGGCAAAGATTGATAGAGTTCTGCCAAGAGAACGCACTGGTCATAGCAAACACTCTCTTCCAGCAACACAAGAGGCGACTTTACACATGGACATCACCAGATTGACCGAAACCAGATTGACTACATACTCTGCAGCCAAAGATGGAGAACCTCCATACAGTCAGCAAAAACAAGACCTGGAGCAGACTGTGGCTCAGATCACAACCTACTGATCGCAAAATTCAGGCTTAGACTAAAGAAAATAGGGAAAACACGGAGACCAGAAAGATATCACCTAGACAGCATCCCTAAAGAATACACGGTGGAGGTGATGAACAGATTTAATGGCTTAGACTCGGTAGACAGAGTACCGGAAGAATTATGGACGGAGATGACCATACCAAAAGAAAAGAAGAGTAAGAAAGCAAAGTGGTTGTCTGATGAGGCTCTTAAAATAGCAGAGGAAAGAAGGAACGCAAAAGTCAAAGGAGAAAGGAAAAACTACAACCATTTGAACACAGAATTTCAAAGAAAAGCAAGGAGAGATAAGGAAAACTACCTAAAAGAACAGTGCAGAGAAATGGAGGAAAACAACAAAAGAGGCAGAACCAGAGATCTTTTCAAAAAAATTGGGGAAATCAAGGGAACATTTAAAGCAAAAATGACCATGATAAGGGACAAAGACGGAAAGGAGCTAGCTGATGCAGAAGAAATTAAGAAAAGATGGAAAGAGTACACAGAGGAACTTTACAAAAAGGACCTCAACACTCCTGATAATCACAATGATGAAGAAATTGAACTTGAGCCAGACATCCTGGAGAGTGAAGTCATAAAGGCCCTAAAGAGCACTGCAAACAACAAAGCTAGTGGAGATGATGGTATCCCAGTTGAATTTTTCAAAGCGCTAAAAGATGATGGCGTCAAATTACTGCATTCAATATGCCAGCAGATTTGGAAAACAAAACAGTGGCCACAGGATTGGAAAAGATCAGTATACGTCCCAATCCCAAAAAAGGGCAATGCCAAAGAATGTTCAAATTGTTGAACAATCGCGCTCATCCCACATGCCAGCAAGGTGATGCTCAAGATAATACAGGACAGACTTCAGCAGCATGTGGAGAGAGAATTACCAGAGGTGCAGGCTGGTTTCAGAAGAGGCAGGGGGACTAGAGACCACATCGCCAACATACGCTGGATCATGGAGAAAACAAAGGAATACCAGAAACAAGTTTACTTTTGTTTTATTGACTACACTAAGGCATTTGACTGTGTGGACCACAACAAGATGTGGCAAGTAATTAAAGAGATGGGAATACCAGAGCACCTCATATGCCTCCTGAGAAATCTGTACGTGAACCAAGAAGCAACAGTTAGGACAGAACATGGAATAACAGAGTGGTTTGGAATAGGAAAAGGAGTAAGACAAGGCTGCATTTTGTCACCATGCTTATTCAACCTATACACAGAGCACATAATGTGCAGTGCAGGGATGGAGGAATCACAATATGGGATTAAAATCGCTGGGAGAAACATCAATAATCTGAGATATGCAGACGATACCACCCTAATGGCAGAAAGTGAGGAAGACCTAAAGAATCTCTTGATTGGGCTGAAGGAGGAGAGTGCAAAAGCTGGCTTGAGACTCAATATCAAGAAAACCAAGATAATGGCAACAGGCCCCATCAGTTCCTGGAAAATAGACGGGGAAGAAGTAGAAGCAGTGACAGATTTTACTTTCTTAGGATCAAAGATCACTGCAGATGGGGATTGCAGCCATGAAATAAAAAGGCGACTGATTCTTGGGAGACAAGCGATGAGAAACCTGGGGAACATAGTGAAAAGCAGAGACATTACATTGCAAACAAAAATTAGAATAGTCAAAGCAATGGTTTTCCCAGTAGTAATGTATGGATGCGAGAGCTGGACAATTAGGAAGGCTGAACGCAGAAGAATAGATGCCTTTGAAATGTGGTGTTGGAGGAGGGTTTTGAGAGTCCCCTGGACAGCGAGGAGAACAAATACCGTATTTATTCGTGTATAACGCGCAAAATTTTATACCCAAAAAAAGGCTCAAAGTTTGGGTGCGCGTTATACACGAGGACTGGGCCGCGCGACTCAAGAAGCCGGCGCCGGGTAGGCGCGGAGCACGCCGCGGCCCTCCCCGGAGGGTTCCCTTCTCGACCCGGCGGGTGCGTGCAGGTGAGCGGCGGCGGCAGCGGGACCTGGGCAGGCGCCTGGGAGGAGGGCCGCCGCTCATCTGCACGCACCCGCCGGGTCGAGAAGGGAACCCTACGGGAGAGGGCCGCGGCGTGCTCCACGCCTACCCGGGCCGCGCGACTCAAGGAGCCGGCGCCGGGTAGGCGCGGAGCACGCCGCGGCCCTCCTCCCAGGCGCCCAGGTCCCGCTGCCGCCGCCGCTCACCTGCACGCACCCGCCGAGAAGGGAACCCTACGGGAGAGGGCCGCAGCGTGCTCCACGCCTACCCGGGCCGCGCGACTCAAGGAGCCGGCGCCGGGTAGGCGCGGAGCACGCCGCGGCCCTCCTCCCAGGCGCCCAGGTCCCGCTGCCGCCGCCGCTCACCTGCACGCACCCGCCGAGAAGGGAACCCTACGGGAGAGGGCCGCGGCGTGCTCCACGCCTACCCGGGCCGCGCGACTCAAGGAGCCGGCGCCGAGTACGGTAGGCACTGCTGAGATGCACCGTCTGCCCCACCCACGGGCCCAGGGGCGCGCGGCTGGCGGGATCTGATTGGGTGGCGCGGGAGACGAGGCGTGTGAAAAAAAATTTTATACCAATATTTCATGGAAAATTAGGGGTGCGCGTTATACACGAGTGCGCGTTATACTCGAATAAATACGGTAGGTCAATCTTTGAAGAAATTAACCCTGACTGCTCATTGGAAGGTCAAATAGTAAAGATGAAGCTAAAATACTTTGGACATCAAATGAGAAGGGAGGATTCACTTGAGAAGGCATTGATGTTGGGAAAGGTGGAGGGCAAAAGAAGAAGGGGGAGGCCAAGGATGAGATGGCTAGATGGTATTATAGACACAATGGGCACAGAGCTGGGAGGGCTGAGGGGGATGGTAGAGGACAGAGGCGCCTGGAGGAAAATGGTCCATGGAGTCGCAAAGGGTCGGAGTCGACTGTGCGACTGAACAACAAGCACAAGAAAACTGGACTGCACCAAGTTAGTTATTTTAAACAGGTATGGAACAGGACATGTAGTAATGTCAAATTCAATCTGTGTACATAGATTTCTAAGTCCAGGAAAGTAGGAAAAAGCAAAATTTACTTCATTCTGACTAGCTCCACTAGTAACCACTAACACTGATTTTTGCTTTTCATGCTTGGAAGATGAATAAAACCTTGTAGAGATCATCTTTGATCTCATATAGAATAGCTTCAGAAAGTCCTCAGACTGAATATTATAGTTGAAGAAAAAACATTCTGCTTTCTACTTACTACAAATGCGATTGTCAAGTTAAAAATATGCTCACGGTAGATAAGGAAAGCTGTGGTGTGTTTGAAATATCCCATGGTCCTTAATACACCTTTGAATCTGATAACAGAAAATTAAGTACTCTTTTGAAGATGATTATTACCCGCTGCATGTCTACTGTTGCTGGTAATGTTTTTGAGTGGAACATTAATAGATCTTTGCTCATGATTGGTAAGGCAAAGCAAAGTATCAGAAAGCAAGCAAGACTGTGTGGTCCTGGCAAGGTTTGGTGGAAACTATTTTTCCACTAAAAAGCAACAATTTATGTTTGTGATTTTTAAAATGGCCTAAAAAATCAGGTAATATTATAAATATATATTAATGGTAGGAATAATGAGAGGCACAGAACCGCACGTGGCAAGATTTAACAAAATAATTTCCGAACGCTTTTCAGTAAAAATGTGTGAATTTCTCCCCTTGTACGTAAGCTTCCCTATTCCACATCTTTTCATGTGATGGAATGATTTCTGTAGTACACTAGTGAATCCCAAAGCACAACTGTAAATCTGTTGATACAGGTGACACTCGGAAAATTAGAATATTGTGCAAATGTTCATTCAGTTCAGTAATGCAACTTTAAAAGGTGAAACAAATATCTGAGATAGACTCATTACATGCAAAGCAAGATAGTCCAAGCCTTACTTTGTTATAATATTGATGCTTATGGCTTACAGTTTATGAAAACCCCAACCCCCCAATCTCATGTACCCTGTCATAATCATCACATAATCTCATGTATGCTGTACACCATGATCATCACAATTATAACGAATTAAGGCATGACATCTCTCACTTTGCATGTAGTGAGTCTATCTCATATATTTGTTTCACCTTTTAAGTGAAATGAATGAACATTTGCACAATATTCTAATTTTCTGAGTTTCACCTGTATTATCTGGGAAAATTCCAGTTCAACAATTATGAGTTGGCATTTCTTTCTTAAGATAATATTTTCCACATATTGCTGTCATGTTAAACTTCTGCATTATCTCATTTAGCATGCCATTCACTGCCAAAACGTGACATTTATTAAGGTGAACTATGGATATAAACAGATATCACAATTCCTGTTTTGTTACATAGAGAGATATTTTTAAATTGTCATTGATTTCCCCCTAGTCTTCTATAATAGTGTTGGGGTTTTTTGCTCAACGGCAATTTACTGAAGTTCACTGTTTGTTTTAGATAGTGGTTCTAGGGTCAGGAACATGTAACATTATAATATTTTCTTGAAGAAACATTGTCTAATTTCTATTGTGCATCTTTCAATATACATTAATTTAAAAATAGCCAAAGCTCTTGACCATATCTAGACTGGTTAGTAAATCATGAAATACAGAAAGATCATCTGCTTCCTCATGTTCTTAACTTTAATTACAGAAGCTTTATTCAAAGATTACTTTGAGCAATAGATATTGCCTTAGTCTAGCTATGATCATTTTACTTACCATTTTTAGAGTGAGATTTTAATAAGAAAATACTACTTTAATAAGGAAATTCTACTACCTTATATACCATGTTGATTTAAGCTATAATTCCAAAAAGCATTCTGCATGCATTTATTCATGAGCAATTATATTCCAATGCATATGTTAGCGATATTGGAAGATGAAGATTACAGCATTCGCACAAGAAAATAGACACATTTATCCTAGCATCCCTACACTGATTTGAATCAGATAGAAAGATCCAGGTCCTCTGTACATCTGTGGCAAAATCCATTTAGTTACACTTAGTAAGGTAACACATGGTACAACTATTAGAGGTGAACTGTTCCAAATTAGGAAATCAGTGCAGACACAACTTTATGCACAGTGTTATATGAGTCTATGCAACATATGTTTATGATAACTTCTTTCCTATAGGTAAGTATGCTGTTTGTCTCACTCCAACATAAATTCACAACAGGCTTTTTATCTGTGTTTTTCAAATAAGTGCACGTTTCTTTTCCTTCAGCTTCTAATACCTAGACTCAGACTGGAAACCTTATATCTTATTTTGACAAAATCTATTATCTAGTTTACAGTCAACCCTCACATAACAACGCGTTCGGATAGCATCATTTTTGCTTAACAACGCTTCGTTATGCACCATGTGTTCCCCACATAACAACGTTCTTAGTGACGTTGTCTGGACAACAACACTAAAATAACTGTCATTGTCCAGACAAAATGTCGTTATGCGGGAAACTCCATAGAAATCCGCATAACAACAAAAATCGCTTAGCAATGCTACTTGGGGAACCAAGTAACGTTGTTATGCGATGGTCTACTGTACTAGAATAAATGTAAATTTAAAGCAGGGATGGCCAACCTTTTTGTGCTGTGGGCCTGACCATGCCCCCGAAACAGCTGAGGGGCCGGACCATGCTCCCAGAAGCAGAAGCATTTACGGCTGACGTAAATGTGCCAACTTCCACATTTAAATCAGCTGTGGGTGTGTTTGCACGTGCGTGCAGTGTGTTTTATGGCTGACGTAAACACGCCCGCTTCTATTTCTGGGTGCAGGGGAGACGAAAACAGCAATGGGATGGTTGGAATGGCGTCACGGGCCACGGAGGTTGGGAACCCCTAGGTTAAAGCTTTGTTTGTTTTTATTTTAACCCACAAAAGCCCCCTACAGTAAGTATTATAAGCACAGCATTTAATTCTGACTCAAACTACAACAGCATGGTCAAAGTGAACAAAGAATGAAGAGATAAATCACTTGGACACTTCACAAAATGGGACATATAAAATGCAGAAGTGAATTTCTGTAAAATCTAAATGACCCCAAAACAGTTAGGCTGAAAGCTTTATCTTTGATTCTATCTGACCCGACAATACGAAAACAGATTTTCCATCATGAGAATATTCATATACCAAGCAGCATATATCAATGCCATATCTGGCAAGATAAAAACATATCATTTTTGTTATTTTACTCACCTACACAGTTGTCACAAAGGCTGCAATGTGAGGCACGGGGTGGGCGGAAAATCTTGCAGGTGAAACAGTATTTTAATTTCACTGTCTGCCCATTGATTACTATTTCTTTTGTTCTAGGAGGTGGACGGTATCCTCCAGAACTGGAACCATTTGCAATTTCTACACAGACAAGCACAAGAAGGGTTTTCTTGGAGTATAGTTTGTATAACCACATCACTGTAAATTTAGCACTAGGTATTTACAAATAGGAAATTCTAATTAAAAATAGTGACTTGTTTTCAAAAACTTTTAATAAACAGGACAACTACTTTAAAATGATACTGTATCCTCTTTTGTAAAAATGTATTGTATTAAACAAGCTCTGCTAGCATATTTATATTTTGTGTTTAAATGTTCACATTTGTAAACTCCCACAGTATCAGATAGATAAGTATCAGATAGATGAGTAACACAAACATCTTTTCATAGTTGTTTTTCCTTTGGAGAAAAAGGTAGCATTTTAATTGTTAGATGAGGCCTCCTTGGGTATAGTATAACTTCATTTCCTTGGTAAAACAGCTTCATCATTATCGGGGGGGGGGGGGGGGAGTCAATACTGTAATTATTTAACTTCCTGTTATACTGGTTACTTGATCTCACTGAAATCTGGCTTTATCCCACTTATACTGCCAATGTTGATACTCTTTCTATAAGAGGTCTTCCATTCTTCCATGCGACTGGCCTTGAAAACTGTGCTGATGATGTCGATCTCTTCCTTATTTTTAATCCTTATAGTCCGTCTCTGTCCCAGCACTTGGGGACAGGAAAGGAGCCTCATTTGCATGTTCCCTAAGCAGAGTTTCTTCCACAAAAATCCTTTCAATCCAGAATAATTTCTGACACAAAATTATTATTATTATTATTATCCTTCTAGTTTAGTGCTTAAATGGTTAATCAATAAATCAATTCAGCACTATGCTAGTTACAGATTATTTTTAAATTCATCTTTCCCTTGCTCCTCCATGGAGATGAAAACAGGAACAGACATGGAAAGGGTTTTGTAAAAAAAATCCTTTAAAAGGAAAAAAAAAGCCTAAATGGGATTATTTGAGGTGAAGCATGGTCTCTTGGCTCCAAACCACTTGATCCTTGAATGTGAATGCAAAAATCACCCCAGATGACATCCTGTACCTCAGAGCAACCCTGATTAGCTTGATCAAGGCCAGAATATCTTGCTATCAAATTGCACCTGCTGTTCCTCTATGAATTTCTGTATTGCCATTCTGAATTATCCTATTCAGTACTGTACATTGATTTCAGATTTCTCTCTAGTCTAGCCTTTTCTCTCTAGTCTAGCCTTTTCCTTAAGCTTCTGTCTTTGGAAGATCTCCCCACCTCCCACTTTCTTGGAATTCCTTATCTTTGGGCAAGAACAACTATCTAAACATTTTGTTTCCTTCAATATTCCTTGCTGTCCATACTCTCTCATATTTTTTATCCTCAGTTCTCTCCGGTCTATTGTGGCTTCTTCCTGCTCAGCTGAAGTTTGTAATGTCAACTAATGCCATTGATTATTTGTTTCACCTTTCCAATGAACAACAATCTCATTCGTGGCCCTGGTTCTCTTCTCTCACCATTTGACATCTCCATTCATTATTCCTGTGAAGCTGAACATCCCTCAGGTGAAAAGTATTTAACCAACTTTATTCAGTATTCATTTATCCTCTGCTATTTATCCTTTGCTATCAACAAGACTAATTATTTTGCACTCTAGGCTACTTATACACAATCCCATCCCAACAAATTCCTGACATCCTAATCACTTTTTACCTATCTAATGCCCTATTGAGAAACACGGTAAAGCCCTGAATTACAAATGCCTCGAGTTACATAAAATTCGACTTCCATAATGATTTTGTGCTAAAACCATGTCCCGATTTACACGATTTCCTATGGGTTTGCTCCAAGTTACATAAAGATGCCACCCTGAGTCGGGTTCTGCCTAAGTGGGCGGCATATATAAATATGACTATTAAATTAAAACTATTAAAAATTTTCCTATGGGTTTGCTTCAAGTTACGTAAAAATTCATTTCCTTATGGGTTTGCTTCAATTTACATTTTAAAAATTTGTTTCCTATGTGTTTGTTTCAAGTTACCAAAAAAAATCAATTTAAGCAAAAGCCTACGGAATGGACATTTTTTTCGTAAGTAGGGGTTTTACTGTTATACCTTCCACTTTCTACCAGCATTGTTCTCTGCTCACTCTTTTGCTACCTCCTTCAATATAAAAATTAAATCCATCTATTTCAACCTTGGTTGTGTCCTCATCTTCCCCACCCTTCCACTTCCTCCTCTAAGATGCTCCGTTTTAATTTCACTCTTCCCTGTCACATTCAATGCACTTCTGCTGTTCCTTTCCAAACTCACCAAAGAGATGATTAAAACTTTGTGAGTTCTTGTATACAACACAGAAATAAGACAGGAGCTGACAATCTGTTGTGCAGTCATGCAAGCAGTATAACTTTTAAATGTGAATTGCCATAACTTGAGAAATCTTCATAAATGATATTTATTGTATACTGAGTCATGAAATGTAATGTTATACAGTACAGTTAAATCTTACGAACATTTCTTAGCTTAGATTCAATTCTAAAAGTTATTCCCCTTGTGTAAATTGCACAATAGGGTTTCAAACAATGAGTGTTATTTTCCTTGACACGTTTCAATGATTTTGAACTAAACATCTCTGCACAAAACAGTTCTGTTCCTTAGTATGGCTAAGCTCACACTTATGGCAAGGACAGAGCAGCTGGCTGAGGTTTTGCACAAATTGCATGAAACTATTATCCCAGCTCCTGCCAACCTAGCAGTTCGAAAGCAAGAAATTGCAAGTAGATAAATAGGAACCACTTCGGTGGGAAGGTAACAGCGTTCCGTGCGCTCCGGTGTCTAGTCATGCCTGCCACATGACCACGGAAACGTCTGCAGAAGCAGACAGCGCTGGCTCTTCGGCTTAGAAACAGAGATGAGTACTGCACCCTAGAGTCGGATACGACTGGCCTTCGAGCAAGGGAAACCTTTACCTTTACCTATTATAATTGCATGATCTTTAAAAATACTGGTTGAGTTATTTGCATATTTGCTACCAGTCTCAAAAACATGCAGATTCTTTAGTCTAAACCAGTGGTTCCCAAGGAGGGGCCCATGCCCCCCAGAAGCCTAAGTCAGTACATGGACTAATCAGTGCTTTAGTGAATTGAAGTCCAAAAACCAAAGGTTGGGAAACATTGGTCTAAACCCACCAAATTTTTCATTGTACAAGAATGAGACAGGAAAAGTTTTTAATCCCTATAAGGTTGGGACCAAATGAATAGGCACCATCATTCATGTTAGTCCTGCAAGGCTAAATATTACAGATTTTTGAAAGTTTATCCCAATTTTTCCTACTCTTGGGCAATGTTTCTGTTTTAAATAAGTAACAATTATCTGTTACTTTGAAAATTAAAAGAGCAAGTTTTAAAAATCTCACCGGGGGAGGGGGGGACTCTCTAACGTTGTGATGCATAAAAGCAGGCCTGCCTTAGCAAACAAGGACACCATGGGACCTTGCGGTGGGGTCAATTCTGAGTGTATAAACTGTATCCTCCCCTGACCCCTGGACAAAGAATTTTTTTAAAATATGAGTTGTGTGCCCAGAGCAAATAGAATAATGATTGAATATGTGATGTACCAAATGCCACATTGTCAGCCCACAGAAGCAATATGCTTTGCAAGGGTCATTAACACAACCTATTTTGTGATATTTGAAAGACCTCCAGGGAAAATCTGCAATAATCATCCACTTAATAAGGATTTTTTTAAAAAAAAACACTGCATTCTGTGTAACTAGCTAACAACTAAACATTTTTAGTATTTATATCCATCTATTTGTTTAAAACAGAAACTTAATCAAATTGCATAATGATCACTTACGTCAATTACTAACATGTCTACATCAATACCATGTTCAATTACCATATTTGCTGGTGTATAAGATGCATCAGGGTATAAGACGTATCCCAATATTACCAAAATGGCTCACTATTGGCCACTATATACAGTACAAGATGCACTACATTTTTCCAGTGTATTTTAAGAGGGGGAGTGGGTCTTATATACCAGCAAGTATGGTAACTATCTTAAATAGACGAAATTGGTGCCAAAACTAAATAATTTATTAAATTAGATGAACTAAAGTCCCTAAATCAATGCTGTGGTCTAAACATTCAAACATCCAATAAGATCAGATGGAATTCATATTAGTGCACTTCTTCAAATACAGTATTTCTCAAAAAGTGAACTGTCAGCATTTGCCATAGCAAGATAGCATAACAGCATATATTTAATACATTTTATCTAATTTCTGTGTAAGATAAGGACACCAGGTGTGTGTGTTTTTTTTTAAAAAAAACCCTCAGTAACTAATTGAAATCAGATTTGACCTGGCAAGAGAATGAAATACTGTATACTGCAACCATCTCCTTCACAATTTTATTGTTTCCATTTTCAAAATCATGTTTACGAATGCCAAGATTTATAATCTCAATAACATCACTGTTAGCAAAGAAAGCAATGCCCTTTCCCATTTTCTATATGAATTCATCACTGCAAGAATCAATGCAAGATAGCATATTTCGTCATTCTTATTCAAAACAGTAAGAATAATCAGGTGAAAATGCTTGATGAAAAAAAAATATTTTTTTACTTTTTCCCTAAAGGCAATTAAAGATGGAATTGATCTTATTTCATATGGTAACCTACTCCATAATATGGGGTTTAAAGCAGAAAAGGCTGTTAGTCACTGTTTTCTTTACTTTTTTATGAGTAACTACAGTACTTGTAATTTAAACTGATGAGTGCTCCAGGTAACATGTCTTAGGGAGATATGCTCTTGTAGATAGTATGTTCCTAAACTCTTTAGGCCAGGGTTTTATAAATCATAACCAATGCCTTGATTGTGACATGGTAGATAACAGTTGACCATACAGACTAGCCAAAACTGGGGTAATATCATGATAAAGACCTAAAACTATTATCAGTCTAGCACAGAGGTGGCCAAACTTACTGGGCTGTGAGCCGGCCATGTGGTCAGGCGTGCCAATCACATGGTTCCTCCCACCCAGAAATGGAAGTAAAACACGCATGTGTGTGTGCAGAACACTGCTGGAAATGACCTGCGGCTGTCGTAAATGCATTTACGCCAGCTGCGGGTCATTTACAGCAGTGTTCTGCGCATGCACATGCACATTTTGCTTCCGCTTCTGGGAGCAGCGTGGGCTGCCTGGGCCAGATTAATCGGCACCATGGGCCATATGATCCATTAGATCCAATACACCCTTATCATGGATTTCTGGTGGGAATTTGGCCTTTGATGTTGCTGCTAGGTGAGGTGGTGGAAAGCACCGTCCTGGGAAGACGAGACTCCTGAAATCTCTCTCTCTCTAGTCCTTTGATTATCGGCTTCATCTGCACTGGCCGGAAAAAACAAAGAGTCAGTGTTTTAAAGTAACAAGGCCTTATCTGAAAAATTCCCCTTCTGCTCCTTCATGGCTGGAAGGAGGCAGAATAACTGCTCTTAACAAAGAAATCCTTTTGGAATAAAAAAGAGAGAATATTCCGATATATAAAATCCTCACTAAACTACGCTAAGAAAAATACATATTTCTAAGAAAGTAAATAGCATTTCAGAAAAGTCAATACTTATCTAAAAAGAGTGCGGCTAGCTGACCGCCCATCAGAGTAACTGATTACGGGTTGGATCGGTTCTGGAAAGCGGAGAGCAGCATCTTGATATGATCTGAGATAACTGCCCTATCCCTCTCTAATCTGGCCTGATCGCCACAATATTTATACTATTTGTGGTGGAAAAGCGTGTGACAGACACCTGTTTTTGAAGTCCAGTCTGGGACAGAACATTTAATCAGCATTCCCATCAGAAAGACGTGTGTCTCACGTCTACCAACAGGTGGTGAGTCTAAGAAGCGTGCTTCTCCCAGGTGCTTAGTCTGAGAACAGACACTTTCCCAGATTCACTGTCTGTGAACAAAGAGCAGGCTGACCTGCCATTTTAAATTGGACAGAAGTTGGCTTCTGCGTACAGCAGCCTTCCAAAATGGATCCGTTTAAGCTAATTAGAGCTAAACAATTTAACAGAATAAAACAGATTAATGATCTAAGCATACTAAGAATTAAGCAAACAGAATAAAGAATTAAAATTTATTCTTCCCTGGCTATGAAATCTCGACAATTATTGGCTGAAACTGGTTCTAAAAATAAGGAGAAGTAGGCGCAAACGGTGTAGTACTCAACTAGCAATAGAAACGTTTGAAGTGGTGACTGTGGCTCGGTAAGAGTTAATGTGATGAATTCTTCTTACAAATGAAGACAATGTATATGGACAAAAAAATCTTTTATAGAAAATATTTCAAAATGCTTAATAACAAAAATAATTCCTCTGTGGGTAAGTATAAATTCATGTATAGTTTGTCAGTTTTGCTGGGAAACCAGACATTTATGTTCCAAATAAGCGACTTTTTCTCTTTGAGATCCCTCACCAGTTGTGCTAGCAGATGCGTGATTTATATGTGGGAATGCCCTTGCCAGATGCGTTATGTGGGACTTACCAGTCGGCCAATGAGGCAGCGGATTTCGGAACACAGGTCTAAAATCAGACAGCAGGTGACAGAAGCACCATTGGTTTCTCACTATATGGAAAAACGCCACTCAGATAGGGATTTTCGCTTTGTAGTGCTCGAAATGGTTCGACCAAGGTTATTTGAAAGGTGTGACATCAACAAAAGATTAAGACAGCGGGAAGCATTTTTTATTCACTTCTTTGATACTATGTATACAAAAGGATTAAATCAGGAGCACGATTTGGCAGCCTTTCTATAGATAACTTTCTAGGGTGCAAGTTTTTGCAGCTTCAGTAGGTCGCTTCGGGTGTTCATAATAATTGGTCACACGTGAGTCATTTTCTACTAAGCATAAAGGCAGCTGCCTCACACACATTATCAACGTCCATATGCACCTAATAGTATGAGCGGAAGCAAGGACGCGACTTCAAGAGACCTTTTTACATATTGGTAAGCTTGTGCCTTTTTTATGTAGTATTGGTCTTATATATTAGATGCATAGCAGCGATATACATTTTACGTGAACTCATGTGTAACAGAATTTTTTGTCCATATACATTGTCTTCATTTGTAAGAAGAATTCATCACATTAACTCTTACCGAGCGAGCCACAGTCACCACTTCAAACGGTTCTATTGCTAGTCTAAAAAATAAGGACCCAAAAGTGCTCTAGACATCTCCACCTGACTTATTGCTTTGACTCTGGAATCAGGGTCTCTCCGAATGACATCCATCTTAGATCTAAAAACCGCCAACTGATTACGTTTAGTGGCATTCAGCTGGAGATCCCCTGGCTGCTCAGCACCTAATAGCTCTCTGGCGATTCTGAACAGTTCCTTCTGTTAATTATCAGACTGCATAATCCAAAGGCTGGTATATCAGCACCTCACTAGCTTCAAAGTATTGATGTAAATGTTGAAGCATTTTTTTAACAACAGCCAGGTTGTCATTTGTGGGAGCTCTCCTCCATTTGCTCTCCAGACTCCTCCTAATATGCTTCAGAGTTCTTAGCTCTTTGGTAAACCATGAAGTTGGACAAACTCAGAGATAGATTCAGTGTTTAGGAATGAGAGTATCAATAGCCCTGTTGGTCCCCATGTACTAGTTTTCAACGAGGCAGAGACAGTATCACCTGCCATTGCTTTCAGAAACCCTTCTAAGGTGATTTGGAACTACATTGGGCCATCAGCCTGCAAGGGCAGACCATCAAAAACCCTAACCCTGCTCCCCTCAGGAATGCAGTGCCACCTCCATCCTGAACTGATCTGATTATGACAAGGGGGTAGCAATCTCCTTTACCCTCAGATCATCTCTCAACACTGCCAAGTAGACCAAGTCCAAAGAGTGCCCTCCACATGTATGGGTTTGGTGACATGTTGGGATATATCCATGGATGTTATGGTTTCTATGAAGTCTGCTGCCACCTTGGACAAAGACACCCAGCATGGACATTAAAGTCCCCCATTACCAATATTTTAGAGTAATTTCAACCCTGCGGCAGTAACAAATTATGT
Source organism: Bradypodion ventrale (assembly GCA_035047345.1). NCBI lineage: Eukaryota > Metazoa > Chordata > Lepidosauria > Squamata > Chamaeleonidae > Bradypodion > Bradypodion ventrale. Next base: position 93,320,161 of record JAWDJE010000001.1, read on the forward strand.
CAGCCTCGAGAAAGATAGGGTTGGGTCACGGAGCGCTCAGTAAGCCTATCCCTAGAATCCACTTCCACATATACACGCTAAAGACTCGAACTAGACAGGAACAAGAATTTGTTTACTTTTAAGGTATTCCAGGTGATGATAGCAAACCCACCCGCATGTCCCTCAACTCCACTGGTTGTGCCCCAAAGGATTAAAACATATATTGAAGATGCCTAAGAGTGTGGCCAGATAGCCTTTAGGTGTTAAAACTGTAGCCGGCTGAGTGCTAGCAAAGAATTCTCTTATCTCCCTTCAGTCCCAGGAACCAGTCTTGGTGTTAATAACAGCTGGGTACAGAATAATGGCAGACACCAGTGCAGGGATGAACTAACTCTATGGTGGGATGTATCCAGGGACAACATGGGTACTGGAAAGCCAGGCGGAGAGGGGAGGTTTATCACAACACTTTTAAAATTTAAAGTCAGGAACAAAAATCAGACCACATAAATTAAATTGTTGGCTTTCTAGAGATGAAAAACGATAGTACTCATGAAAAAAAACACAAAAGGAAGCAGAAGGACAATGACAGACCTTCTGTGTTACCTATTTGTCTTTCAAGATCTGCTGCTTCATCTGGTGTTGCACGAGGCAGAACTCCAGGATCACTGAAGCTTGTACGTAGTAAGGTCCCCATGACAAAGAAGAACAGAATTGCTCCTACTGCAGGAATAGCAGGTGTAATCTGAACTGACAAATATGGACAGCTGGAAAAATTGGGAAAAATAAGTTAAGTGTAACTGTCATATAATGAATCAATAAGAACATTTACTAGCTTTGTGGAAGGCTTCCATGTTGAAGAACATGACTGAAAACATGGATAGATTCTTTTTGAGTGCATGTGTGATAGGGAACAGGCTATCAGAATCTGTATTAAAGTATTTTCTCACATTAAAATATGTGCTTCAAAAGGAAATGAACATTGAGGGTTGGGTAGCTGGGATTAACTCTTACATAGCTCTTTAAAAATAAATAAATATGATATCTGTTTGTTGCACTCCTGCTTATACTGAGGAGTGGATTTCAGCAAAATAAATGTTTCTAGCTCTCTTTTTGATGCATTTCAACTTGATCTCCTTCTTGAACTGTGGTAACCAAAACTGGATATAGTATCACTGATGAAAACAGAACAGGCAACCCTTGCTCGAAAGCCAGAGTGATACTAATTGCCATGATGTACAAACTTTGAAATAAAGAAATAAAGAGGATTCATTTGATATCTGTGGTTTTGTGAGAAACACATTCTGGCTCTTAGCAATCACAGCACTGTTTCCTAAGTGCTCCCAGGCCAACTGTTTATTGATCTGTTCTAAAGTCTAGACTTCTGGAATACTGTTGAAGAAATTAAGATCACCCTGCTATCTTACAAAAGCTACTTTTCCTCACAATGTTAAACATGTCACAGTTCTATGTCATGATGACTTTACCTGAGCATGAAAAACAGCTACTAATCCTAGCTTCAAATTCTGGTTAAAAGCAAAAAAAAAAGTTAGCATAATAGAATGTTCACCATAATTAATACTGAAGAAAGAACAAAGAAGTGGCTCTATTTATCTGCTACATAGGCTACAATACTGAATAAATTGTCCAACTGCTTGTGCCACAATTCCTTTGGTTTATTTATGTCTTAGACATAAGTTGTGGTCATGTTCAGCCATAAATTCTTTCTGGGGGAAATTACTTTGAAATGGATCATACTTTGACATTTGTTAGTATATATGCCTTTAAATTATTTGTTTGTTTCTTGAAAGTTAGCCATCAGCTAACATAAATGAATTGTACATCCCCTGACTATGGCTAAAGTATTTATGTTTACAATGTCATAATCCTGATGAACCAGGCAGGAGTCATCTTGGGTTTTAGTCTCCATGTTAGAAACACTTTCTCACAGGACCGGGGGTCAGAGAGACACACTTTGCCTAATCATTCCCCATGCTTTGTCATTGAGGGGGAAGTCCTTTGGAAAGTCCCTAACCTGACCACACCTCTAACCTATTAGGAGTCTCCACCTAGTACCCTAAGGGAGGGGTAGGAGCAATCCATCATAATAGGATACTGGTATCAGTAGTCTAATTTGGTTGGCTTTTCTTATCATAACCAAGCCCATCCTTGGGAGGCAATCTGTGAATCCAAAGAGTATAATTGGTGTCAGATTTCACTCCAAAAATGGGGACTGTTAGCTAGAGACCCAGGTTTCACTAATACAATTCCCCTAAAACTCTGAGAAGAGAATAAATATCTAATGAGAGCATATCCCTGCCCGGGGGTATGCCAAAAGGGAAAGAAACTCTAACTATTTTCTATGTGTGTTTTCTGTACTTGTCTTTTTCAGATGAAATGATTTAATAAAACTTTGCTGCTACAGGTCTGAGTGGAACTCAGTCTTTTACCGGGCTAATCTTGTTACCGTAAAACTCTCTGCCTTACACGTTACCAGAACTCACAAATCACATATTCCCTGGAAGAGAGGATAGCGTACCCCGTTGGACGGGTTATGGTTTTGCGAGGTCCCAGTAAAGGCTGCATGAGGGAGTGTGTGTAAGGAGAAAAATACCAGGAGCAGCCTACTGTGCGTAACCAGCCTCACATTACCAGGGTCCCGCTCCAGTTCGGAGTTACGACATACAATACCTTTTTCACGTCCCTTCCCATACTGCTGATAGAAGAACATCTAGGTGGAACAAAGTGAAAGCTCTATGATGTTTTTGTATTAAAAGTGAATAGAGGTAGTTAGCTGATTTTAAAGGTAGTAGTGCTTTGTCAAGTAAAATGATAATTGAAGTTATGCCCAAATCACTCTACTTTTCAACCTCTATAATACAGTGATTGAGGTTTTGCTGGTTTGCTGTGCTGTATGTATCCCACTTAGATTAGGCAACCCTCCAAGATTCCATAAGATCTGTGTTTAGCCATTAGGACTTTCTCCAAGTTGACTAGTAAGTATTTTGAGTATTAAGGGGGACAAGCCTCTTAGAGAGAAAGTTCAATTCAACCAGCAGCTAGAAATACTGAGCCAAATCCTTGTTTCAACTTTCAGGAATCTCACCTCAAGCTGCAAAGCTGCATCGAAAACTGAATGGGACATCTGAAGGATAGATCTCAGAATCTTGTACAAACCACCTCCAGTTGTGCACCGTAAAGGAACTGGTTGATTGGTTTAGTAAGAAATACTTTTAAAGCATTGGGATACAATGCCTCCCCCTTCAGGATTGCAGAAGAATCTCTCTGAGCTACTAGGCTCTAAGGTGAACCTTGGCACTGCAGCTGTTCTTGAACTTCAATTCCCAGAAGCCCTGATCAGCAGGAGTGATGACTTGGGCTTCTGGTAATTGCAGTCCAAGAACACCTGGCATGCCAAGGTTCACCATCACTGCCCTAGGGCAACATATTCTGTGTGTGTTCTATGGGTGCCATTTACTTGGAATACAACTCCCAGATACAATACTTACAAGTTTTATCTGCTCTATTTTGCAGCCTTTTATATCCCATTTATAGAACTTTGGTCTTTTTCCAAATCAGCACTAGCAGTCCCAATCTCAATAGCTACAATCTGGTGATAATTTTCTAATTGCAAATGCTCACCCCATTCTTAAGACTCCCAAAGGTTTCCCTAGGTCAAAACAACCTCAGAGCCTGGAAGAGGGATGAAGCTTTAAATTAAATTAAATACTCTATCCTGACTTCATAAATACTATGAGAAAGACTTTGCATTTTTTTTTTTACTTTTAGTGTCACATTACTGATTAGTAATATATGGCTGTTAAATAAATTATTTGGAGATAAATTATTTTTAAAACCAATTAAACAAACCATAGAGACCCCAAAATGTCCAAAGAAAATCATACAAATGATCTGCAAGATGATATGTTAAACTAAGTAACATTTCTTGTTACTGAAAACATTATCATTGCTAATTTTAAGCATTTTATTTATTTATTTATTATTTCAATTTCTATACCACCCACAAGGCCAAATCAGGGCGGTTCACAATCATAATAAAACATGATTAAAAACTGCTTTAAAAACTACCCTCCTCCTAAAAAAGGGTGCAGGGACCGAGGGGGCCGGAATTTCACTATACCAGCCAATAACGCTGGTAATCATCACTAGAAATCTGCAATGGTATGACTCTTCATGGCCTATTAAATTTGATTTGTAGTTGTAAAGTCTACATAGGGGAAAACAATTACTAAATGGCCTTTTAAAGAAGGACAGTAGGGGGGCGTGACTAAGATGGCCGCTGTGTAACATCTAGTTTCGGACGTTTGCGCTCAACAAAGTGGTGAACAATGTGAAGGAGCGGAATAGAAAAATTTTAAAGTGGTAAAGCTTAAAGATAAGATCCTTGCCTGTCTCCTTGGGAAGTTTGCTGAGCTTTTGAAGCTGGATGATCGAAGTTCGGGAGGTTTTCTGCGCGGTTGAGCTGTGACGGTAGTCGCGGCTTTTCCGCTGGAGAGCCGAGGAACGGGATCAGCGAGATTGTGGGGAAGGCTTTGGAACTGGTTTTGGAAGTGGCAAGAAGCGGCTGGAGTGAAGGCAATTTGTGTGTAAGTGCCTGAAGGGAGCTACATTCCTAGTTGCAAGCCATAAAACCGGCTGAGTTTCTCAAAAAAAATAAAAGGGGGGGAAGAGGCGGAGGTACTGTAATGGCGACGGTCAGGGAAAACGAAAGTGATCGTGTATAGACTGTGGGTTTTTTTTCTACATACCAGAGGACCGCGCCACATTCTGAGATCAATAAGGTAGATTAATCTTCCTTTTTCTTTTTTCTCTCTCCTCTCTGGACTGGAAAAGTGGAGAAGCTGTGGGAGTTTTTTTTCTCTCTCTCTTCTGCGTAAGCTGCCTGCTCATTCAGGGAAGAGGGGAAGAGGGGGGGGCTTCTTCTCACTTCAAAGTTAAGGCACTCGCTGGAAAATGGTGCTTTGATTATCCACTTCAAAGGAAGGATTATGTGGCTTTGATTGTATGGTTTCATCACCGTGTGGATTACAAATAGCTGCTCAACTTCTCACCTTAACCCCTTGGTGGCTGGATTTTTCTTTCCTTCTGAGCTCCCCCCCCCCCTTCAGCAACCTGATTAATTGTTTCTCTGAAGCCTTTTTGCTGTGGTTGGAAGACGTCATTTGACTGCTGGCTTTGTGGGAAAGGATTATTTGTGGTTAATAATTTTTACTTTTAAACTGCCTGTTTGGAGAGCTGTTTTCTTTTGTTTTCTTTTGTTTCATCGTTGTGGATTACAGTAAATTTTGGATCTTCTGCTGACATAAGAACTTTCCGGTTGTATCGGTGGAACCTATGGCTGCAGTGTAGTAAGCCTTGTTACAGCGATCTGCAACATTGGGTTTGAAATATATTACATCACTATGGATAAAGGTACGAGAGCGAAAGCAAAAGAAGAAGAACAAGTTGTAAAACCTAAGAAGATTGAAAAAGCACCAATGGATGAATCTGCTCAGTCAACATCTGTGCCCACAGTGCCATTGGACCAGACTCAAATTATGGTGGAAATTGGCAAGTTGATGCAAAAAATGGAGAAAAATGAGGCTTCAAGGGTGAAAGATAAAAATGAAATGTTTAAAAGGCAAGAAAAGATGATGTCAACACTGACAGATTATACCAAAAAGGTGGACTTAAGTTTGAATAAATTTGAGGGAATGCTGAAAGTGGTTCAAATCGAGGTGGATGCTGTAAAGAAGGAAGTAAAAGGGACTCAGGAGGTGGTACGGGACAGCAAGTTAAAACTGGAGGAACAAGAAATGAGGATAGATGCTGTTGAAGATATGATGAGAAAGCAGAACATTCTGATCCGTCAGGTGCCGGAACGCACTCCGGATTTGTTAAGAGAGAGGGTGGTTCAGTGGTTAAATGGTTTAAAAATGGGGAAGGAATTTGTTCAGGAGGATTTAGGAAGTGTATTCCGGGTGGGTCCAAGAAGAGGGAGAGTGGTTCAAAGAAATGTGTTGGTTAAATTTGCAAATTGGGCAGATAAATTAAAAGTAATGGCTCATCTGAAAAGAGTTGGTTCAGACGCGTTGAAATTTGATGGTTCAGATGTAGAAGTCTACAATGATATTTCATTAAAAGAAAGAACATGGAGGTATAAGATGAGGCCTGTTACTAAATTATTGATGAGTAAAAATATAAGGTATAATTGGAGATTTCCACAACAATTGCGCTTTTTCTATGATAAAAGAATGCAAGTTATTGATGAAGGCACTAATCCATTGGAATACTTGAGTTTGTTGGGATTGGTACAAGTAGATTCGGAGGAATGGAAAAATCTTAAGAAGGAAATGACGGATTCTGGAGCTTTGGGGAGGGAATATGGGAGGGAGGAGCCCGGTGGGGCAACAGGTGGAACACCACAGCGAGGGGAGGAGGAGGAGGAGCCGTCCTTGATTATGGTGGAGGAGGAGATAGGTAAGGAATAATGAGCATTAGATAGTAGTAATCTTAATTACCTAATAGAGGTAGAATGGGTAAATAGCGCATAGCGCCGGCAGTAGGGCGCATCTTGCAGGTCCCCCCTCTCCCCTCTTTGGTTGACAGAGGCGACTTTTCGTTGGAAGGTGGGGAGAGTGAAAATGTGTGTTTTATGTAGTGGGTATGGTGTAGGGTTCTTGGTGGCACGCCCGATGGAGAGTTTAAAGTTGGGAGTAGAATTTGGTTATGGGTAGTATTAAAATAATATCGTGGAATGTGAAAGGTACAGGTTCTGTTCTTAAGAGACGGAGGCTGGAATCGGCGTTGAAAAAAGATAGACCAAATATTTTATTTTTACAGGAAACACATCAGAAATCAAAAGATACGAATAAACTTTATCTGGGTTGGATGCAACACTATGAGATGGCGTTTGGAACATCTAAAGCAAGAGGGGTGGCAACTATGATTTCTAGAAAGTTAGGATTTGAAATCACAAAAAAGATTGCTGATCAAGAGGGTAGGTATTTGTTGTTAAGAGGAAAATTGGAGGATGAGGAAATATTGTTGGTAAATATTTATGCTCCGAATGACCACCAAGTAGTGTTTCTTGAAAAAATTCGGAGAATAGTGGAGTTGGAAAACGTTGCAAAAACTATTGTGGCTGGTGATTTTAATTTGATCAGGTCAGGAATAGATTGCACAAACATAGCTAGAAGTGGAATGGGTGTGAAAGGGAAGGCGATGGACAAATGGATGAAAGTTATGGGTTTGAAGAATTCGTGGAGAGAGTTTAAAGGCTTGGAAAGGGCATATTCCTTTTTTTCGCATGTACATGGGACCTACTCGAGAATAGATTATGTTTTTCTGTCGGAAAACTTAATTGGGGATATAGAAGGTACGGAAATTGGGATTATTAAGGAATCGGATCATGCTAAAGTATATTTGGAATTGAAAGCACCAAAAAATATTCAAAGAGTTAGAAATTGGAGGTATGATCCTAATTTGTTCAAAGATCAGAAAAGCAAAGAGGCAATTGTGGAAAGCTGGAAAGAAAGTTGGCAATGGAACGATAATAATGAGGTTAATTTTAACATTGTATGGGATACCATGAAGTCAGTTTTTAGGGGGGAAAGCATAAAATTGGCAAGCCTCAAATATAAAAAGTATAAAGCAGAACATATAGAAAAAGAAAGGGAAATAAAACAATTACAGGAAGAACACGCAAAAAGTAAAGATAAAAAAATTCTCTTGAAACTACAAGGACTCAAGGCAGAAGAAATGGGTAAAGATATTGATAAAGTTAAACGAGATTTGATTTATTTAAACAGAGAATATTTTGAATTTAGTAATAAGAACTCAAAACTATTAGCAAGAGCAGCTAAGGTTAAAAGGGAAAAAAGAGAAATTGGGGTGTTAGTCGACAGGCAGGGTTCAAGGTGTAATAAGAATAGCGATAAATGTAAAATAGTTAGGGAATTTTACCAGGTGTTATATGCAAAAAAAGAAATAGATATGGAAAAGCTTAAAAGGATATTGGAGAGGCAGTTAGGGAATGGGATAAAACAAGAGCATAGGGAGAAAATGGAGGAAAAGATAACTGACAAAGAGGTTAAGGGGGTAATAAGCGGATTGAAGATAGGGAAAGCCCCGGGGGATGATGGATTATCAACAGAGTTTTACAAAGAATTTAAAGAGGTGGTGGTCCCGAAATTGGTGAAGTTATATAATTATATACTAGATGGAGGATCAATCCCGACTTCATGGTATAACACCACAATTGTTCTTTTGCCAAAACCTGGTAAGAATTTGGAAAGAGTGGATTCGTACAGACCAATTTCGCTTATAAATCAAGATGCGAAGATCTTCACGGCAATATTGGCTAATCGTTTAAATAGTTTTATGGGGGAATATATAAATGTTGATCAAGTTGGGTTTCTAAAAGGACGACACATGGCGGATTTGACTAGAAGGGTATTAGATTTAATAGACAATGTCAATCAAACAAAGGAAAAAGTGGGATTACTATCATTGGATATTTTTAAGGCATTTGATTCATTGCAGTGGTCTTCAATTAAGGAAATAGTTAGAAAATATGGGTTTGGAGATAAATTTAATAGGGTTATAGATTTACTATATCAAAAAGGAAATGCCAGGGTTAGAGTAAACGAGGAGCTCACGGATGTGGTAAAGCTAGAGGCAGGCACTAGGCAGGGTTGCCCATTATCTCCTATCTTGTTTATAATGGCAATGGAGATTTTAGCTAAAAGTATAAGGGAGGATTCAAATATAGAAGGGATTATGGGTAATAAAGTGAGCATGTACGCTGATGATACATTGCTTATGGTGAAGCACCCGGAACAGGTAATGGACAGGATTAAAGATCATCTACAAGTATTTCAAGCTATAACTGGATTAAAGATAAATTGGGATAAATCTGAATTGATGTTGTGTAATTTGAAATTGAGCGAGATGGGTAGGACGGTGTCGACACTTAATATACAAATCAAAGATAAGTTGAAGTATTTAGGGATAATTATTTCAAACAAATTAGAAGAACTTAAACGATTGAATTATGACAGCTTGAGAATTGAATTTAGGAATAAAATACGAGAACTTCAGAAGTTAAAGCTGTCATGGTTCGGAAGGATTGCTATGTGTAAAATGATACTGTTACCAAAGATTAACTTTTTATTTGATACGCTCGCGATCCACTTAAAAGAGAAAGAAATTAATGAGTTTCAAAAAATGTTTAATGATTTTTGTAATGGAGGAAAAAAATCTAGGCTTCCAAAGAAACTATGGTATTTGTCTCAGAAAAAAGGGGGGTTGGGTATGCCAAATCTGTTAGTATATTACCAAGCATTTCAAGTCAAGAATGTTGTGAAGATCTTGGCAAGAGAAAAGGTAATTTGGGAACAATTGGAAATGAAAGAATACAGAAATATTGGAAACTTGAATTTTCTGGGAATGAAGGATAAGGTGAAAAGGTCAAATAATACTATGATGAAAGGTCTCATGGAGGTGTGGAAGAAGGTAAAAAAAGATATGGTTCCGAATCTCTCCCCAATCTTGGAATTGACTGATATGATGTGTTTCCCAATAAAATTAGACAAAGAAAAAATAGAAATATTGGATAAAAATGGGACGTTGTTACTGAAGGATTGGTTAAAAGCATGTGATGTTGATGCCGAGCGGGAAAAAATGTTTGAGATACTAAATTTGAATTGGTTTCAGAAGTTAAAGGTGGACAATTGGAATAAAAAATATAAAAGAGAACTAGGGTCAGATAGAGTACTTACGGAATTTGAGGAATTGGTAAGGAAGATTAAAAAAGGGGAAAGTAGTATTAAGGGTCTAGTAAGTAAGCTTTATAATATATTGAATAGAGGTGCAGATCCACAGGAGGATTTGAAACGGAAGTGGGAACAAAATTTGAATATAAAAATTGGGGAGATTGAATGGAAAAATAAATGGAAAAAGAGAATTATGAGAACAATGTCTGTAAGAATTAAAGAACATAATTTCAAGATGTTGTGGCAATGGTACCTGACACCATTAAGACTTTACCAGATGGATAATAAAAGAGATAAGTTATGTTGGAGATGTAAAGAATTTGATGGAACATATGAACATATGTGGTGGAGTTGTAAAAAAATAAGGGATTTTTGGGGAAGAATAGAAAATGAATTTGGTGAAATATTGGGTAAAAGTGTTAAGTTGGTGTCGGGTACTATTCTTTTAACGAATGTGGAAGATCTGGGTTTAAACAAGGAGGAAAAAGAATTACTGGAAATTGTACTGACAACGGGTAGACAATGTATAGCCAGAAATTGAAAAAACGATGTAGATATTCAGGTTGGAGAATGGTATAAAGAAATGTGGAGTTTAGCATTGAACGATAAATTGACATGGGAGATTAAAGTCAAAAGAGATAATTTAAAAGAGAATAGATTTTGGAATATATGGAAACCGTTTGTGGATCACTCTACTATGGCAGGTGATAGTTCAGGACCAGTACCATCTCAAAGAAGTTTCTGGAGCTGAGTAGAAAATAAACTCTCCGGGCATTGTATATATTCACAGGGTGTTTTTTATTGGTTAAAAAGATTAGTGGTAGTACAGAAAGTTTCTTTCTATTATTTTGGACTTTGAAATAATGGTTCTTAATATTTGGTGGTTAAATAGTAGTAAATGAATATAGATATTGTTATGTGCTAGCATATAGTAATGTTTGTTAGTATGATATTATGGACTTGTTAGTGTAATGTATTGTTAATGTACTGTTAATGTTTTCTTTTCTTTTTCTGTATGTCTATTAAAAACTTAATAAAAAAAAATTTAAAAAAAAAGAAGGACAGTAAGAAAAGTTTGTGACAGTTGGTAACATGAATGTTCAGAGGTTTTGGTCAGTGGTTTTAAAAAGTCAGAGACACTGAGAAGACAGCCATGTGGAGACAACCAAGTATCAGCTGTGGGACACAGATCTGTTGGCTAAACACAGCAAAGCAGAGAGCTAAGAAAGAAGCAAGTACAGTACTATAAACTGAGAAGAAGCTGCTGGAGAAGGCCTTAACACCAGAGTTGCAGACTGAAGAAAGCAAGAAGCTACGCAGTCAGGTTCTGGTAAAGCCTCAAGAAAGTCAAAAGTGTAACATCATAAAGCTTTAAGCATGTGTCTGGCCAGAGAGAGAACATCAGAATCAGTTCTTGAACTATCTGAATCATCTCAAAATGCAAAATAAGTCAGGAGAAATCTTGGGGAGGTGGAGAGCTATATGGAATCTGTTCTTAGTTGTGAGTGACTGGGAAAATCTATTGGTGGAATAAGATTCTCTAAAATGATAGGAACTATAATTAAGTGGAAAATCCAAACATTGTGCAAGCAGATTTCCACTTGCACAAGAGGAAATGGACTTTCTTTCCTCTTCCTGTACAAGCACTGAATGCATCCCTTTACCATTTCATTACAGGCAACATTGACTTGTTCTGCTGAAGAAATACTACTGCACATTTGTAAAATAAAAAAAAGAAAATTAATAATATTGAAAAGAGAAAAAGTATAATTAAAATCTTAAGCAGGTGGAGACCATCTTACTCAGTTTGCTAAAAAGGAGGAGAATTAATTCCTATTAAAATATTCTGTCTAGATCAATGGTTCCCAACATGGGGCCCAGTTCCCAGAAGCCTAAGTCAATACTCTGTGGGTAAGAGTACCAGGCCATAAGGATGGTCTAACAGTAGGCATATACTATCGGCCTCCAACCCAAACTCTTGAGGGAGACTGGCAGTTGGAGAATGTTGTAAAGGAGGCATCCAAGAAGGGAAGCCTGGTTATAATGGGGGACTTCAATTACCCTCACATAGACTGGGTGAACTGTTGTTCAGCACATGATAAAGAGATAAAGTTCCTAGATATGCTCAATGATTGTTCCCTGGGACAGATGGTTGAAGACCCAACTAGAGGTACAAAAATCCTTGACTTGATCCTGAGTAATACTCAGTATCTGGTGCAAGATGTTAATGTGACTGATCCAATAGGGAACAGTGACCACAACTCAATTATGTTTAACTTGATCATAGACCGCAAGTCACTGATAAAATCTAACAGAGAGACCTTAAATTGTCAAAAAGGAAATTTCCCAAAGATGAGGAAACTAGTGAAAAAGAAACTGAAAGGGAAAATTGAGAGAGTCCAAACACTCCAAGAGGCATGGAGGTTGTTTACAAAAACAATAACAGAGGCCCAATTGGAATGCATACCCAAAAGGAAAAAGGGCACTGCCAGGTCCAAGAGGACTCCGATGTGGCTTACAGGAGCTGTTCGGGAAGTGATCAAGAGCAAGAAAAGCTCATTTAGAAGATGGAAGGCTTGTCCAAATGAGGACAGCAGGCAGAAACATAAATTCTGGCAGAACAAATGCAAGGCAACAATCAGGAAAGCAAAGCAAGACTTTGAGGAGCGTATAGCTAAAAATACTCAGAGGAATAACAAAGACTTCTTTAAGTACATTAGAAGTAAGAACCCAACTAGGAAGGCCATTGGACCATTAGATGACAATGGAAGGCAAGGAGTTATTAAAGAGGAAACAGAGATTGCAGAGAGACTCAATGAATTCTTTTCTTCAGTATTCACTGAAGAAGACAGAGACCACATGCCCAAAACAGAGCCTATCTTCGTAGGGAGGGAAACCGAAGAATTAAGCAAGATAGAAATAACCAGGGAGGAGGTCCTTGCATGTCTTGTTAAGCTAAACACTAACAAATCCCCAGGACCAGATGGCATCCATCCACGAGTTCTCAGGGAACTTAAAGATGAAATTGCTGATATCCTAGCCAAAATATATAATATTTCCCTCAAATCAGGCTTTGTGCCTGATGACTGGAAGGTAGCAAATGTTAACACCAATTTTCAAAAAAGGATCCAGGGGTGATCCAGGAAATTACCGGCCTGTCAGTTTGACATGTGTCCCAGGTAAAGTGATGGAAACCATCCTAAAAGATAGAATTAATAGGTACATAGAAGAGAAGGCGCTGCTAAAGGAGAGCCAACATGGCTTTTGCAAGGGCAAATCATGCCTCACTAATCTGTTGGAATTTTTTGAGAGTGTCAACAAGCATTTGGATAAGGGGGATCCAGTTGACATTGTTTATCTGGACTTTCAGAAGGCTTTTGACAAGATCCCACACCAAAGGCTCTTGAATAAACTTACCAGTCATGGAATAAAGGGACAGGTCTTGTCCTGGATCAGCAACTGGCTAAGGGACAGGAAACAGAGGGTAGCACTAAATGGACACTTCTCCAAGTGGAGGGAAGTAAAGAGTGGGGTCCCCCAAGGTTCAGTACTGGGACCCCTGCTTTTCAACCTCTTCATAAATGATCTAGAGGTAGGAGTAAAAAGCAAGGTAGCCAAATTTGCTGACGACACTAAATTATACAGGGTAGTAAAAACTGTGAGAGATTGTGAGGAGCTCCAGAGGGATCTCTCGACACTGGGGGAGTGGGCAAAACAGTGGCAAATGAGTTTCAACATTAGTAAGTGCAGAGTGATGCATGTTGGGGCAAAGAACCCCAATTACATTTATAAACTGATGGGGTCTGAACTCTCTGCGACAAACCAGGAAAGGGACCTTGGTGTCCTGGTGGACAACTCAATGAAGGTGTCAACCCAGTGTGCCTCAGCAGTGAAAAAAGCAAACTCAATGCTAGGGATCATTAGGAAGGGTTTAGAAAATAAGTCAGCAAGTGTCATTTTGCCTCTTTATAAATCTATGGTGAGGCCCCATCTGGAATACTGTGTACAGTTCTGGTCGCCATACCTCCAGAAGGATATTATGGAGTTGGAGAAAGTACAGAGGAGGGCAACCAGAATGATTAGGGGACTGGAACACCTTCCTTACCATCTGAGGCTGCAACGGTTGGGCCTCTTCACTCTTGAACGACGGCGTCTAAGAGGTGACCTGATTGAAGTTTATAAAATCATGCATGGTGTGGACAAAGTAGATAAGGAAAAACTGTTTTCCCTATCGCATAACACTAGAACTAGGGGACACTCCATGAAACTTTTGGGTACTAGTTCTCAAACAAATAAGAGAAAGTACTTTTTCACCCAGAGGATTACTGGTCTATGGAACTCCCTGCCAGAAGAAGTGGTGACAGCTGTCAGTCTTGACAGCTTTAAGAAAGGATTAGACAAGTTCATGGAGGACAAGGGTATCAATGGCTATAATTGTGGATACTTAAGGACAACCTCCGGGTTGGAGAGATAGGCAGGATATCTCTCAATGCCATTTCCAGGGAATCCTAAGCAGGTGAAGGCATCTCCTTGGGAATACCCTGAAGGAAATGGTGAGCCACTGTGTGAGACAGAATGCTGGACTGGATGGGCTGTGGCCTGTTCCAGCAAGGCTGTTCTTATGTTCTTATGTACATTGGCTGATCAGTGCTTTGGGGAATTGACTTAGGCTTCTGGGAAACGAAGTCCAAAAGCCAAAGGTTGGGAAACACTGGTCTAGATAGAATAAGGAAGCAAACATATGTCACTCAAATTGAGCTAGAGGCATAATGTCCTAAACCTAAGACGTAGCCTCCAGAAACTCGGAAAAAACAAAGTGTTGTACTATGACAAATGCAATTGATCAAGTATATCCAAGACAAGTGATTAGTATGAAAACTGGAATGCTCAAATGAATATTGCAGATGCCTGGGAGGCATTATAATGAAGTTGATGGGCTTAAAGATTTTAATCTCTAGAAATAAAAGAGTTGAGATCAGAGCAAACTTAATTTGCTCCAAGCATAACTTGTTTTCACTTCAGTTTCCCAGCTTCAATTTATGCAGCATACGTCATGTAATATGGCTTGTCATTTCAACTCTAATATTTTAGAAACTTCCTCAAATAATGATAAGTATGTAGCAATCTGTTACTCACATGACTAGCAATTGTACTGTTTACACACTCACTTTCTCTCTCACACACACACACACAGACACACACTATGGATAATATAGATCCATAAACATTTTATGAAATGAATTAGTGTCTATTGAGCATGCGTGGGGGAACCAACACTGGACAGACTTATTTTCAAATGCTGCACCCATTACACAAACATTCAAACTAAATTTTAACTTCACATTATGCTTTTCACAAAGAAGTTTTAAAAATTTGACTTTAATTTGAATCACAAACATGGAAACATTCTCAAAACCTACTGTATTTAGAAGAAATTAGGCAGAAACTGAAGTGGCAAAATGTCTTTAGTCCCTAATATGGTACTGCTAGGGGAGAAAAAGAATAATTAAGTAGAATTGAGGGAAATATCTAATCCTTGTGTTCAGTAGTAACCTGCAGAGGGAGAAAAAAGGCAATCATGCTGTATTTTACAGCAAGTCAACTACTGTGTAACAGTTGTTGAATAACATCATTGAATCCATCTATTATTTAATTCAAATATCTAGTCAAATCCAAAATTAAAAGATAAAGCATTGAACTAGGTAGTAATACAACTTGTTTTAAAGTACTGTATATTATAAATTTCCTAAACTGTGTTGCAATTTAAGACTACCTCTACACACACAGGCAAAAAAATTTAAATCATTTATCCTTCTTTATGTCACTTGTGTAACTAAATATTTTTACCTATTTACTGCCAAGAATGGGCCTCATGCTATCATTATTTTGCATACAGATTTCACCAGCCTACAAATTTTGACTGCCACTAATAGCAGCCAAATAATTGCAGATATCAGCAATAGTGACCTTCCCTTCACTTGGCAAAAGACAGGGTCTTGTCCTGGGAGTAGCACTTAACACGAGGAAGACTAAGAAAAAAGAGTACATTATCAAATACCATGATATTTGCTCTGCTTATAAAATGGGTGAATTTTATTTATTTTTAGAATGTTTGAAGTGGTAGCCATGTTAGTCTGTGCAAGCATATCAAACAGTGAACAAAACAAAATAGCAAAAAAAAAAGACAAAAAATGTTGTGACACCTTAAAGACTTGTCATTGGCCGCAACTTGATCAGAGTATATTTTTTTCCTGGCCCAGGGCCACCATACCTGTCAACCCGCGGCTCCGGAAAAATGGGACCTGCGCAGATCGCTTGTGCGCAGGTCGCTTTCCACGCACGTGTGGAAGCGCTACGCCATTTGCGCAGCCCCTACGCAAGTGGCGTAGTGCTTCCACGCATGCGCGGAAGCGCTACACCGCTTGCGTGGGGGCTGCGCAAGCGGCGCAGCGCTTCCACGCATGCGTGGAAAGCGTTTCCCCCCCGCTGCCAAATTACGGGGTTTTGGCAGCGCGGGGCAGGTTATGACGTCAATCAACGTCAAATTACAGGGTAATCCAGGCCAAATCGGGATGGTTGACAGGTATGCCCAGGGCACCGGGAGGCCTGGTCTTGGAGGCCAGCTGGTTCTGGGCTGCCTTTGCCATTTGAGGCAATCAGGAAAAATGCCACTGGCATGAATTTGTTTACGGTGGATTCTAGCTTGCCATGAAGTGACCCATACACTATGATCTCGGAGCCATCTCCTGTGGCGTATATGAAATGAGACATGCAGGACTTAACACTGGGACTGCAATGGGCTGCCACAGCTTTGAGGATATGGACATGGTGTGCCTTCATAGCCAGTCCATCTGGCACGGCCTCTTCCGCCTCCGTGATTGCTGGGAATTGGAGTTCCTCCTCCGCTCATTTTGCCGTTGGACCATCACATCACCTAAATGGACTCATTCGCCCATAGCCGTTTTGGCCCCTTTAGGGAGTCAGGTTATTTACCACTGTCCATCACTCGGCATTGAGTCTCTGGCTGTACCCTTAAAAACTAACTCCTGTATTTAAATGTGGGCTTTCATGGACCAAATTAAGTTAATCTGGTCCAGGAAAGCTCACATTTAAATACAGGAATTAGTCTTTAAGGTGCTGCAACATTTTTTTGTCATCCTTATTAGTCTTCCACATATGTATGCCCTATGCCAGTGGTGGCGAACCTATGACACACGTGCCAGAGGGGTCAATCAGAGCCCTCTCTATTGGCACATGTGCCATTGCCCCAGCACAGAGTTCACCCCACCCCTCTGCCCAGCAGCCCAACGGGAGCACTTCCTCCTTCCCCTGAGCACAGAGTTCACTCCGCCCCTCTGTTTGGGCACTCGGTCTCTAAAAGGTTCGTTATCATTGCCCTATGCTGTGTGCATGTTTTGCAGTAAAGAATGGGAATATCTAACTAATAATGAGATGTTGTTCCTGCCAAGTATCAAGGAAAGGAAATTTAATTCTGCCACTGTGTAGAAGAGAGGAGGGGAACAAGGCTGAATATTTAGCAGTACTATACCTCTAGAAGTTCAGATGGAAAATGTTCTTACCAAGGCACTCAGCCTGAGAATAGGGAGGGGGAAATCCTAATTTTGTGTGTGTGTGTGCGTGTGTGCGTGCGTGCGTGCGTGCGTGCATGCATTTTAAAGTCCCAGCTGTTTTTCCTTAGTTGGACATTTCCTAACATTCCTGGGCTGGTATTTATAAGACTGCTAAGGATGTGTTCTTTCATGATTTTCATTAGATCAACTCTAAAATGTTTTTTTTTAAAATCCACACACAAAACTGGCAAGACAGTGAACCACAAAAAGATCAGCAGAGGTGGGACCAGAGGAAGAAAGGAATGGCAGAGGTTAAAACCAGGGGGAAAAAGAGGGACTGCGGGCTGGAGTCACATCAAGTATGAATCATATTTCCATTGACATCGTATCTAATAAGCAAGGAGCTTCTTCTCTGAAGTTCACTTATCCCTAGTAAATTTAAGACAATGATATCATAGTATAAAGTCCATGAAAATATGAAGAACATACTTTACTACTCTCCATCTCCAGCTGTGTTCTGGCTTACATTAGTCTACTTCCTAGAACACCAAAATAAACAGGACACAGGATACAAGAATATTGAAATTTTATAGCATTAGTTTAATTAAATCAGGGCGGCGATGGCTCAGTGTTTAAGAAGCTCGCCTTGTTAGCTGGAAGACTTGCAAGTCAGCAGTTCGAGACCCAGGTACTGCATGACAGATTAAGCATCCATCTCTGTCCCAGCTCTTGGGAACAAGAAGGAGCCTCATTTGGGCATTCCCTGAGCAGAGTTTCTCCTGCAAAAATCCTTTCAACCTAGAATAATTTCTGACACGAAATTAAAAATCAAACTTTAATTAAAATCCAATGTACTATATAATGGACTAGATCTAAAATTCATTCTTATCTGCAGGTCATTCTACTGAGCCAAGCGTCACTCACAGGATGTTGGAAGGGTACAGAAACCAATTTTGTCCATCTCCCCCTTCCCCTGCAGATGCTTAGGTAGAAAAAGCCACAAATGAGATGTGGAAAAGAACCGATTTCCCTCTTCCTGTCACCACCTAGATAATTGTGTTGAATTTACTGCCTTCTATGGATAGTACTGCAGGAATGAGCTCCCCTCTTTGTCCCAGCTCCTGTCAACCTAGCAGTTGGAAAGCAAGAAATTACAAGTACTGTAGATAAATAGGGACCACTTTGGTGGGAAGGTAAACAGCTTTCCATGCACTCTGTGTCTAGTCATGCTTGCCACATGACCATGGAGACATCTGCGGAAGCAGACAATGCTGGCTCTTCGACTTTGAAACAGAGATGAGCACTGAACCTTGGAGTCGGATACGACTGGCTTTCGAGCAAGGGACACCTTTACCTTTGGATAGAAAAAGCCCTTCAACACAATGTGGCTTTTTCTTAGAAACTGTACTTCTGCAAATTGACTGCTTTGAATATTAAAAAAAAAACAGACCTAAGTGATCAAGAAAGAAAATCCAAAACTATAAATTCTTGGCCAACAAATTGAGGGATTTTTTTGGTTCTAATGTAGAACCCCAAGAAACTGATCAGAAACAGTTATTCAAGGAAAGGTTTCTTCATTATATAACTTTGTATTTCTTGCACCTATGAGACATAACAGGATTATTCTTGCTTGCATTTTAGCCATGCCATCCTCAAACCGATGGTATGAGATTTTCGTTTCATTTCAGAAAACAAAAATCTTTCCCAGTAAGTTTTGTTGTTGTTGTTGTTCAGTCGCACAGTAGATTCCGACCCTTTGCGACCCTATGGACTATTGCCTGCCAGGCACTTCTGTATTCCACCATCCTCCTCAGCCCACCCCGCTTTGTGCCATGCAATGCTCTGTTCATGCCAGCCTTTTAAGAACTCTTAACTTCTTAATCTACACCAACATTTAGAGAAACAGAAATAGCCAATGAGACAAGAAATCTACAATAACACACTCATTCAACAGAAAAGCTTACTTTGGGAACATTCTTGGGGGATCATAGGTCATTGTTGCATACAGAAGGCAGTGAAGGCATCCAAGATGCTCATGCAGCTGAGACTACATGGTTAATATATTCTACCAAAAAAGCTTGTGACTTAAGTCAGCTGTGCAAAGCAGTCAGGTGTTGTTATACATCTATTTGTGGTGGTGGGATCTAAAAGAAAAAACTATGAGAACTCTGCAATATAATTGACTATTATCCAGTCTTCTAACATTTTGAAATTGTTGTGGTTGAAGACAAATGCAATCAGACAAGATTTGAAGTTGATCAGTACTGAGAACTGGATGACCACTTTTGAACCCACAGGGAAAGATGCAGATTTTTATGGGTAAGAAAGATATTTCTGATCACAGAAACAGTCATGTTTTCACTCTGAAAGCCAGAATCTTCTTGATTATTTATGCCAACAAGATTAAAATAGCACTGTGGATTACCGTGGGTCAACAAATTGCTGCTTGTGATTCTGAACATGTGCCAAGTCACACAACTAACACTTGGTGAGAAATACAATCAGTGAATTGCTAACTAGCAACAATTTACTGCTATGATTCACTGCACTTTTGTTAGCAAAAATGACCTATAGGATTATAGCCAATAAAATTTTAAAGATTAATCCATAAACCATGAAAGGTAAGAAAATACTGCTGTAGAAGTTGGTTATTACTACCATACCCAATTTGGCAGTGGGACTACTTGGTAGCTATCTTCTAATACAAAATCCTCCTCCATCCCTTCCCAAGGTTATGTCCTGAAGTGAAAAAGGGATCCCCACGCAGCCTCAGAACTAAAAGGGGGAGTAGGAAGATTTAGATTAAATTAAAACAGAAACTTCATCAGGTTAAGACCTCTTCCTTATTCCATGACATGAAGTTACACCTACTGAATTTTACTCTTAGGTATCATCTTCAAAGACTATAAAAGCAACTTGTTATCACTAAGGTGCCCATCTAATTAGTATCTAATTAAATATACAAATGTAGTTATTTTCTATCTGATGCAAAGCAAAGAAGACAATGATGAAAAATGCCTTTAACATGGAAGAATGGCAAATGACCTTTAATAAATATATAAGAGCCTCCAGCATCCACTTTGCTTTCCCTTTACATAAGCAAACAACCAACACAAAAGAGATGTAGCTAACCACAGCTTCCAATTACATTTTAATCAAGAACTATGATTAACAGAAGCAAAAGTGACCAGTAAACAAATGATTCATATTCTAGCCTGTGCAGAAGTTAGTAGCCATAGTTTCTCCTTGTACATAGATCCATTTCAGATATACCCCAAAGTAAGGTGTTTCATAACAAGAAATTACAGTAAAATAAAATGGCCAGAATCTATTAGCATTTTTTCTGGATTAAGTGAAATTGCTTAAAATGCAGCAGCAAATCTCAGCTAGTACTGATTGAAAGCCTGGTTCCACAGCAAGGCATATAACCAGGATCTTAAGAACGTAAGAACAGCCTTGCTGGAACAGGCCAAAGCCCATCCAGTCCAGCATTCTGTCTCACACAGTGGCTCACCATTTCCTTCAGGGTATTCCCAAGGAGATGCCTTCACCTGCTTAGGATTCCCTGGAAATGGCATTGAGAGATATCCTGCCTATCTCTCCAACCCGGAGGTTGTCTTTAAGTATCCATAATTATACCCATTGATACCCTTGTCCTCCATGAACTTGTCTAATCCTTTCTTAAAGCTGTCAAGACTGACAGCTGTCACCACTTCTTCCGGCAGGGAGTTCCATAGACCAGAAATAGACCAGTAATCCTCTGGGTGAAAAAGTACTTTCTATTATTTGTTTGAGAACTAGTACCCAAAAGTTTCATCGAGTGTCCCCTAGTTCTAGTGTTGTGCGATAGGGAAAACAGTTTTTCCTTATCTACTTTGTCCACACCGTGCATGATTTTATAAACTTCAATCAGGTCACCTCTTAGACGCCGTCGTTCAAGAGTGAAGAGGCCCAACCGTTGCAGCCTCAGATGGTAAGGAAGGTGTTACAGTCCCCTAATCATTCTGGTTGCCCTCCTCTGCACTTTCTCCAACTCCATAATATCCTTCTGGAGGTATGGCGACCAGAACTGTACACAGTATTCCAGATGGGGCCTCACCATAGATTTATAAAGAGGCAAAATGACACGTGCTGACTTATTTTCTATACCCTTCCTAATGATCCCTAACATTGAGTTTGCTTTTTTCACTGCTGAGGCACACTGGGTTGACACCTTCATTGAGTTGTCCACCAGGACACCAAGGTCCATTTCCTGGTTTGTCGCAGAGAGTTCAGTTTATAAATGTAATTGGGGTTCTTTGCCCCAACATGCATCACTCTGCACTTACTAATGTTGAAGCTCATTTGCCACTGCTTTGCCCACTCCCCCAGTGTCAAGAGATCCCTCTGGAGCTCCTCACAATCTCTCACAGTTTTCACTACCCTGTATAATTTAGTGTCGTCAGCAAATTTGGCTACCTTGCTTTTTACTCCTACCTCTAGATCATTTATGAAGAGGTTGAAAAGCAGGGGTCCCTCTCTTGTTAGCTAGCTGCAATTCACAATTGAAGTTTACACAATTTTATTTCTGGAGTAAAATCTGGCCAATTACTTAATTAATACTAGAATAAAAAACACCATTAACATAAATAATAACACACACACACACACACACACACACACACACACACACACACACACACGCAATTCCAGCATCTGCTTTATTTCTCCCTTTACATAAGCAAACAAACACAAAAGATATGCCAAATCAGATATATAAGCTTCTGAATCATTAATTGCACTTTCCCCTATACTCTTAATAAAACCTTATGGATTTATTATCCTGCCACTAAGCTATGTAATGGTATACGACGTAGAATGGTCTGGGCTCAAGGGGAAAATTCTGGGAACAGCTCAGCAGGATAACGGCCTCCTATGCCCATTTTCTATCTGATCTATATGGCCACTATATTCCAAAATATCCTCAAACAAAACAGACTCCTCTTCCAGCCTGGAAAGTACATGCTTCATTTAATAAGAATTATATCATAGGTTCATAGGTTCTAAATGACAGAATCCTTACTTTCAACTCTATCAGCCATGCCACCTTATAATATTTATTCTTGACAAGGCATAAGGCAAAGAGATATTAGACTAGTAAAAGAAATTATGGTCCAATTCATATGTAGCAGGATTGTCTTCTTTTTTAATTTTTTAAATTAATTTTCAAGATATAAAAGAAAAGAAATACAAACAAAGTACATGCGTAACATTTCAATACAAAAGACATGATTATACTATAATACAATGAAGAATAAAAATATAAAAACAATAACATAAAGACAAAATCCTCCCCTGTATTCATCTTAACCTATAAGGAAGGGATGTAGCCGTGCATGTGCGGAATGCGTTTCCACACCCGTCAAACCTATCCCGTAATGCGCTGTTCACACTTACCTTACTTCCCTGACATCATTGCCGCAAGGTTCCGGAACCTTGCGGCAATGATGTTAGGGAAAAGGGAAGCTGACAGACAGGAGAGACAGAGAGAGTGGGGGGAGAGAAAGCAAGAATGAATGAGAAAGGAGGAAAGAAAGAGAGAGAAGGAAAGAGAGAAAAAACAGAGAGGGGGGGGAGAAAAAGCAAGAACGAATGAGAAAGGAGGAAAGAAAGAGAGAGAGGGAAAGAGAGAGAAAAACAGAGAGAGAGGAAGAAAGATAAAGACAGAAATACAAAGAAAGAGATAAAGAAAGAGGAAGAAAGAGACAGAGATAACAATATACACAGAGAGACACACAGACACCTTCCCACAATTTAAAAAAAACAATAACGCCCGACAAGACCGTGCAATCAGCTAGCATATTATAAATGAGTCTCATTTCATTTTCCAGATTTATTCGTCATATATATATATATAGTCTTATGTGTATAAAATAAGAGATTAAAATCTTCTATTTCTAGTACTGAATTAATTTCTCATACTTTTGTGTCTAGACCAGATGGCCAAAATGAAGGCACCCTTTGGTTAGTTCATTCTGTAGTTCCCTTCGCCTGACTTAGAGTGAGAAAGATTAGCCGGCAACATAAGGTTGCCGTTACTAGGGTATGCCCAATTGTGGTTCAAGAATACCACAGTGTAATGTGTAATTATAGTTTCGTACATTGTCTTATACCAAGACACTGTCAAATGTCCTTATTCTGTGGTAGGCTATTTGTCAACCGTCTTGTAAGGAGTTTATTCAAAAAGGCAGAGTGCAAATAAATAAGCTAAAAATAACCAAGATCAAACCATTTTCTTAAGCACGTCTAACTTTTTCAGTTTTATACTAAATCAGATAAATGATATGAATCAAATACAGTCCATAGACAAACACTACTATTAATATACTTGGTGTACCCTTAGCAGCTGGAACTCCAGAAAACAGAATCTTATAAAAAAGTCACATCTTAGTAAAATTAACAGCCACTTTAAAAAACAAAGGACAAGTATAAAAATGACTATTGATTAAATCAGTAAGGAACTTCATTGTGAACAAGTTGAGAGTGATAAAGGAATTAACATGGAAAGTCCGTATAACAAACAATTATATTAAAGTCACCAAGCTTTAACAAAGCAAAGGATTTTAAGGTTTGTCATTTATTTTAGAGACTTAAGGTGTTAGATATAAAACTCTCAAGCCAACATGGTATACTGTATAATTATTTAAAATTTTGTCATTCAGTTTTGCTATAACATAATCTTTGTGTCGGTGTGTGCGCCCTAATGGAAGAACTTTAAGTGCAATTGTAATCTGTGTAGTATATTAGTCTGGGGACTACACAGGATTGCAAACGGCTGCATTTACAAGCCACTCGGCTTTTCAGCACTTTAAGATTTGGGGGTGGGGAAATATTTTTTAAAAATCTTTTGAAGAGCATAGTGCGTAAGTTCTTAAGTGATACAGCATTATAACTGAAAGAGTTTAAAAGAAAAGTTACAAGTCTAGTTGCCATCAAGATCACCAGCATAGCCACAGCACCATGGCTCTGGTGCCTGACTCTGGCGTTTCAGCGCTTCATTCCCGCCTCCCCCCATTTCAATTTTTGCCACTGGTCTACATTGCTTTTTTTATATTGCTAATAGCGACCTTAAGTTTTTGGAAGTGGCATTGTACTTAGGTGGTTAAGCAATGCTTTTGCTTCCTCATTATGTTGATGTAGGAGCTATATATGTCTATGTGAGTAAAGGAGAATAGATAGATAGATAGATAGATAGATAGATAGATAGATAGATAGATAGATAGATAGATAGATAGATAGATAGATGGGGAGAGAGCGAGAACATTCCTTTCAGAATAGCCACATTTATAGTATTACTAGCATGGGTTGCCCGGCGATGCCGGGCTTTTTTTGGGGTTTTTTTAAAATAAAACAATGCCTTTTTGGGGGTTTTTTTTTAATAAACACTCCTGCACCACACGTGGAAGTGCCATGTGGTGGAGGAAGGGCAAAATGGCCATCCGGCCCCCAAAGCTATCTGAGGGAGTGTGTCCTGGCTCTCAACCTGAAAAGGTTGAGAACTCCTCATTTAGCACATCATGAATGCATCCTCTACTCGTTTTTCTTTTGGCCTCTGGGTGGCGGTGGTGAACTTTGTTTATTTTGGTCATTCGAGTTCCTGTCGCCATGAAGTGAAGACGTCTTCATGGTAAGCAGTCTGATTTATTTATTTATTTGTTTGGGGGGAGTTGAGTTTTTGTTGGGGGGGGGCTGTTGTTTTTTGTTGTATGTTTGTCCTGTATTTGTTTGTGTTTATTTTTTAAAGGCTTGATTTCTGTTTTTGAATGGTTTTGATTTGTTTTTTGGTGCGTCCTTTTTTTAGGGGGAGGGGGTGCCTTTTGATCCCATGGGCCATGCTGGATGGCCCTTGGGAAGTGTGTGTTGTTGCGGGGAGGGTGCCTTTCTTTCCCACGGGCCATACTTGCTGGCCCATGGGAAGGAAGGGAGAGGCAGTGGGGTGTTTATTCTTTTTCCCCGCGGGCCATACTGGCTGGCCCGGTGGGAAAGAAGGGCAGTTGCGGGGGGTGGGGGGGTGGGTTTTTTCCTTTAATTTTTGGTGCTCTGGCTGGCCCTTCGAAGAGAAGGGCAGCGGCGGCCGGGGGTGTTTTTTTTCTCTCGTCTGCTTGGTGGGAAAGAAGGGCAGTTGCGGGGGGTGGGGGGTGGGTTTTTTGCTGTAGTTTTTGGTGCTCTGGCTGGCCCTTCGAAGAGAAGGGCAGCGGCGGCCGGGGGTGTTTTGTTTTTTGTTTGTTTCTCGTCTTTTTGGCCTGCCGGCTGGCCTTTCGATCGGAAGGGCCATGGTGGCGTTGGGGGGGGGGTTTCCCCCACGGGCCATGCTGGCTCGTTCATGGGGAAGAATGGCTGCGGCGGTGGGCTTATTTTTAACTTTTATTTTTCGTGCGCCGGCCCTTCGAACGGAAGAGTAGCGGCGGCGGTTTCTTTTTTATTTTTTTCCCCCACGGGCCATGCTGGCTCGCCCGTGGGGTTTAATGGTTGCGGAGGCGGCTTTTTTAGTTTTGTTTTTGCGCGCCGGCTGTCTCATCGTTCTGCTCGCACATTGCGCGCAGGACGCTGGGGCTTGTAGTAATGTGTTGGTGCTTTGTGTTTGTGCTGTGTTTTTTTAAATTCCTTTTCTTTTGATTGGCTGCGGCCCGTGTTCGAACGCTGCGGCGTGCGTGAGCCTCTCAGCCTGATTGGCTCTGGCGCGCCGCGGCGCAATGACTTTTGGGAAGTGAAGTTCTTTCCCTTTCTTGCCGTTAGTGGGGCTGAGGCCCCTGTGCCGGATTTTTAAATCCTTCGTTGACCTGCGTAGGGAATTCGCCCGTGCTCTCAAAGGGAGGGTGCGGGTCAGTAGGGCAACGCATAGCAACGTATAGCCAATTCCAACGGTGAACACTTGGTTTTATAGGTTAAGATTAGCAACACCCCTATTTTGTCTTACATGCAATTTAGACTGTCTCTATCATCTAACATTACTCTAACATTATCCTTATGCTGCATGTTTTAAAAAATATAATATGAATTTACACATTTTAAATATTCTGTCACAACTACCGGTGCAGTGGAGTACATGTAACAAATTAAAGATATTCCCATCATAACAATCTCTTTGTCACTGTAATATAACCATCATTTAAAACAAGAATTTAAGATATAAAATTAGATTTCTGGTAAGTTCCACACTGTCTACAACCTACAAACCCTTTTTAACTACAATACTAACCATTATCTATCCTTGGGTTAGACCCAGAAAACTTTCACAAAAGAAATCTTCCTATCTTCTCTTCTTCTCTATGTTCCCTGAAAGCTATAGCACCAGAAATAACCTCCCCTTCCCCCACCAAATACAGTACAGCCATTTCTAAAGAGACACCAGAGTTCCATAAACACTTCTAAGGATCTAGTCCACTTGTTTTGGCAACATATACCATATATACTCAACTATAAATTGTCCCAAATATAAGTCGAGATACCTAATTTCGACCTCTAAAACTAGGAAAATAGATTGACCCGAGTATAAGTCGGGGTGGGAAATGCAGCAGCTACTAGTAAATTTCAGTAATTAAAATACAACAAAAATACGGTAAAATTAATTAATTTAGACATTTGTGTGGGTATATTTTTGAGTATTTATGTTGACCCAAGTATAAGTCAAGTCCCATTTTTGGACCTCATTTTGGGGGCTAAAAATCCAACTTATTCTCGAGGATATACAGTAATTTCTTCTTTTGTAGTCAGCTGTTACAGATTAAAGGTATGCTACTGTAGAATGATTACAAATAGATCTTGCATAACAAGCTTAATTTATCCCATTTTTGCCACAAGTTTTCCCCCTTCTGTCACCCATTATATTTTCTAATTTTTAAGCTTCTCTTTGTCTCATTTACATTTCACCTTTCCTCCAATGAACTTAAGACTACCATGCATAGTCAGCTCTACCAAGTTGGGAGAGGACTTGTTCAAGATTACTTAGTGAGCTTCACAACTGAGCAGACATGAACCTGGATCTCGCAAGCTCCAATCTAACATTTGAATCACTACAGAAAACTGCTACAACAAAATCTCTATTAAATAATAATGAACAACAATTTTGCTACTGGGAATAACACTGTGGGTTGCCCGTGTGAATAATTGGCCAAACCTTTCCCAAGGGGTTTGCCCAGCCTTCAAAAGATCCAGGGATCAACCGGACTTTGCTGGAAAGGCAATTGGGGTACGGGCTAGTTAGATAGTTTGGGGGGCAATTCATAAAGCCTTGGCTGCTGGTTACGATAGAAATAGGGCAAATGTCAAAGGTGATGACTCTAATGGAAATACACAATCCTCTGCTTCTGGCTGCGGATTAGGTTAGGCAAATAAGATGCACCAGACAGCAGAAGAATTAGGCACCCGGAGTCAATACACATGGACTCCGAGATTAGGGCAGGAAGAATGGGTTTCGCCAACCCAAGGTAATCAGGTGCAAGTTGTCCATTAACACCTAGGTACCTTCCTAAGAGCTGGCATTGTAGCTGGACCACCGGAAGACGCCATGTATGCAAGCCTTCTGTATTAGGGGGTCACGCGTATCCTAGGCGCGCATCACCCCAAAGCAGGGTAATAAATACGTGCCACCCGACCCAGATCGGGGCTGAACTTCACCGCACGATTGTCTCGCGTGTCTTCCTTGCAGCCAGCCACTCCAACACCTGAGAGCCATTGCAACATAATACATATGATTTACATAACATTAAGTGTGTTGATTCCAAATCTGAACTGAGAATTTGCCTATTTTAAGTGATAGACGTGCTATAGCTGTTCAAATGGTATTGGGTAATGTATTTTTACATGGGAACATTATAATAGTTGCAGCTACCACTATGCCTGCTGCCGTCTCAGCTGAATCACATTCCTTGGTGTGGCATGCATGTTCCAGCAGCAGCGGGTATGTCTGGGCAAGTCAGTGAGCGGATGTCAGAAATAGGTATATAAGGCAAGATGGACCAAGGGCTTGTCTCTAGTCCAAAACCATCTTATTGGATAGTACATCTAGGCCATAGTGCAGTGATGGCGAACCTTGCCCCTCCATCTGTTTTTGAACTTCAATTCCCAGAAGCCCTGATCAGCAGGAGTGCTGACTTGGGCTTCTGGGAATTGAAGTCCAAAAACAACTGAAGTGCCATGGTTGGCCATAATGGCCGTAGTGTGTCTGTTTTGAATTAAAGATGAGTAGGCGCAGCTGTGTTAATAAACTGGACAATTTTTGCTATTTTTGTGGCAAATATACACCACGTGATCAACGAAAGAACCTAACCAAGAGGGTGAGATTTGCTTAGTTAAGATCCTGATGTCTTAGGCAGAATCGGACTACAGATTTGGATTCAATGCACTTGATTTAGTATAGGACACATGGATTAGACCAGTAGCAGACAATATTTTTTTTTTGTGATGCAGTGTAATTGAAACAACAGCTAGTATTAACAGGCAAATCCCCCAACTTCAAACAAGAGGTGAGGGAAACTGATAGACTTGCTTCTGTGTCCTGGATTTTTATACATAATTGCAGTGGAATGCTACCGTAAACCTAATTACAAGTTGTGCTGGAACAGCTTAGTTGTAAACTTTTAAACCATTAAAGGAATTAGGACATGGAAAACTATATACAGATCACAGTAGTTCTTATTTTTGATGTCTTTTCTATGCCTATGCAAAAACATGAATAAAACTGTCAATTTTTGATACCTATGCACTCCACTAAAGTAGGAAACTTTTTAGTTGTAAACTTTTAAACCATTAAAGGAATTAGGACATGGAAAACTACATACAGATCACAGTAGTTCTTATTTTTGATGTCTTTTCTATGCCTACGCAAAAACATGAATAAAACTGTCAATTTTTGATACCTATGCGCTCCACTAAAGTAGGAAAAAGCTCAAGATGCTGAATCTCAATTATACAGTTGAGTCAACAGATTTTGGATTTTGACTGGCTCTTCTCAGACATAATGCCTCAAACATATGTTATGTCTTGTGACAGAGCTTTCTTGACAATTTAAAAAGTACCTAATCTTTTTTAATAACAGGTTTGAATACATAAACTGTCAACAAGGAGATGAGTCTATTCATTCAGCTATTTATGTTTTTCTCATATAAAACCTTCTCGTTATTCAAGAAGAAGCATCCTGAAAAATCTATTAAATTCTCCTTTCCAACAGGTACATATTAGAATGCCTAAGACAATATTAAAAAAATCAACAATAATTACATCAGAAAAGCAGATGAATACTAGGTGTCTGAAGTATTATGTCCTAGAAGCTGAATGGTGAAAATAATGAGTATGCTACTTGCCCTCTCACTTCATATTGTACCAATATGGGCTCCTGCGCGTATGATGAAGCTTCCAGGTTGACATTGCACCATAACGTTTAAACACAAAGATGCCAAAAAAGTTTTTTTTACAGTCCACATGTCTTTGCAAACATCCAGTTACCATTAAATAGCTATATTGTACTTAGGAATCTGGATTAGCTTTCATTGTGGGACTCTTTGTGGAACTGTCTACCATTTGAATGATCAATAAACTAGTTATCAAAACACTATCCAATAAACTCATAATGAAAGCAATTTTCCTATAGAGCCCCAAACTGCACATCTGTGTCTATAAAAATAAACTACCTTTCCATGCATAATGAAACCACCAAACTACAGCCGTGATTGCTGCCATCGCTGGAAAGGTCCCACTGCAGCCGGAAGTGCCAAAAATGCAGCAAAAATGCAACGAAAAAATTAAAACTGTGACAAAAATGTGCCGCCCTTGCTTCAACCACCACAGGAAGTGGTGGAGACAGCAAAAACACACCATGAATGCACACACCGCCACCGCGGGAGGAACCACACCTCCGGCCCACTCAGGGGACATGGTCTGGCCCATGGTGGAAAAAGTTTGGGCACC
Source organism: Bradypodion ventrale (assembly GCA_035047345.1). Classification (NCBI taxonomy): domain Eukaryota; kingdom Metazoa; phylum Chordata; class Lepidosauria; order Squamata; family Chamaeleonidae; genus Bradypodion; species Bradypodion ventrale. The sequence continues at coordinate 93,350,429 of JAWDJE010000001.1, forward strand.
CCTGGTCAGCTCCCCACAGACATAACTTAGGTTTGGGTCAAGTAACTGTAGCCTTCCACATGTTTCTGGACTACAGCTCCCAGGTCAAAGAGTTCAAGGTTGTGTAAAGTTCAAAATTACCTATTTATCTTTACCTATGATGAAAAGATCAACTTATGCAAAACACAAATTCAGTTTTTTCCAAAGAAAAAGGATTCTAATACTGTATAAGAAAATTTGGAACATAAAAACTAAGAAGAATATTGTGAAATATTTGTTTACTATAATTTTTCCCCTTTCAAGCTTAGCCTAGCCAACAAGAGGGACCACAGATCAATGGTGAAGCATATATTTTGGTTCTAGAAAACCCAAGGCTCACTCTTGGACACTTCCAGGTAGTCCTCGGAAATAATCTCGCCTGAAACCCTAACACAGAACTAAACTAAAAACGCCCAGAACTCATTCAATATACAGGTGAAACTCAGAAAATCAGAATATCGTGCAAATGTTCATTCAGTTCAGTAATGCAACTTAAAAGGTGAAACAAATATATGAGATAGACTCATTACATGCAAAGCGAGACAGTTCTAGCCTTTGTTATAATATCGATGCTTATAGCTTACAGTTTATGAAAACCTCAACCCCAATCTCATGTACCCCATAATCATCACATAATCTCATGTACGCTGTACGCCATGATCATCACAATTATAACGAATTAAGGCATGACATATTTCACTTTGTATGCAGTGAGTTTATCTCATATATTTGTTTCACCTCTTAAGTGAAATGAATGAACATTTGCACAATATTCTAATTTTCTGAGTTTCATCTGTAAGACAGCATCCAGTACTGTATTCTTAGTCACCAAGAGGTTTCATCTTTTGGATTAAGCACCAAGTTTCATACATAAATGCCAGAAAATTGTTATTCTAATCAGATCATTAAATGAGATGCAAACTGCATTGATCTGATTGCACACACTTGCAGTCTAATTAACAGGTGCCTATACAGTATACACATTTTGATACAGAGAGCTTGATTGGAACAATAGGAAAATGTAGCATTTGTGTTGAATGTTAAGAGGCTAGTAGTGCTAGAGTATAAACAGCTAGTTTCTTTATTTCTACTAAGGCCTTTTTATTATCAAAGTAATGTTCTTTTTTTAAAAAACTGGCATTAACTTGAGATACCCCCTTTGAAAACTCTGTGAAAGGGCAAGTTATTTTGAGCTTAGCTTGGTGCAAACTATGCAAGCAAGGTGCTACTGAAGGACCATTCATGAAAAATTAAATAAGAGACAATTATTTAGCCTTCAATACATCTTAGTGCCTGAAATTAATTATATACTTGCAACAAGAGTAGGCCCACTGAATCAGTGAAGATCGGGTGAGTCAACTTCTCCAAAAGTTCCCTTGATTCAACGGGCCTTTTCTAGCTGCAACTTACTATTGTATTTCAACCAGCCTATGAGACTGGGCATCTTAGCACCAAAAAGTGCCTCTATTTTAAATGTTAACTGAAGTAGAAATAAAATTTTGCAACCTCAGGGGCACTCACGTTTTTTTTTTAAAGGTACAGTAATGGTATAAATCACATTCAGGTATAAGTCACTCATACAAACCTCCAGATACTCAACAGAATAATAACAGAACTATCTTACATTATGGAAAATAATAAAGAAAAGAGAACTTTAGCACCACTTACTCAAATGCAAAGAAGAGTCCACTAGTAACCAAGATGAGAACAAGTGTCAAGTAAAAAACTCCAGTCTGGCGTGCCATCATGATTCTTCCATTGCAATAAAATTTGTTTTTTCCAGGGAAAACCTCCCATTTTCTCTTCAAAGATATTTTCTTCTTTCTATGGGGAGACTCCATGGGAGAAGAAGAGCTGTGCGTGCTGATCTGACTGTATTCACAGTCTTTCATGGGTCCACCTCCACCATTGCCAGGAGTCATCAAGAGAGAATAAAGGGGGGAGGACCCCCCCTGCCAATAATCCTTGGTTCAGAGGTTTCCCAGAAGCCACAGTTACTTTATTCAAGCATGTTTAGCTGGGCATTTTTTTAAAATACCCAGTATGCTGCAGAGAACCCAACACTTTTACTCCAGAAGCCGTATGCAGTCTTTTCCCTTCTTCAGTCAAAAGGGTTCTTTATATGTACACATTTGTACAATAAAACGGGAACCAGAAAAGCTAAAATATAAATCAAATGCCAATTAATTACAAAACTTCAAAAGGATGTTGGAGCACAGGGCCAAAATTTAACAAGCATGTTTTGTTTTTACTTCATATCCACATCTTAAAGGATGTCTTGATGAAGATTAGAGGCAAAAAAAAATGTTGTGAGTAAATTCCATATCACAGTTTTGCTAAGAATTTATATAAAAAACCATCTTAAAAAAATCTCATAAGGGACCTATGCGTTCTTCCAAAGGCATTAATCCAGATCTAAATTCAGCAACTGAGAAAGAATACAGATCCATTTTTCTTGCGGATGTTGCAATTCATTACGAGTTATCCTCCCCACACACCATCCTTGTTCTGAAATGACAACACAGTTGGATTCCTATTTCTCTCTCACTACAAGAGCAAAGGTTTCCGTTGCATGAAACAAAATGGGATCAATACCCGTCCAGGGGAAAAAAATGTTTCTTTTTTGTAATGGAAAGAGAAAAACTTTCTTTACCTCTTTTCATAGAGGAAAAAAAGGTGGGTTTCAGAGAAGGGAAGATACAAGGCAACTCTTTTATGCCATTGTGTGTAAAATTCTACCCTTTTCTTCTTTTCCTGTGTTGCTCCTGACCGATCAAAACTCCCGCAACTTTAAAGAAGCAAATTGAAATGTAGTTAGTAGTAGGCCACTCTTTCCGGCTGTGTGGTGTGTGTGTATGTGTGTGTGTGAGACAGAGAGAAGCTCTGTGTGTGTGTGTGTGTGTGAGAGAGAGAGAGAAGCTGTGTGTGTGTGTGTGTGTGAGAGAGAGAGAGAGAGAAGCTGTGTGTGTGTGTGAGAGAGAAGCTGTGTGTGTGTGTGAGAGAGAGAAGCTGTGTGTGTGTGTGAGAGAGAGAAGCTGTGTGTGTGTGTGAGAGAGAAGCTGTGTGTGTGTGTGAGAGAGAGAAGCTGTGTGTGTGTGTGTGAGAGAGAGAGAGAAGCTGTGTGTGTGTGAGAGAGAGAGAAGCTGTGTGTGTGTGTGAGAGAGAAGCTGTGTGTGTGAGAGAGAGAAGCTGTGTGTGT